>JANZLB010000025.1:66550574-66563462 GCA_026167865.1 Notarius quadriscutis | reverse complement strand
GTCAGCTGGGATAGGATCCAGCTCGCCTGCGACCCTGTAGAACAGGATAAAGCGGCTACAGATAATGAGATGAGAATAATTAAGATTATTATTAATCTCACTCACACACACCAGTAGGGGGTGCTAAAGTGCTGCTCTACAGGCACTTTATGGATCCAGTATGTGTCTGTAATAGATGCACCTGCGACATTAAACACACAGAGATCAGTGCATCGTTTTATAGTCTGGTGTGATCTGTTATTCACAAAGTAGCTGTGTGTGTGTGTGTCAGGGGTTTGGTGTGTAACGTGCTGCTGACGTCGTGTGTGGACGGAATCTGTCGGCTGTGGAGCGAGACGCTGCTGCCTGAGGACAGTTTACTGGGAGGACAGATCACAGAGAACAACAGCTCCACATCATCACTACAGCACAGTGGGCAGAAAGATAAAATACAACACGCACTGGAGGTACACACACACACACACACACACAGGGCTCTTTATCACCATGAGCTACTGGAATGTATTAAAAGCTCATTTTGTGTAAAGTGTGTGTGTGTGTAGTCGATACACCACCTGAAGCAGCTCAGACGGGGTCGGAGGAGATCATCAGCTCTGGTCACACACACTGAGCTGTTGCCCAGCCAGCTGAACTCACACGACACACACCGGCACATCACACACCACGGCAACGCACTGTGTCACTTCCACATCTCAGCCAGCATTAACCCCAATACAGGTACACACACACACACACACACACCCTTGCAGTTGCTGTATAAACCAGTTGCTCATTTATGTTTTTCAGAGACTTCAGGGAGTTTGTTCCTGATTGTGTTCATGAATTTTCAGAAAGACACTAAACAGAAACACGCTGATGGACAGTAGTGTGTGCGCCTCTTATCTGTTACGTAGTTTGTTCGTGGTTTATGGTGTAGATTTGTTTTATGAAGGTTTGTCCATTTTACAAGAGATTTGGCCGTTTATTGTTGTAGTTTGTGTTATTGTTGTCTGGTTTTGGCTTTTTCGGTTTGATGGTGTTTTGTTCCTTTACGGGAGGTCTGACCGTAGGTTAATGATCTGTTAGTGTTTTATATCGGTTTGCTGGTGAGTATTTTTTTGTGATGATAGTTGGAGATTTGTTGGAGCGCTTCCTTACTGTATTTATGGTAGAAGAGCTGCTTTAGCGCTTAGAAATTTTGGTGTTTGTGTGTGAAATTGGTAATCACTATACCTGTAAACAAACACATACTGTTGATGCAACAACCACTAAATTACAGCCAAACCGTAAAGTTTATTTTCAGCACAGCTGGAAGAACCATAGCTCCAAGACGTAATGAGTCAGGAATGATTCACTGTCTGCAAAATACAGAATGTATAAATAGTGTGTGTGTGTGTGTGTGTGTGTGTGTCAGATATCCCAGCAGCTCTGGTCGGGTCCGGTCTCTTCTCCTCAGGAGACAGTAATGGAGGTTTCGTGGTTCACTGGCTGAATAATAAGGACCTGAGCTTCACCTCCTCCATGGACGTGTTCATGCAGCACCTGAGGAAGTTCTCTGAGCAGAACCTCGAACACACCACTGATGACATCAAACAGGACGGAACTGCAAAGTTTGACTTTGGTACACACACATTATCATTGATTCTGAAATCTATCCGTGCTACTATCATAAATACTGGAGTAGCACTCATAGTGTGGGAACAATAACAAAGGAACAAAATAGTGTAAATAGTGGAATCACATGTCTACCATGAACTCATTATCCAATAAACAAGCCAAGATAAACATTATTATTCTCTCCACATTCACTGGATATGAGCAATCGCGCTCTGATCGGCTACTCCACTACTATTATATCAGCTCATATACCATGAGTAGAGAAAAACAAAATGGCAGAGCGTGTTGCTGAACCAACCGAGGATGAAATAAGAAGTCTACTCAAAAACAAAACCAAAAAAATTATTAAAGATTTAAAAGAAACAGAAATAATTAAAATAATAATCATGCCCTCCCAGTATGCTCTGTTCCACACTCCAGCCCAGTTGGTGGCGGTAAAGCACGTTTAAATTGGTTTGCCAACCACCTAAAAACCATAAAGAACAAGAACAAAAAAAAAAAAGGAATAAAAGTATTTGATGGTAAGAACATACCTTTTTTTTTTTTTAAAGAATTATCGCATTTTTTCACAAATTGCTCCTGTCATTCCGCCGGTTTGTTTACATTCTAAGCGGAAATTATTTTATTGGATGTTTTGTAGAACGTTTTTATTTATTGAATTTGCAAAAAATAAAAATGCTGTTTCTCAAAATCCAGTGAATATGGATCGAATAAAACAGTTATTCCACTCAATCTCATCGTACATGGATTATAGACAACCCGGTGCTACGCGCCTTGTCGGCTATCAGCTCATGTACGACTCGATTTCATGGAATAACTGTTAATTAGCACACCTGTCAGGTAAATGTTATCTCAAATAAACAAACTAGCTTCATAGAGGAGTAGTGTTTTTCATAACAAATGCAGAATAATAGACGTATTTAACATAGCCTGTCTCTAAGGTTGTAAACTGTGTGTGTGTGTGTGTGTGTGTGTGCGGTGCTGTAGATCTGGATGAGATGTCCGATAAAGCATCAGAGCATGATGACGGAGAGCAGGAGGGCAGCACAAAGGCGTCGTCCCCCGGCTCCAGCAGCAGTCTCCCTCCTCCCTCCGTCCTCCTGGAGCGTAAGATGGAGTCCCTCACTCTGGAGTGGAACCGCAGCCCTGACATGCTCTTCACCATCCACCCGGTCGACGGATCCTTCCTCGTCTGGCACATCAAGTACCTGGACGAATACATCCCAGGAATCTTCCGCCAGGTCCAGGTCAGTGCGTACACGCTCCTGCTTTATCCCGCTGCAGATAAAACACTGCCTGCTGGGCAAACTCTTTCAGTACCGAAGTGTACAGCGGATACTGGAGTATCACGGATAAACATCACAGGAATAGTAAAGATTACAAAAATACAGCGTTATGGTAGATGAATGCTACATAAATAACTTTAATGATACGAGTGATCATTTTAAACTAATTATTCCGTCTCGTGTCCCAGGTTGCGTTCTCCTCACGGATTCCTGTGGCGTTTCCCACCGGCGATGCTAACTCTCTAAGTAAGAACATCATGATGTACGCCTGCACTTTCCCAGAGCGGGACAGCGAGGTCTCTGTGGAGCAGGACAGGAAGTGCGGGTCCTTGGGCACCGTGATCGGCCCGGCCGTCATGATGGTGTCCAAGCACGTGGACGGCTCTCTGAACCAATGGGCCGTGACGTTCGCTGAGAAGTCTGCTTTCTCCAACGTGCTCACGGTTTCGCACAAGTTCCGTTACTGCGGCCACCGTTTCCATCTCAACGACCTCGCGTGCCACACTGTCCTTCCCCTCCTGTTAACCTCATCACATCACAACGCCGTTTTGACTCCGCCCCCTGGACAGGACGTCCAACAGGGCGCCCCGTCCCGCCCCCCGCGTCCATCCAGAGGTCCCATTCCGAAAGAGATGAGCGGCAACGTGGCGACTCGGACCTTCCATGACCCGAACGCCATTTACAGCGAGCTGATACTGTGGCGTGTCGACCACATCGGGCCGCTGTCCTGCACGGGGGGCGTGTCTGAAATTGCACGCATCAACTCCCTGCACACTGCTGCCTTTTCTAACGTCGCCTGGCTGCCCACACTTATCCCCAGCTCTGTACTCGGTGAGGGAACGTCTCCAAAACTATAAATATAACAAAGCAGTTATGTATGCGCTCGTGTATATATTAAAGAATGTTATACTTTTTATATTTAATGGTTATATAAAACTGATTTGCAGTTGCAATACTGTCAGGGCTGCTGTTATGGAAACTTAATCAACCCCTTCTGACTAATCACAATCCATAATTTAACACTGAAATTATTTTTGATGGTAAAAATGGAGTATTCGTAGATTCATGATTACTCATTGCTAAATACTAACTCTGTTACTCATTAGTAACTAAGCTTAGTAAATGCTTGACTGATGTGCTAATTAAGTGGAATAAATGACTTATTAACAGCCTGACGGGTGAATAATGCAGGATCCAGAGCGGAAATGATAACGTAGATGTTTTTTTTTTCTTCTGGGGATTAAAGTATTTATAGTTAAGAAATCTGTCCCTTTGTCTGTATGAATCAGGAACGTACTGTAATTCTGCAAGTGCATGTTTTGTGGCATCGGATGGGAAGAACCTGCGTCTCTATCAAGCCGTCGTGGATGCCAGGAAACTGCTGGACGAACTGTCGGACCCTGAGACCTCGGTATTATTATAATAATAATAATAATAATAATAATAATAATGCTTCTGAACTGCTGAACTTGTGTTTATTATTTACTTGTGTATATTTTAGTACCCTATTCCCTACCTTCAACCTTGTAACATTGTTTAGCCTGGTCCTTTACTGTGTGTGTGTGTGTGTGTGTGTGTGTGTGTGTGTGTGTAGAAATTAGTGGGTGAGGTCTTCAACATCGTGAGTCAGCAGTCCACTGCTCGGCCAGGCTGCATCATCGAACTGGACGTAATCACTAACCAGGTAGTGTGTGTGGACTGTAAATTAAAGTAGCATTATTGTCATGACTGTATATTGTACAGTGTTGCGTGTGTGTGTGTTTTGTCTCTGCAGTGTGGCTCGAACACACAGCTCCTCCACGTATTCCAGGAGGATTTTATCTTGGGATATAAACCTCATGATGACCTCAGCGATATAAACACTGCTGACTTTCCTTCAGCTGATGGTACGCACTCCTCCTCCTCTTCGTCCTCCTACTCTTCCTCTCCATCTCTCCTCTAACTCTTGTTCTCCTCTGACAGAGTTTCGCCCACCTCCGTTTTCTGAGAAGTTTTTCTTGGTCGTGATCGAGAAAGACGAGAACAGAAACTCTGTGCTGCAGATGTGGCATCTTCATCTGAAATCTGTTCACGCGTGTGTGGGTGAGTGGATTTTACACACACACTAAAGGAACCGATGAAAAGTATGACTCAGCTCTATATGAGCCGTCTATCTGTCTAACCAAACCCAGTGACTCAGCTGTTTATATTATACGTCTGGAAATCCAATTAAAAGCATGACTCTGCTCTTTATAAGAGAAGTTCAGACATCTAATCAAAAAGTGTGTCTGCGTTCTGTATACGAGATTTCCTGAGAGCTGATCGAAGTGTAGATAATCTTATCAAAAGCATCTTGGTTCTTAATACAAGATCCAATCAAAAGTGTCCCTTCTCTTTATATCTTGGGGAAGCCGTGGCCTAACGGTTAGAGAAGCAGCTTTGGGACTAAAAGGTTGCTGGTTCGATTCCCTTGACCAGCAGGACTGCCTGAAGTGCCCTTGAGCAAGACACCTAACCCCCAACTGCTCCGGCAAGAGAGGTGGCGTACCTTGGGTCTGATTAGCCACTGATGACGTGATTATCAGTTTGGGCAGTGCCTGGCCAAAACTAAACTCTTTTTATTATATATGAGCTGTCCGTATGTCTAATCAAACACGTCTCGGTTCTTTATAGCATGTCCAAAGAGCCAATCAAAGAGAGAGATGCTGTTGTAAATAGGAGGGACTTGTAATTTAGTACCAGTAAACACAAACACGTTTTCCATTAATATTTTTAAATGTAATTAAAGGTTTTTAAATCGTACAGGCACCGAATGCCAATCAGTTCTTGTGGGTGGAGCTTAATTTACTCAAACAGCTGTCAGTTATGAATTCACACATGATAAAGCACGACTTCTGAGGACGTTTAGAATGTTTGTGGTGTGATGATTTACAGCAGGCGGGGTTATGTTCAAGTAGGAGTCGTCTAATCCAACTGAAATTTGGTGTATTGCTTCATCGTGTGTCTGAAAGTGCGTTTCTAACGTTGACGAATACTAAACCCTAACCCTCAATCAGCTTTTCATACATGTTCATCTGTGGTTTCTTTAGCGTTAACAAGCCCCTCCTACTGGCGGTGGGATTTGTGAATGACGCTTGTGAGCAACCCTTTACATTGCTGCTCGCCTCTGTTATTTTATTTTGTTGCAAGTGTACATAGTTTTATGTAGGATTTATTTTTACAAGAACGTCATGTTATTTGTCCTTTTAGGTTGTAAAACGTGTCGTGTTTTTCTGCAGATGACACTCCACAGGGTCAGCCCTACCAGAATCAGCTGACGGTTCCACAAATGCTCGCTAACGCTGACTCGTCTCCTGAGTCGACACCGGGTCAGAGCCCTCTTCCTCGCTCGTCTTCCTCAGCTAACCTGCAGTCCGCCAGCAGACTGATCCTCAGCTCAACCCTCGTCTACAGCCACAGACTGGAGCTCCCCCTGGGGGTGGAGGTGATCCGCGCAACACCGTCCGCAGGTACCCTGTGAATGAGTGGTTACTATAGAAACGCTAGTGTTGTTACAATGAGTGCCATGATGTAAGCCAGGAGCTCTGGCTTATATTTGTAAATGTTTAAAATACTCTGTACTTTAAATAAATCAGTGTAAGTGTCCCGTCCCCCTCCCCCTCCAGGTCACTTGAGCTCCTCCTCGATTTACCCAGTGTGTTTGGCTCCGTATCTGATCGTGACGGCGTGTTCAGATGGACGAGTTAGATTTTGGAGATGCTCGGTGGATTCAGAAGATTATCCCTCGTATCGCTGGGAGCCGTGGTGCCTCCTGAATGAGGAAGAGGACAACAACAGCTCCTTGACTGTTTCGGGTCGCCCGGTTGCCGTCAGCTGCTCCTACACTGGCCGCCTCGCCATCGCGTTCAAGCAGTTAGTCTCTACTGAGCACACTTTGAGCTCTAAAGACTTCTCCATGCACGTCTCCATCTTTGAGTGCGAATCCACAGGTGGGTCCGAGTGGGTTCTGGAGCAGACGATCCATCTGGATGACTTTGGGAAACCGGTCAGTGCTTTGGACCCCAGAATCAGTGTGGACAGCAACTTGGTGGTTTATAGCAAGTCTGATCTGTTTGTTAGAAAACAGAACCCTAATATTAAACACTTTGTGCACCTGGATTGGCTCTCAAAAGAAGACGGATCACACATCCTCACCGTCGGAGTCGGATCCAGCATTCTGATGTACGGACGGATCTCGGGCATCGTCACTGAACAAACGGGAGGGAAAGATGGCATGGCCGTCGTCACCCTGCCGTTAGGAGGCAGCGTTAAACAGGGCGTCCGCTCCCGCTGGGTTCTGCTGCGCTCTGTCGATCTGGTTTCCTCCGTGGACGGGACTCCATCTCTTCCCGTTGCTCTGTCTTGGGTCCGAGACGGAATCCTGGTGATTGGGATGGACTGTGAGATGCACGTCTACGCTCAGTGGTACCAGGATAAGAAGCCCAGCGACTCTGAGGACAACGATGAAGCAGTCATGGTGAAAAAAAGCGCAATTGAGATGACCGACGACGTGATCCGAGTTCCTGCCGTCATCCAAGACGGGGGACTTTTTGAAGCGGCACATTCTCTGTCCCCGACTCTGCCTCAGTACCACCCCACCCAGCTGTTAGAGCTGATGGATTTGGGGAAGGTGAGACGTGCGAAGGCCATCCTGTCTCACCTGGTCAAGTGCATCGCTGGCGAGGTCGCCGTGGTTCGAGATGCTGTGGCAGGAGAGGGCGGAGCCAGACGACACCTGTCTCGTACCATCAGCGTCACAGGAAGCACCGCCAAGGACACGATCGTCGCCGGGAGAGACGGTGGGCGCGATTACACGGAAATCAACTCCATCCCTCCTCTCCCGCTTTACGCTTTGCTCTCGGCCGACCTCGACACGTCCTACAGAAACAAATTAGCCGATGACGTCAAGTCTCAGGAGCGGGAGATGCAGAAATCCTCAGAGGATCAGTACACCGAGCTGTTCCAGGACCCTGCCGTAAACACTGATGACTTTGCCAGCTTCGCGTGGCCGGACAAGGCGGAGAAGAAGGAGAAGAAGACTCGTGTGATTGACCTGTCGCAGTACGGCCCTACCTGTTTCGGACCCGAACACGCTCAGGTGCTCTCCTCTCACCTGATGCACTCCAGCCTGCCTGGACTCACCCGCCTGGAGCAGATGTTCCTGGTTGCGCTCGCAGATACCGTGGCAACCACCAGTGCCGAGATGGGCGGAGCCACTGATAAACAGTACAGAGGTGAGTTTCTCCATTCTCCCTGTAGCCTTCACCCCTCACTGCTCTCCCTATACCTTTGCCTTTTACTTCTGTCTGACTCTCTCTCTCTCTCTCTCTCTCTCTCTCTCTCTCTCTCTCACTCACTCACACACACACCAAAATAAATAACATAGTGTGATTAACATATCTCCTTAAACGGCCTTAATGTCCGACACTAGACTAATTAAACACGGTGATTATCATGCTCTCCCCTCATACCTACAGTGCAGCAGATCAGCTGGGGTTTATTTAGTCTTTTAGAGATGGTGAGATGTGAGCACAGCGTTCCAGACTCCGAGTAAGCAGACATCAGGACATCAGAGAGGTTCAGGGACATGCGCTCTCTCCCTCTCTCTCTCTGTGTGTGTGTGTGTGTGTGTGTGTGTGTGTGTGTGTGTGTGTTTCCATTCACATGATGCAGGGGCCTTTGTTGAACACAGTCAGCTGTGTGTGTGTGTTACAACAGTGTGCTTACTCACTGTCATCTCCTGTCTTTGTTGCTGTGTGTGTGTGTGTTGTCCAGGTGGTGAGGCTCTGGATGAGTGCGGTCTCCGGTACCTGCTGGCAATGCGTTTACACACCTGTCTGCTTACATCACTTCCTCCTCTGTACCGCATGCAGCTGCTGCACCAAGGTAACGCCATCAACCGGTCACATTTAAACACCAAAACACACTTGCATCCCGTTAACCAGGCGTGTGTGCGTGTGTAGGTGTGTCTACATGTCACTTTGCGTGGGCGTTCCACTCCGAGGCTGAGGAGGAGATGTTGAACATGATCCCGGCCATGCAGAGAGGAGACCCGCAGTGGTCCGAGCTTCGAGCCGTGGGTGTCGGCTGGTGGATCCGAAACATCAACACCCTGAGACGCATGGTGGAGAAGGTCTCTCGCACACACCTGAAACAAACCTTTAACACACCGCAAGCATGTCGAAAACACACGTGGAGCACACACTTGGGTAGTGTGTAGTGTATATTTAGATAATGTCAGGTCCTGTGATATTAGTAACACTAAGGATGCATTTGGAATTGGATGTTAGACGTATTCAGCCATGTTTCTCTCAGTTGTATTTCAGAACTCTCAGATTCACAGCGTGTGTACATTTTTCTCTCTGGGTTTCAGGTGGCCAAAGCAGCGTTTCAGAGGAATAACGATCCCCTCGATGCAGCGCTCTTCTACTTAGCCATGAAGAAGAAAGCTGTGCTCTGGGGCCTGTTCAGGTAACTGCATTCATAGATACACACCTGGATTTCAGGTGTTGGGTATCTTCATTATTTTACGCTGTTTTTTTTTTTAATTTGTGTCTATGTGTATTAATTGATCAGATCTGTGTTCCAGGTGACTGTGTAATCTCATGTTGTCTCGTGTGTGTTCTGTGCAGGTCTCAGCATGATGAGAAGATGACGCAGTTTTTCAGCCATAACTTCAGTGAGGATCGGTGGAGGAAGGCGGCGCTGAAGAATGCTTTCTCTCTGCTGGGGAAACAGCGGTTTGAGCAGTCAGCGGCCTTCTTCCTGCTCGCCGGATCACTCAAAGATGCCATCGAGGTCCACACACACACACACACACACTCTCTCTCTCTCACAAGGTCATACTCTTTTTCCAATATGACTTTCTGTTGGGATTAGAACCAATCGTGTATGTATTTGCTATTTATTATTAAAGGTGGTCATTGAGGTTACTAAAATGTACCCAAATTTACTCTCCTAATTTACATGCCCCAGTTTTCTGTCATGCACGCTGTATGACCAGAAGTATGCGCACCCCTGACCATCACACCCCTATGTGGTTCTTCCACAAAGTCTAAAGCACGCAATTTGCCTTGAATGTGTCTGTATCCTGGAGCGTTACACTTTCCCTTCACTGGAACTAAGAGGCCCAAACCTGTTCCAGCATGACCCTGACGATGCTCCTGTACACAAAGTGAGGTCCAGGAAGACATGGTGCGTGAAGGTTGGAGTGAAGAACTTGAGTCTCCTGCTTGGAGCCCTGACTGAACTCAACCCCACTGAACAGCTTTGGGGATGAGCTGGAGCCACCTCACCATCAGAGCCTGACATCACTAATGCTCTTGTAGCTGAACTGAATGAACACAAATCCTCACAACCACGCCCCAAAATCTAGTGGAAAGCCTTCAGAGAAGAGAAGAGTGGAGGTTATTATAACAGAAAATGACGAAAGGTGCAAATATTTCACAAGTACATGGTCAGGGGTGCACAAATTTTTGCTCATGTAATGTACATTTAATTTGCATGAGACACTCCCTAATATATTAAACACCCTCATCCGTATACAGTATATTTCATTTAGATTTGACACACTCTACCCTCATATTCACTGGACGTAATAATGTGTTGTGTTTTATTTTGTGTAGGTGTGTTTGGAGAAGATGGAGGACATTCAGCTGGCCATGATCGTCGCTCGGCTGTACGAAGCAGACTTCGAGAGCTCATCCACTTGTCAGGGAATCCTGTACGAAAAGGTTCTGGGATGCAAACGGGACGGAACCGAGTTCTCCTGCAGTAAAATGCACCCGGACCCGTTCCTCAGGAGCATCGCTTTCTGGATCATGAAAGATTACACCCGAGCGCTGGACACGCTGCTGGAACAGACGCCCAAAGAGGACGACGAGAATCCAGGTGAGTCCAGAAGCAACAGAAAGGATGGAATATTCCAGAAGCATGATTTACAGTATAAGATCATTACATTGTCTGTTTCTAGCTTTCTGACATGAAGGTTCACTTTCTCCACTTCCCGGCTGTGTTTCAGATGTGATGGTGAAGTCCTGCAACCCGGTGGTGTTCAGTTTCTACAACTACTTACGCGCACACCCTCTGATCATACGCAGACACTTTGCGTCTCCGAACGGCTCCGAGCGCAACAGCACCACCGATCAGATCAACCTGATCGAGCGCAAACTCTTCTTCACCACCGCTAACGCTCACTTCAAAGTGGGCTGCCCTGTCCTAGCGCTCGAGGTGCTGTCCAAAATTCCCAAAGTGACCAAGAAGAACTCCTCGCTCAGCAAGGGAGCTTCCATGGCTAACGTCAGCAACGTCCAGAACGGCGTCCGGGCCTCTGATCTGGACTGGAGTCAGCCGGTGATGAAGAACGATGACGATGAGCTGAAGCTGGACTGGGGTGACGATGGTGATGAGGAGGAAGAGGAAGAGGAGGATAAAAAGGGGCTGACGATGAAGGAGGAAACGAAGGAAGAGGAGGTGGAGCAGAAAGAGAGCGATTGGAAGGTGGATGTGATCGCTGAGCAGCTGAAGTTCCGAGCATGTCTGAAGATCCTGATGACGGAATTGCGCACGCTCGCCACCGGATACGAGGTGGACGGAGGAAAGCTGCGCTTCCAGCTCTACAACTGGCTGGAGAAGGAGATCGAGGCCATGCACCAGATCTGCAACTACAAGGCTAGTTTACAAAATATAGTTTATAGTTTACAAAAAAAGCCTTGAAGCCATTTTTGTCGTGGTGTTTGAGGAAACTAACAAATCATCCCGATATGAGGAGAATAAATAATGAGGCTTATCTCACTTTCACCATGAAAAAAAGCAAGGTTTTGTTTATGTGTAAATACACTGCAACTGTGCTATAATGAACTCTTTTAATAAAAACTTTCGCATATAACGAGCTAAGTTCGTGCCGCCCGGCTTTAGTGACGGAGTCGGATTCTTCAAAAAACATCACCGAGCCATGCGCTCCTCTTCCCCCAGAGACAAACAATAAGTAATGGAGTCTGCAGTCAAGTTAACGTCTTTGTCATAAAACAAAGGCTTAACAAGCTTCACTTAGGTTAGCTTCACTAACAATTATCGAGAACGGTGGTCACTGAGTTAAAAAAAAATCCTTTAAAAGGACTTTATTTTATGAGCTAAAAGCAGTTTTACTCTGTAATCATTGTTGCCATGTCCACACGGGTTGCACAGCAAAATTAGGACTAACTACCATGCACCTGTTTCATTTTAGAGCACGATCACAGCGCATGTTTATAAGGATTCCCTAAACACACAGACTTTGTGAAGTATACATGCTGAATCGAGTGTCTCACATTACCAAGCCTTTGTATCTGTGTATAGCTTTACTGGTTTTGACTCGCGTTTGTATTTTGGACTTTGCCTTTGTGATTACTTCTGATATTCTGTTTGCGCCTCGCTCGACAGTTGCCTGTTCCACGACCCTGCTTTTGTTTTATATTTTTGACCTGTTTGCCAGCCCGTTTTTAAATAAACACTCTTACGTTCATCATCCGCTTCCAGTACATGACCCTCGTAAACGTAAGATACTCTCCATCGAAGACAAACTTCATATCCTGGAGTGTGTGTAAAGTGCAGCGAGAAAGCGATGAATTTGTCTGAAGGATATAATATCCTGAAAAATTCAATTCCAACTTTTAAAGAAAACGAGCTCCAAGTGGAAAAGAACGAAGATGCAGCAAGCAAACGACGGCGAGTGTGAAATATTTCCTTTACTTCGTAAATATGTTCGTGAATTCAGCGTAAGTGTAAATTTAATGCAGTTGGTCTTGTTTGTCGTAAGAGAGTGTGTTTGGTGTGACAAGTGGGTCTGTTTCAGTATTACAAACTTTTCAGTACAGCGAACTATTTGGCCCCCCAAGCAGTTCGTTATGGAGGGGTTGTGGTGTAATGTGTTGTACAGTGGGGAGAACAAGTATTTGATACGCTGCCCATTTTGCTGGTTTTCACACTTGCAAAGCATGTAGAAGTCTGT
>JANZLB010000025.1:66423174-66434938 GCA_026167865.1 Notarius quadriscutis | reverse complement strand
ACACACACACACACATACACACACACACACACACACACACACACACACACACACACACACACACACACACACACACAAAATAGTTCCTAAAATGAATTTGAACCCTGTGGTAAGACTGTTATATAATCGGCTCCATCCTAATAACATTAACATGTTCCCTCCTCATGCAGGCTCCTTCTTTTGAATTAGGATTCTAAATCGATTCTATGGAAAATCTGAATATAGAATTAGGTATCTGCTTGCTCTCTCTCTCTCACACACACACACACACACACACACACACACACACACGGCCATAAAGGGAAAAAGTGCCTCATCATTCAAGGTGGGAGGATTCAATCATCTGGAGTGCAGCATCTCAAACACATACTTGGCCTGAGAGCGTGAGGCTGGAAGTCATCACACAGACAGTGAGGATCTGCACACACACACTCCGCGCTTCATCCTGACAGATTTGGTGTTTAACTGGGACACCAGTGAAGTGGAGGGGAGTGAAGAACGTTTCAGTGTTAGTCAGAAGATAAACACTACCGAGAGGCTGCAATTAACTTTAATAGTATTAAGTTCATCATATTACACCGAACTACTGCCGAGTTCTGGATTCTGATTGGTCAGAACGTTCATTCATGTTATCGTTTCTATAGTAACAGCTCATTCACAGGGACATGTACATTGGATCCTCTAGATAAACTGATTTTTTTTTAAATTGTTGACACTGAAGTTTTCTGTAAGGTGTTTGTGTAACATTTCTGGAAGGAGTCTCCAGTGTCAGCGCTTTGTAACACTGAGAGGTGAAGCTGGAATCAAGTCTTCTAACATCTGTAGGACAAAGGAGTTCTTTGCAGTTTCTATGGTAACATTTTTAACAAGCTGCCAAAAACCTTTTAAAAAAGATCAATCTGCTCAACAGAATAGTTGTATCTATTCATCAGACCAAAAGGTTTTTCGGTGTTGCCTTCTGGGTGAAATCATTAAAGCTTCTCCTGCATATAGAACCCAAAACCCAGCTTCCAAGGAGCATTTCTCTTTCTGAAGGGCTTCCAAGTAGAACCTCCCTTTCCTGAGATACCTTTTGTTTTAAGAGTACAAAAATTACAAAAATGTTCTATCTATCAGCCTAAAGCATTTTTTATTTGGTCTCTCTGGTGGAATTCTTGAAGGTTCTATGTACAGGAGATCTCAAAAACAAGATTCAGACGTACATTTCCCTTTCAGAAAAGGTAGGACCATTTTAGAAAGCTAGAACTATCTGAAGAATTCCTGAGAAACCTTCTGTTTAGAGAGTAGACCATTTCCAACCAGTTCTTAATCAGTTCCAGGAAGCATTTCCCTTTCAGAAAAGGTTCCAATAAAACCATTTTTGAAATCTAGAACTCTTTATCAAAACTTGAAGAATCTTATTTTACAAAAGTAGTTCCACATAGAAGCCTAAATGGTTTGTTGGTTGATGTCTCTTTTGACAGCAGTGTTCTGAGGACACTTGCTTCCAGGAAAGGTTTCAAGTAAAACACTTTTAGAAAGCTATAACTATTATCCATCAATAGAACCTTCAAGGAACCTTTTTTTAAGGAGTTCATTGTTACTACTAAAAGTTGTGGCAGTTTAACAACAGGTTCTTTTGGGATTCTATGAAGAACCTTTCAACAAGGTTCTTAGGAGCTAGACTATTTATCCCTCTAGAGGACCCATGAGGAACCTTTAAGTTTCATCAAAGAAGCATAAAAGCATCTTAAAGGGTTCTTTGGTTTTCTGTTGTTACTCTCGATGGTTCTACAGACAATCCTACCAAATTGTTTCTCTTTTTAGGAAAGGTGACAAGTAGAACCCTTTTAGAAAGCTTGTATTCATCCAAACAACCCTCAAGGAGACATTTTATTTTAAAGATTCCATGAAAAATTCTGTCGATGAACAGCCGGTTTGTCACTCTGGGGGTCATCGCTGTAAGTCAGGGTTTGCCTTTGAAAAAAGGTTTGAAGTTGAACCTCTTTAGTTAAACCACCCACATGTCTTCAGAAAACACTTTCTCAGAGTGTTCAGCCATAGACACTTTCAGACTGGAGGAACTTCTTCATAGTTCTTTGAACTGCTGGAGGAAGTTCCTCTTTTTTTGTGTGTCTGCACTGTAGGAACTGAGGATGATTGTAGTTCTTAGAACGCTGTTTTGAGGAAAGTTTTTAGCTCCTACTTCAGGATAGGTTCTCTCCAAGCACAAGAGGAACCATAAGTGATGTAAGTGTATGCTGATTGGTTGAATACAAATCAATGCAGCTCCAGCAACCGGCATTTTAAAAAATCTGCGTAAAATGTTAGCCATGTAAAAAAGCAGCTCTTAACGTTAGACAGAGAAGCCCTGGCTTTATTGAGCGTATCTGTGATGGAGGAAATACAGCACAATTTTGATGCATCTAAAAGAAATATAAATTTTTTTTGCTAGCATTTTCTGCTAATATCACGCTTGCAAACTGGCTGACATCATCACTTCAGTGTTCCCACTGTTGGTGTGAATGCAAACAGAAAAAAAATCCCTTGAAGGTATGTAGTTCTTGGTGAGTTCTCCCCAGTGGGTAGTTCATCCCAATGAATCCCTAGAACCATTTAGTCCGAAAGCACTTCATCATATCTATACCCATATATGAGGTTCCATCTAGCACCTTGAAAGTTTCAAAAGTACTTTGTTTCTTACAGGTTACCGTTAAAAGCTCTGCATAGAACCCTACAAGAACACCTCTGGAAAATTAGAAGCTTAAAGGGTTCCATCTAGCAGCCAAAACAGTTTATTGGTTCATCTCTTGTCTCTTAGGGTTACCATAGGGTTACATAGAGATCTATGTAGAACTCTATGGCAGATGGTTTGCCAGTTGGAAAAAGTCTGAAGAAGAACCCCTTTAGAAAGATAGAACCACTGACCTTCCAAAGAAGCAGCTTACGGAACCCTGTATGTCTATACCCATATACAAATCTACAAGGTTCCATCAAACACCTTAAAGGGTTTTTGGTTTGTCCCTCTGAGGTTATTCTCAAATTTTCTTATGCTTGAATGCTTCTCTTTCCAAGCAGGACCTCGACAGAAACCTGACATGGTTTTATGATGGTTTTATTTATGACACACAGTGATCTATAAATAATAAAAAGGACAAAAAGGACAAAGTGAAAGATATAATAAAGACTTGAAGTAGATTTTTCCCCATCACGCCATCATAAATTGTGTGAGAACAAGAATAATAAATAAAGAAAGAAAGTTAAAAAGTGTGGAATTAGCACTGATGATAGTTATTTCTCTCCAACGCCTCCTTCTATTTTTCCAGCCTACCTCTTTTATTCTCTTTTTTCTTGCACTTTGTCTTTCTGCATGTGTAAGTTTCTTCACTTCATTTTATTCACGTTCATTAGAGTGCAAAAAGTAAAATGTGATCGGAGAACCTGTCACAAGTGAATAGAGGTGAACAGACACTGAACTGTGTTAAAAGAGGTGAAATTGAGCTGCAGTTCTTTTCTGGTTCTCTCCCACTCATTCTTTCTCACACGTCGCTCCAGTACTGCTTCACTCCCTCATTCCTTTTACTTTTCTGAGTATTCTCTTTTTGTATATGTTAAATGTTTTCTTTAGGGATACTGGGGAGCTTTTGAAAGGAATTCTACTTAGAGCCTGGCATAAAGGGAAACCATCTGTTATAGGTTCCACATAAAACCTTGAAGAGGTCTATCCACTGAGCAATAAATCAAAGAACGTTTTAGTGTGGTTGATTGTGTTCATTTTGTCTCATCAGGATAACCCTTGAAAGTTTTTTTTAGAACTCTGCAACAGAGATTTTGAGAAATAATCCATTCAAAAATGATCCAAGCTGACTCTCTTGAGAATGCTTTCCATTTATTAATGCAACAAGGTTCTACATTCTACAAAGAACCCTATTCAAAGGCACATAGAGGCCTAAAAATGTTGTTTCACAAGTGGGTTCTAGAAGTTGTGTGCAGGCAACAAGAACTGTGTCAAAGTCCCTCCCATGCCAGGACCTGGTCTTCCCAGGCAGTCTCCTTTCCCAGTACTAACCATGCCCTTAAGGTGCACTGGGCAGCGCTGCTCTTCGCATCTAAAGCCCTCAGCCTCTCGTCTATACAGCTAGGGTTACAGTGGGGACTGGTCCTCTGGTAACCACGAGAGTTTGACTCCCCACTCACATCTGTATTGCAGCATGCCTTGCCAGACAGCAGTAGGTACCATTTTTATGATGGTCTTTGGCTGTGAGGAGAACTCGCGATCTCCCAATCAAGAGACAGACACATGAACCGCTAGACCAACTCGCAGTAACAAGAACTGCGTACTATCTGAAAAACAAAAGGTTCTACATAGAAGCATTAACAATCCAAAGACCCCTTGAGAACCCATTTTTGGGGGAGTTTCCCTCTGGGGGAATCTTTAAAAGTTTGATACAGAAACCTTCAAGGTTCAATGTAGAACCCAACAACAGGTTCTGGGGCACATTCCTCTTTCACAATTTCAAATTTCACAAAGCAGAGTGAAAGTTCTTTCTTCACATATCCCAGTTTGTTAAGAAGATGGGGCCAGAATGCAAGGTCAGTCATGACACAGTGCCCCTGGTGTCAAGAGGGTTAAGGACCTTGCTCAAGGGTCCAACAGTGGCAGCTTGGTGGTACTGGGACTTGAACCCCCCACCTGATCAGTAACCCAGTTGAGCCACCACTGCCCAGAGTACACTGAGAATATACTGAGAGTATACTGTTAGAAAAAAGGTTTCCCTCTGGGGGAACCATTCAAGGATCTATGTAGAACTTTAGAACAGAGGGATTTCATTTCAGCAAAGGTCTCATGTACAGGGAGCTTAAAGAAATTTTTTTCTGAACTGTTGAAACCTTTGTTTTTTGAAAACTTTTGTTTGTTGAATTGTTGAAAATTGTTGAAAGCTCATATCCATCCAGCCAGCTATTATCTCCACTGCTTACCCATCAGGGTCATGAGGAAGTTGGAGCCAATCCCAGCTGACTTCAGGCTGGAGGCAGGGTATATCCTAAACAGGGCTGAATCTATCACAGGGCTAAACCTCATCTCTATAGCCATTAAAATACTGTCTAATATCTTGAAGGTGTCTTTGGTATGTCCATCTGGAGATATTCTTAACGATTCTTTGCAGAACCCTGGAAGAGTGTTTTTCTTTTCATAAGATGTTCAGGGTTTAATCATACAAAGAATGTTGATGAGCCCCCTTTCTAAGTATTCTATGCATTTAGATATTTGTTTTCCACCTTCCTGTTTTCTTTCCTCACTTTTCCTTGCATCCAGGTTCCTCTGTGTCTACATGTTTTCATCCCTCTGTTCCATTTCTCACTTCTGTCTGTTCTTCCTCCAGGGCCTGAGATCTTCAACTCAAAGAACCTGGCCCTGCAAGCACAGAAGAAGATCTTAAGCAAGATGGCAACGATGGCGGTGGCCAACCTGCTGACGGATGACACGAGCAGCTCCATCCTTGACGAGCTGTACAAGGCAAGCAGAGAGTTCACCAAGAGCAAGAAAGAGGCACACCGCATCATCCGTGACATCATCAAGATTGCGCTGAAACTTGGTGTGCTCTACCGTAACCGCCGCTTCAGCACCGATGAGCTTGAAGCAGTTGAGCGCTTCCGCAAGAAGCTGAACCAGGCAGCCATGACAGCCGTGAGCTTTCACGAAGTGGAGTTCACCTTCGACCGTGGCATCCTGTCTCAACTGCTCCTCGAGTGCAGGGATCTACTTCATGAAATTGTGGAGAACCACCTGACATCGCGTTCACATGCGCGCATCGATTGTGTCTTCAACCACTTCTCCGACGTCAACTTCCTGGCTGAGCTCTATGGCTCAGGAGAAGAGTACAGACTCTACCTGAGCAAAATCTGTGATGGGATAAACAAACTTCTGGATGAGGGGATACTTTAGCGACTTGATATCTTTCTCCTCGTTTCCTCTTTCTCTTCTGCCCTGTTCCTTTTTCTACCAGCGTGCCAATCAATCAATCTCCTCCATTTTTGCCTGTTCTATCTTGCCCTTTCTTCTCTTCTACCATGTCACCAACACTGTTTCTTCATACTGATTCCATCCAAGTACATTTCAAATCACATAGTCACCATGATTCAGATAGGCTCCACCCTCTGGCACAACAGATGCTGTTCTATTGGCCAGAATTACCACATCGTCACTGCCACTGATGGTCATATGTTTGTGGTATCATGGGTGTTATACGAGTACCAGAGTGAAATAAATTGAACAGTACTGTTTACTAATGCTATGTGGATTGTGTTCGCATGCTTTGAACCAAGCTAGTACACTCTTAGGACATTTAGAACCCTAAAACTTTGATAGTTTTGTGATTAGTAGAAACATTTTTGGTAGCTAAGATTCTAATTATCAAAGGAACCCTTAAAGAACCCCCACTGTGGTGTTGCTTTAGTAAAATACTGAGTGACAAGGTGATGTGATGAAAAACAGAGTTATTCTTATGACCTGGAAGTTGATTAATTTCTTAAAACAGCATGCCCCGTAATAGTTATTCTGCTTATACTCCAGTGATTTTCCAACAACTTCAATTTTTGGCTCAGCCGTTGGCTGAAGCCTATAGAGGCACCTGTCTGTAGGTGTGTGTCTAATTGAGTTCGAGTGTGTTTAAGAATGTAATTGGCGTGCTAACCTCAGGTAGCAATTCCCCAGTCGTGGCGTGGTGCTGCTGCATACTGACTATGTAATTGCCATTTTACATAACCTCAGCTTACAATGTAATCTTCTATGGCTGAGTAGATTAGCATGCTATCCAAAAACAAGCCAGATTTTGCAACATCGGTTCAAATCCTGGCATCGATGTATTTCTGAGCAGGCTATTTTTCCGATTGATGTACCCTAGCTTCTATCTCCCAGCCAGAAAAAAGCTGAGCTCAGATCTGCACAGGTCTCTTCTTCTTCTTCAAGTGCCAAATCAGAGTCTGATGTTGGCAACCATGTTTTTGAAACCAGTTCTATCCCACGCCAACCGTAACAGGTCCACAGTTCTCATACCCGTTTTCAATGCCAGACTCTGCAAAAGGTTCTGTCTTTGTCTTCCTCGGCTTCTTCTCCCCTCCACTCTTCCTTCGATGCATAATTTTTCAATTGAGTTTTCTTTGACTATATATATCCAATGAACTTCAATTGTCTTTGGCAGAGAGTTCGAATGAGGTTTCTTTTTCATTGACCAACTCCAGTACTTCATCATTTGTTCTTTTTCGATCCAGGATATTCTCTTCTCTTCCAGGCGATTCATATCTTGTTTGCTCAGCGTCCATGACTCACATCCATAGGTCAAGGTGGACCATACTGTATGTAGCATTTCCTGAGTCTTTTCTTTGTGTTCATTGATAGGTTTTTGTTTGTGAGGGTACTCGACATCTGTAAATGTCTTCTTTGCTACTGTAATCTGTTTTCTGATTTCAGTGTTACATCTGCAGTCTTGGGTGAGGATGCTGCCGAGGTAGTTGAACTGTTCCACTTGTTATATTTCTTCGCCATCAAGAATAATTTTGCATTTTGGGGGTATATTATCTTTGGCGAATACCATAATTATTGTTTTCTTCTTGTTGATGTTCAGCCCTCTTTGTTCACTTTCTTCTTTCAGAATTTTTAAATGTAGTTCTAAAGCTTCTTCACTTTTAGCTAAGAGTACTGTGTCATCGGCATATCTGATATTTTGGAGATGTATGCCATTGACGGTGAAGAGCATCTGTTTTTTTTTTTTTTTGCACAGGTCTTTAGTATATTTATTAAAGAATTACATCACTACATTTGATGTCCATGAAACAAGTCAGTTCCTGTTTTGACTTTTGGTATCGCAGTTGTTCCGTCCCCAGCCTCTCCTTTTTCTCTGTCTTGGAGAACAAAAAACTCTTTAACTCTGACTGTTACAAAGCGCTGGCACTGGAGACGCCTTCCATAAATGTTAAAATTAAATAAACGTTTTACAGAAATCTTCACCATATTAACGATTAGACACACTTACAGTACGTAGACTGTCCACCGTACACATCCCTATGAACAAGCCGTTACCATGGAGACGATAACGTATCAGAGCAAGAGCATTAATATCAACCTGCGTTACTGTCAGAGCTGCTGTTAAAGAAAACTAATCAACACCTTCTGACCAATCAGAGTCCAGAATTCAGCAGCGCTCTTAGTTTAAGGCAAAACCTCTCCTGTTACAGTATGCAGTGAGCCTGTTGGTGTAGACGTATGGTTTGTTCAGAAAGCAGTATCGGGAGAATTTATTGCAATATTGATACCGTATCACTCCGCCCTAAAACTCAACAGTTGAACATTTTAGTGTAACACTCCTTCCATTCTCTTTAATGTTTTCCTCCATCCCATCCCATCTCACTCTTTTTCTCTTCATCTTTTCCTCCACTTCTTTATGGACTTTCACTTCCTCGAACTGAGAGACAGCATGAACAATCGCCTGGATGATGGCGTGCTTTAGCCACTTACTCCTCTCTGATCTTTCCTTCCTTTCAGCATCCGTGCCACAATTTTGAACTCTGTCATTTTTAACACCGTTCCACTTCCTGTACTGTTCCAGACTGGTGTTTCAGCTGATGTTCTCCTTTCGTTCCTTCTTTCTCTGTATGGTTTTTTTTTAATATTATTTTTTCCTCTTACTATAGAGGAAAGACAGGATGGTCACAATGCTATGATGTATGTTATTTGTATCCAAATAATCTGTGTGTGTTCTGAATTTAGTTGTCATCACATGCACCGTGTGACGTTTTAAGAAAATCACATGCAATGAAAAGCGATGAGACACCAGAAAGTGGCTTTAGCTTGTGTGTATTGCATGTGTGTGTGTGTGTGTGTGTATTGCATGTGTGTGTGTGTGTGTGTGTGTGTGTGTGTAAGGGAGGTACTGAAAATAAAAACTGTTTGATTTCAAATAAAGAATCCCGAGTCTATCATTTTCAGCACACACACACTGATCCGGCTCCAGCAGCAATACTGATTTGGGGCAAACTCTTAGAAAACGGGTTCTTCATACAGTCAAAGGTTCTAAGCTGCCAAAACCAGCTCTAGTTTGTAAACATTTCTGATGGAGACAACCTGCTGTTAGTTTCTACATAGAACCTTCAGGTTAAGTCATCTGAAGTCTCTGGTTATGGATTTGATTTGTTCTTCCCACTGCACAACCAAACACAAGCTCGCAGCCCAAAAGTGGGTTCTAGTCCAAGTTTCTGTTCCACCAATGTGAGAGATGACTGACTCATGTTCATTCAGTTTGTCGAATGGTTCTTTGGATGTCTTACAGGTCTAGTAGTGGTGCAGATAACTGGAACAGTTGTACATTTTGTGATAAAAACATAATCTGGTACATTATAGCCAAAGGCATTCAACAAAAATGTGGATTCTGAGTCGTCAAGAATTTTTAATTACAATTTTTAGACCAGCCGTGGCGACCATCCTGAAAAAAATGATGGTTATTAAAAATTGCAATAGAGAAGGAAAATCTGGAACATTCTACAGCTCCAAATTCAAATTCTGCTTTATACAAAATATATGATTTGATATCAAGATCCAGACCAGTGTACACAACTTTACCGCGATTATAATTCTCACACCAGTCATGGCACCGTCTTGAAAAACGGCATCCATTTTGAATTTTCAATGACTTACATGTATTACTCAAAAGGAAATTCCCAAGAATTATTTAACTGTCCTCAATAATCATATCATACCTAACAGTGATAAAGAAACTGATCTGAAAACAGAGGTCACTGGTGGCCATTTTGAAAAATGGTTGTGATGGGAGACATACTGAACAGATGTGATGGCTCATTATCCAATTTTTTTTTTTGGAATGCCTTTGACTGTATTGAATTATAGTTTATCCACATTCACTGGATATGAGCAATCGCATGCTCTGATTGGCTACTCTATGACTAGGATATCAGCTCATATACCGTGAGTAGAGAAAAACAAAATGGCAGTGTTGCTGAAACAACTGAGGAAGAAATAAAAACTCTACTCAAAAACAAAACCCAAAAAAATAAAAAAAAAAGCAACAAAATATGGAATGAAAGTATTCGGTGGTAAAACATCTCATTATCTGTAGCTGCTCTCGCCAGCCACGGGGCTCAAACCCAGACCTTCTTGCTGTGAGGCGACAGTGCTAACCACTACACCACCGTACCGCCTGTGGTAAGAACATATCTTTTTTTTTAAGAATTATTATTATTATTGCATTTTTCACAAATTGCTCCTGTCATTTCGCCAGTTTGTTTACATTCTGATCGGAAATGATTTTGTCAGCTGTTTTGTATAAAAGATTTTATTTATCAAATTTGCAAAAACTAAAACTAAAAATGCTCTGTTTCTCAAAATCCGGTGAATGTGGATAGAATAAAACAGTTATTCCACTCAATGTCGGTGCTACGCACCTCGTCACCTATCAGCTCATGTACGACTCGATTGCAGGGAATAACTGTTACATATATTTTTATCACAAAAATGTTATTGAATTATTCGCCAAGCTGTAGCACTGGACATTGTAGGATCCCCCAAGAAGACATTTAAACAATTATTAAGGTTCTAGATTTGAAATAATTTTTGTTTGTTCAGTGAAAAAAAAAAAAGAACCGAGGTGTAAGTTCTAGTCCAAGTTAATTTACAGGTTACAGTGATCAGTAAAGTGTTGGTTTACTGTCAGATTTTTATTTCAGCTGAAGGTTCACGAGAGACGGGAACAGACACAGACGAGTGAAGTATCTGGTAGAGGAACATCTCAGGATTTTATAATAGCTCTTTGTGTGTGTGTGTGTGTGTGTGTGTGTGTGTGTGTGTGTGTGTGTGTGTGTGTGAGAGAGAGAAAGAGAACGAGAGAGAGAGAGAAAAGAAGAGACTGACACTAAAATGAGAGAGGGGGAAAAAATAAAGGCTGCTGCTTGCTTTCACATTTCCAACAGTGGTGAAGTACGAGAGTGAGTCACGTGAGTGATCCCCATCACACTCTCCACCAACCTCTACTGGACTCTGTCTCCTGTTAAAAGGTGCCACTTTATCACACACACACAGATGAAAGTGATCTCGTCTCTTCCACACATCATTGCTGTCTCGACTTCTCAGTGCTTTCAGAAGCTTCATGTTCTTTCAAAATAGCAGTAAATTTCTTGTCGAAGCTCCACCCATAACTACTTCCAACATTGGGAACAGCGATGCTGTGGTGCCCTGCCGGTACCAGTCTTTTTCCAGTTGAAATGTGTGGAACCGGTTCTAGATTCGGGACCAGCCCCAGCACCGTGTTGCTAAAATGAAGCTTTCAGGATTTCAGAATGCCGAATGAGCAACAGAAGAACGCTGAAGTGTTCTCAATTAAATTTTTTTTCACTGGACAACCAAAAACAAGAATCCGGCCCAAATGTCCCAGTTCATGTTCCAAAAGTTTTCAAGACTGGAACAAAGAGAGAAGAGGGACGACCACAAGGCGTAGAGTTTTAGAGTGATTAGTGTCTAACATCGTGAGTGAAGCTCTACACAGATCGAAGACTTTCTGACACATAGTGTAGAGTTCGGTTTTTTTTAATAGAACAATTAATGAATTTATCTCCACGTGGCCCGAAATTCTCCACTATTTTTTCCTGCTTCACCATGACCCAATACAAGATACTACGTCATGCATCACATCCCATGGTGTGCTTTCCCCATTCACGCAAGGCATTGTGGGATACAAATTTGAAACAGGAGAGAAAAATGGAGGACGTGAGTGTGCGA
>JANZLB010000025.1:66334018-66345082 GCA_026167865.1 Notarius quadriscutis | reverse complement strand
ATAGTCAGCTGGGATAGGCTCCAGCTTGCCTGCGACCCTGTAGAACAGGATAAAGCGGCTACAGATAATGAGATGAGGATTTAAGCTCCTTGTTGCTATGCATGACCTATAAGAAGGCTTCTGATTGGCTGTGTTGCGAACTACACTTGCGAATAAGCAGTGCAACCAATAAGAAGCCTTCTTATAGATAACACATCGCATCATTCCTGCATGGAACATAGTAGGAGAAATCATGAAGCTCTTAAAGTTAAATCACAATGATGGTTAAAAGTTGAGTGATTTAGTTACAAATTTACTCACACAACCCTGCCAAGAGGATATTTTAATAATTATTCCAGGAAATTGAGTCGTACATGAGCCGATAGCTGACGAGGCACGTAGCCCTGAGGTGTCTATAATCCATGTACGACGAGATTGGGTGGAATAACTGTTTTATTCTATCCACGTTTACTGGATTTTGAAAAACGGAGCATTTTTATTTTTAGCAAATTCGATAAATAAAAACTTTACACAAAACGTCTGACAATCATTTCTGCTTCTTACAAACCTATCGATGGCTGCACAAATTGACTTTTTAGTGGAGATTTTTGCTGGGGGGGGTTTTCAGAAAGTGCCGTCTTGCCGCGGTCTAGAACAGTTTTAGACATTTATTTAATTCTTCCTTAGACTTTTCAGTTCTGTAACTTTCAAACTTTTTTGAGCTTTTGAACCAGTCTAAAAAAATTCAACAAATTTTAATGCTTAAAGATGAAGAATAAACAAACCGGTGAAATGACTGGAGCAGTTTGTGAAAAATGCGAGAACAATAATTCCTGAAAATTAAAAAAAAGATCTGTTCTTACCATCAAATACTGTCATTCCATATTTTGTTGCACTTTTTTTTTGGAATTTTGTTTTCGAGTAGAGCTTTTATTTCGTCCTCAGTTGGTTCAGCAACACGCTCCGCCATTTTGTTTTTCTCTACTTACAGTATATGAGCTGATATCCTCGTAGTAGAGTACCCAATCGGAGCGCGCGATTGCTCTTATCCAGTGAATGTGGATATGATAACTGATATCAATAACAACTAAGATGAATTTGAGGATGACTTTGACCCAATAAAGACAGATTTTGAGTTCATCGTGGAAGTGCTGCCTGTTAAGCCCTCAATGCCAGCGATGTCGACCAAGCCAAATGAGAGAAAGCTTCAAAGATGAGTCACGTTTTTATATCTTGTGGGCAGTCATGATGATCTTTCTGCAGTGTACTGTGGAAGCTGTTATTGCAAAGGGCATCAAAAACATGATGGGAATCAGCACTAATTTCCTGAGTATGTGGATTCAAAGTCTTACAAAAGCCTAATCTTACATCACAATATTTATATGCACTGGTGTTAAACCATTGAAGGCACATAAAGAAGTAAGAAACCATAAACCAGGATGAGAAATTTCAGTTACATTCAATTCCAAGACTTTGACAAAGAAGTGACCTGTAATTAACAGGTACAGACAGGCCTTTCTTTTTCATGTCCTTTTATTCTAAATTCAGAAGCATGGGTCGTCATGTTGAGTGGCTACACATGACAGACAAGACTAACTTTAATGAAATACTCTGAATATCTTTTGTCGTCTTGGTTTCCTACAGCTCCATGAACTCTTCTGTTTTCCAGCTGCACCTATGAGATCGGGCCTGATGGAATACTGAGCTATCACCTTTTAGTACTGAAAGAAATGATCCAGGGGGTCTTTGAGTCACACGTCCCTCATCTGGACTTCCACTAGCTAGGTAACAGTATCGCTACAAATGCACCCGACCCTTTGTTCCTGAACCCTACAACGACGTAATTTGCCCTAAATCAGATGTGCTGTCTGCAGATGAGTCGGAGGATGAAGAGGTAGAGGTGTAGGTAGATAAAGGACAAGAAGGACAGAGTTGTAGTCATGGATGTGGGCGTGGCAGCAAAATCAGGTGTGGTCATGGCAGAAGGGTTGAAGCAGGGGATCTTTTGTTGTTATTCATGAACTAGACACAACATTTTCAAGGAACTTTTGAATTGTAGACTGAGGGAACATGGAGGATACAAGGGGAAAAAATCCTGAAAAAAATCTCCATATTGTAAACACGTTAATAATAAGCATTCCTAAAAAGGTATAGTTAAAAAAAAATTGATGTGTACATCTGTCAAAGTCCTTCCCATGCCAAGACCTGGTCTTCCCAGAGGCAGTCTTCCATCCCTGTACTGACCAGGCCCTTGGGTGCATCGGGTGGCGCCGAGCTCTGCTTCTATAGCTCTTGGCCTCTCGCGTATTATCCAGCTTGGGTTACAGTGGGGGCTGGTCCTCTGGTAACCGCGAGAGTTTGGCTCTCCACTCGCATCTATATTGCAGCACCTCGCCAGACAGCAATAGAATAGAATGCCTTTGTTGTCACTGCACAAATGTACAACGAAATTTAGTTCGTCATAGGAGAGCAAAGCCGCTGCGTACGTACACGCTGCCACTCTTGGGCAGTTCAGCCCAAGGCTGTCCCATGTTAATTGCATGTCCTTGAACTGTGGGTGGAAACCCACGCAGACACAGGAAGAACATGCAAACTATACACAGAAAGGCCCCCGTCGGCCGCTGGGCTCGAACCTAGAACCTTCTTGCTGTGAGGCACCAGTGCTAACCACTTATACCATAAGTGGCAGGACCAAGAGAACTCGCGATCTCCCAGTCGAGAGGCAGACATGCTAACCACTACGCCAGCTCGTGGTTGTGTAGATCTGTGAAACCATGATAAATATGTGCCCCCAATTTCATTTTAATATCTTTTGTTTTTAAATATGCGTTGCTAAGGAGTTTATGTAGTAAGTTTTACAAGCAGATCTGTCCATGTCTGACTTTTTCATAAAAAGTAACATCTAACTACTTCAGATGCCCATATTTTAGTGATATATTGGTCAACCTTCTTTATCTCTGCATCATTGGACAGCTTTTTTTAACAACCTTTCATGAAAATGCAATAATTAGTGTGCTTGAAAAAGCACACTATTGTTCTTCTTAAGTTTTATTTTTATTATTCGTTTTCACCTGTTTTTTGGATCCACTACTCCTCCTAGGGCTTTCAAGATAGAGACACCGTTCCAATGCTGAAACGTAGGGCCCGATCTGGAATGGCGTGCTTGTTTTTTGCTTTTGGATCGACACACCTGTTCTCTCGTTCTTGTCGTTTTTTTCCCATAGAGAATGAATAGGGCTCACGAATTGAATCATCCTGCTCGGACACGCTTCATCGCAGACGCACCAAACCTCACGTGATACCTCAGGCCAACTCCCCAGACACACATATGCATTCGGTTCTGACCCGCACTCATTTTTTTACCTTTCTTTTCATCCCCGACTTTTTCATCCATTCACTTCCATTCATTTTTGGCCCCAGCGAAAATGAATGGCGTTCCGGGAAAAAAGCTTTCACTCTCCATCAAATTTTTTAACTGAGTGACCAAACTTCAAGAGACTTCATATGCTGCCTCAGGGCAAGTCCCCACACATATCCATTCCCTCATCTGAGACCTGCACTCATCTTTTTCTTGGTTTTCACACATCCTTTTTTCCGTCCATAGGCTTCCATTGATTTTTGGCCACATTCAAATGAATGGAGTTTTGCTCAGTAACACTTCACCACATATCCACTGGTGTAGTGTGCTTGTATACAGCTTTTGGATCAATGCACCTGCTAGCATGCTAGCTGGCTGTTAGTCAGGAGGAGAGATCAGGGTGGTTACACACACACTGCAGCATGCAGGGGAGTCAGAAACACTTCACACGGACACTGCTGAACACACACACACCACCCGCAGGTTAACATACACTTCAATCAGCCTGAACGGATTTGCCAGAAGGTGTTGATTAATTTCCTATAGCAGCAGCAGCACACCGTCATATTCCAGCTGTAATCTAATCTCAGGTTGTTAAGGCTGATTATCAACACCTGCTGCTGAGTCCACATCAGTCGTGGGCATGCCCCAAAGGTCAACACACACAATGCAGAGAAAGAATGATGACCTCATCACCATCACACACACCAGTTCAGGCCACTTTCACAGGAGTTCCAGCTTTAAATGTCAAGGACATGGCAGCGACCCCACACACAGGAGTGGGACAAGCTGGAAGGAGGAGGAGGACAGGGATGAGAGAACAACTCCTCTAACACAGAGGGGAAAAAAAAATACCAGTAAAAGAGAACAAAAAACAGGAAAGATGAGCTCTGAGAAAGAAATGGAAGTGTGTGTGTGGGGTCATAATGTTCTATAAAAGTCCTTTGGGCTTGGTGAATTTCTGAGTTAATCCCAGCACAGGAAATGGGCCATTATCATGGACACACACACACACACACACCTAAACAGAGTTAACCACCCAGACTATAATTATCTTATTCCATTCAGTTCACTCCTGTGGTGTTACACAGTCACATACGTGTGTTTTACCCAGGTTGTTGTTCTTGGTGTGCGTGTGTGTTTTATACCCAGGTCGTTGTTCTTTGTGATGGCGGCTGCTGCTCGAGCTCGAGGTCCCTGCTGAGTGAAGTGATATCCGAATTTCACTATACTGGTGTTCACCTCCAACATCTTCGCGATCTCCATCTCCACTGTTGTGCCCAGTTGCTGCCTCTGCGCACACACACACACACACACACACCCTCAGTATGGATCCTAAAACTGTGTTCCTTCATTAAAGGAGGTTGAACCACAGAATAATTTTACCGTCCGCTCTAAAGTGACCTTCAGCATGAAAAGAAAGCTCAATTTTACGCAAATTATAAACGTTACCGTCTTAAAACCTTACATTAAAGCCCAGAAAGAAAGGACAAAGAAAGAAATGAATTAAAGTACAAAAAGCAAGACCAAGAATACATAACACAAAGCTTAAAATAAGCAAATAAATAAATACCCACAGTAAGAGAAGCTAAATTACTCCTGTACACGGGAAACACAAATAAAGGGGGGAAGGAAAATTCTAGAAAGCGAAAGATATAATTTTATTTGTAAACTTGTTACACGAGCGACGTGTTTTAAGTGTCCGTGCTGAACACAGAACACTCGTTCCCCTCAAACCCCGAGCCTCGGAGTCCGAGGTCATGAACACTTATGTTTACAGCACAACATGTTATTTGTTGTATTTTTGCTCTTTATAGAAAAAAGTCCTGATTTCACTAAAAAATAACTTCAGGAATGATTACACTGCGTGTACCTGATTATCAATCTTGATCTCGGAGAGCGTGTCGTTGTCTCTCAGAGCCTCCACGAGCGCCTGGACTCCAGAACCGGTGATGAAATTCGACTCCAGGTTCAAACTCCTCAGCGTCTTATTCTCCCTCAGCATGTCTGCAAACGCCTAACACACACACACACAATAAACAAACAAGTGCTTGAAGTGAAGAAAACAAACACACACACTGCAGATGTCAGCAGACTTGGTGTTTATTTATCAACCTTTGAGGAAAAGCTGGAAAAATCTTCGCAACAGCCTCCATTTAATAAATACTCTGCGTGCGTTTGTGTGCGCGTGTCTCACCACGGCAATGGGGTCGTTGCTGCGTGTTGCCGCAAGACTGAACTTCTTCACGTGCGTGTTTTTCTCCATGGCTTTGGCGAAGTCTCTCAGCGTGGGAATGGGAACGTTCTAGAAGAGCAAAACGAATGAGGTGGAAAATAAACCAGCGCGTTTTATGATGCTGAGTCGGGACCTAATGTCCAACTTCAGTTAAAACACGTTAATAAAATACGAAACATCCTTTTTTTTTTTTTTTTTTACATAATGGCTAAAAATTGCTGATCCGTGGTTCAGTTTGGTACTTTCTTTCACGCTGAAGTGAATCCGAGCCTGAGCCAGTGTTTAAAAGATCAAAGTGCCTTAAAATAGTGACCCTGCGGAGGTTGTAGTCACCTTTATGTTGTTGAGATTGACCTCAGTGAGTGTGGAGTCGTTGCTCTTTATCCTCTGCAGAGTTTCCTCGACGTTAGTGGGGTTGGGGGGCTCATCAAAAACCGGCTTCACTTTTTCTCCTTTAATTACATCTGAAAAGACGGAAATAATTCAACGGGTCGTTAACCTGAAACTCTTCAGCACAGGGTCTTATAACCCCCCCCCCAGCACCACATTACAGATGTGCAGCTGTTTATCATCAGTTTATCGTATAGCTGTAACAGAAGTCATGGCCTTGCTGTACGATGGTTCCTTTCCCAGGTTCCGGTTCACCCCTTCCAACACCACCAAGTAACATCACCGTTTATTTATTTCAGTGTTTAACCCCACACAAAGCCAAACACGTACTGTTGTAGCCGTCTCTGCTGGACGTGCCGTCGTAGCTCTGCGTGCTCGTCACTAGGGTGTGGACTCCGAGGATAGCTACAGGAGGGGAAAAAAAAACTAACATTATCCAACTGGAAATAAAACCCATCCCAGTCGGTGGTGAGAAAGAGAAAGAGCAGAGAAGGCAGGATGCTAAATAAAGTCTGGGAAACCACTTAAAAGAGCGTTTGGTCTGAGAATCAGACGCCTGAGTGAGTGCTGCTGAAGGACACGGCCACTAACCGTGATGGACTAACCGGCAGGGCCAGCTGGAACCGGTCTGCTTTTATCACAACAGCCCGCGATCAAACAGTTAGGTCGTTATCAAACTGGTAATTTAATCAGAACATCAACACTTCACCGTACAAACTAACTCACACTCAACAAGCCCCACACAGACGAGCTGAGACAATAAGAGAGGGAACAGGAAATTACATCAGTGTTACTAAGCAAACGTTGGGCAACTTTTTAAAAACAGGATCAGCTGAGGTTCTTTTGTGCATTCTGACGAGTGAAAAAAATATTAACAATAAAACACTACCGCTTTTAAAAAACCACTACCAGTAAATACAACTAACAGCTACAACTAGACTGCATTTCCACAGAGAAAAAGAGCTATCATGCTAACATCCCAAAGCTAAAATGCTAACAGCTAACATGCCTATATGCCAACAGTGAACAGCTAACATGTTAATTATGAGTATTCTAACATGCTAAAGTTAACATGCTAATACTCTGGCTAACAGCTAATGCTAACATTTTAATGTTACAATATGCTAATGGAAACCATGTTAACAGCTAGCATGCTAACATGCCAGCCGTGAACATGCTAACATGTCAGCAGGCTAAGTGCAGCCAGCACACTAAATTATTAATAATAAAATACTAACAAAAGATACAGCTTACAACCAATATAGTTAAATATTACAAAAACAATACACTCATAGATCATATACACTCAAAACTAAAATACTATGATAATTCTACTACTATTAACGATAAATACTGCTACAATTATTAAATTTGATAACACCAATGAGAAATACTAATAATAATGATAATATATTACACATATAATAAATATCAGTGCCCCGTCGCTGCAGTCCGTCTCTCACCTGCGAGGTCAGACAGCTCAGTGTCAGAAACGCCAGACAAAGCCTCTTCCAGTTCCGGGTCCAGGGTCGTCACGTCCTCCTTACTGGCCTCCAGCGGCTTCTGTTTAGGGACCCACACCTTTCCTAGAGCATCATGGGAGAGAAACAGTTTCACACGGATTTCTGCTCAACACACTCTGGACCAGCAGAACCTTCTCCACAGCACGGGAGAACTTAACCTGCACCGTTCCCTTCTCTTCACATCTCAGCAACAAAACGCACTCCGTTATTTCAACAGCTGGCACGGTGAGATCTGTACGCGATGCTCAAGTGGTGATTCGGAGCCGTTAGGACTTCAGTGGCGTAAAACTAAACGCTCACTGACGTCACTGGGGTAAAGAGGACGCTGTTCATTTCACACTGCGGTCAAGTACTCTTAGAGGAACATGTGGAAAACAGCTCCATGTGTCGCCCCCCTCCCCCCCAGGTGTGCAAAACAAACTCGTAACATGAACAAGCCTGGCAGCAAAACAACACTCCTCAGGCTAATGGCTCCAACAGCTGGATCAGCCCAACCTCATCCAGATGCTGCGAGGACATTAGACGTTTCTCTCACAGACACAACTTGAACAATGTCATGTCATACAAACTCTCTCTCTCTCTCACTCACACACGCTGGTCATTAGCCAGTAACAGGAAACACACAGTGAGGGAGTGCGTGTGTGTGCATGAGATATTTTCTATGACATCATGTTTCCAGCACAAGAGCTGCACTGCATTAGAGCTCAACGCATGCATCTCTCCCTCACACACACGTAATTCTATCGCTGCGAGGTATCTGCATTAACCGTGTGCTCCTGTAGATAATTAATGCCATTCAGCCTGCAATATTCAGCCCAGGCCACAAGGTCAACACCCAAAACCCCCACAGCGCTCTTCTCCCGGTCCGAGCCAGCGTCGGGTAACGACCTCGCCTCGCCTGAGCTCCGGGTGAGATTTATTCCCCTCAGTAATGCAGGTGAAGTAAAGACTGGTGTCGAGCTGCTGCCTGGTTCCTGTGGTTTCCACAGCTACGGTGTGAACACATCCAGTTCTGGGTCACTGTAGCGGTTAAGCACGAGTTCTCACAAGGTCAAAAAAGTTTTACACTGCACAATGGTCCTGCTGTTTCAGAGCTCGGGCCGATGCCACGCTGACCCGCTGTGGGTGTTTCTCGGGCACAGCTCTCCTTCTGGGGTGACCTTGGACGACCTTGCTTGATCTCTGCCCCCACTTCCTGTTTTGACCACACACAGAACGCTAGCGTTTCTGCTCAGACCGTGAGAAACAGAGCTCAATTCTGATGGAAGAGACGGAGCAATAAAATCCAATCAAATGCTAAGAAGCCTTTATTCGTCACATGCACACTTCAAACTCAGCGAGATTCATCCTCTGCATTTAACCCATCTGAAGCAGTGAACACACGCACACACACCCAGAGCAGTGGGCAGCCCAGGGTTCGGTACCTTGCTCAAGGGCACCTCAGCCCAAGGCCGCCCCATGTTAACCTTACTGCGTTAGCCGCCATTTTGTTTCTGTTCAGCAGTGCATTCTGGGTAAACTATGCTCTTATAGAGAGAGATCGAGTCGTGCTGATCCAACTCAGGAAAGACAAAACACTTCCAAACGAGCTAATAAAGCTAGCATGCACGGAGGTTTCATCATTAGCCAGGCTCGCACTTCACCCTTCACAAGCGGTAACACACACACACACACACACACACACACACACACACACACACACACACACAGCAACAGGAAGTGTGTCAGAGCAAACAGTCCAAGTGTATGGCCAGAATTCCTTTCACTTTGTCCAATTGGTTTAATACAATTAACCACAACCACGTGATGACCTCATCCATCCGAACACCTTTACTGACTCATCGTAGTTTCCAGCCAATCAGATCCCTCCACTGGATGGACGTGTGATGAAGTCGTGCTAAACACGTAATAAATGAACAAATAAAACACAGTTCAATGGTTAAAACGTTTTTTTAAAAACCCCACCCACTACACCTGGCTAATCAGGCTCTTACACCGACACGCGCTGATCGTTTTCACCCCACGTTATTAAAGCCATGTGATCTTTACATCTCGATTCTTTTCTCTCCTCACATCACTCCCGACTGAAAACGTCCCAAAGAGTGCACGGAATTCACCAGAAGGACTCCGAACTCTCGCGGTCAACTTTGAGTTGGATATGCGCTTGTTACCATAACAACAAGGAGCACGTGAAATGGTTTAAAAGTTTTAGAGGTGGTTGCAGGTTCGATACGCAGTCTCAGCATCGGGCTGATATCAGGACAAAACGGTGGATCAAAGATCAGAAAACGGTTACAGGACCTGACATCTGATACAAGCAGCGAAGACTGGATTAGGGGTTTTTGGGGAAAGATGTGCATTTTTGGAACTAGAAATATTTACATAAAGACACGCGAGTGTTTTTCCCCCTGTTTGAACTGATTTCATTACATTTATACTTTATCGTTAAAATTTACTGTAATGTTTGCATGAAACTGAGCTATGAAAAACATTTAAAAGCTTCGTATTTTTTAAAGAAAACTATGGGATGAGTATCAGAGTCTGCTGTTCCTCACGGTTTCAGGATCTGAAAAGAAAGAAAGCGGTTTGGCGTTATCGTGACGTCTCTGTTCCTTCATAACGAATCGCCATGAAATCAACATGACACTAATATGATCTAAATACACATCAAAACAAAACAATGAAGAACCTATTCCGATTTAATTTTACAGTTTATCTTCATACATTTTGACATTCCGGCTTGCACCCAAACACTTGAGAACGCATTAGCCCCGCCCACAAACAAAAAAAAAAAAAACTCAGGCTCCAGTAGCAGGAGAGAAGTGAGTCACGTCAGGTACGGGTTGTGTGATTATCCTGAAGCCTCACTCACCGCCACAGGGTGGTGAGGAGGAGGAGGAGGAGGAACGCCTCACGCGGTACGAAGTGAAAAGTTCTGAGCGTTTTTGTTTCAGCACAACAAAAATCTGCATCTAAATGTTTTTCTGGCACTAAGAGAATAAACAAGTCCATGGTGATATCCCACAATTCCTCAGCACCCCAGTGGTGTTGCTATGGAAACAGATGAGTCACTGGAGTGCATTCTGTGGAGCAGAAAGAAAGAACGAAAAAGACTTGGCACGGCTCTCTCAAGTCTCCCTTTTACTTCCTCTTTCAGTCCGGTCCCAGAGGAATTCCGGCACTTCCTGCCTCTCATGGAGCGGATAAACCCACAGAGGTGAAGTTCGAGACCTCCAACTGACCCACGGCTGAGTGAGAGTGAGTGACAGAAAACGATCACTGATCTGGACGCCGGACACTCTCATGGCTGAAGGTCACATGACCTGATCCTCCTGCTTCATGAAGCTGGAACTCCAGTTTACAGGACTTTCGATGAATTCTAAACCTCAGGAAAATACCCATAATCCTCTGATGAGATTGAAAGTGAATGAAAGAGGAGTTTAGTGAGAACCAGCGTGTTTACTGTCAATCAGAAAAATACAGGACGTGCGTGTGCATGCTCCTTAAAGGTGCCCTTCCACCAAAAACGTTTAATACTGGCTCTTTTTGAAATACCATAGTTCACTCCGAGTTGCATA
>JANZLB010000025.1:66163248-66173401 GCA_026167865.1 Notarius quadriscutis | reverse complement strand
ACCCCGCCTTTCGCCCGTAGTCAGCTGGGATAGGCTCCAGCTTGCCTGCGACCCTGTTGAACAGGATAAAGCGGCTACAGATAATGAGATGAGATGTATTTGATGTCCAAGTTATATATTGCTCATGTCTGCATCATCTCCATTGATCAAGAAAAGGCGCTTGATTGTGTAGATCATGGTTTTCTTTTCTCTACGCTGCAGGCTTTTGGAAGGGGAGGGGGTTAAATCCTGGGTAAAACTGCTATATAATCAGGCTTGCTATTTAGTGAAGGTGGGAGGGTTGAAGGGGAGGGTTGAGTTGCCCTGTGCCAGTTTGGAGAGGGATCGGACAGGGCTGCCCCATCTCAGGCCAGCTCTACAGTATTGCTATTGAACCTCTCCTGTGTAGGCTGAGGAATAGGTTACAGGGCTTATGTCTCCTAGAGCTGGCTCAGAGCCGCTCTGTAGCCGTGTCAGCTTGTGCAGACATCATCAGTGTTTTTTATCCAAGATCAGAAAGATACCCAGGAACTCAAAGAAAGCCTGGCAGTGTATGAAAAAGCTTCCTCCGCTGGGACAAATGTGAAGCCTGCTTGATAGGTCAGTGGAGCCTAAGAGCCATCCCTGATCTTCCTGGGAACCTAAGGTGGGGGAAAAAGAGGGATCAAAGTCCTAGGACTTCCAAAACATGGATCTTTGAGGAGCCACTGTTCCACAATGACTTATTCACATCATCTATGCTTTCCTCCACATCATTAAGAGCCAAGTTTGTCAAGGCTGGCATTGTTAAACTGGGCCACCTTATAAGAACATCTCCAGAAAGCCTTGGCAGAGTCGTTAACATCAGGTCTTCCAGGGTGCTGAGGAGGTCTGGGAGTCCCTGACTGTTCCGTTGAGTGTATACACGCAAAACCGTACCCTAATTGACCAACGGCATGAGGCTCAGGACTACATCTTTCCCACACTAAGCGTCAGGCCTGCTGTTGAGGAGTGGCGAGAGGAGAGCGGGCTGCTTCTGTCCCTGAAAACACCAGCGCTGGGCAACTTCAGCTCTTGCAGGAAGAAGCAGTTCTACCACAGCTGCATGAAAATACTGAACTTCTGCTCTCTGGTCGCAGTCAGGGAGTTGAGGTGGACTCAAGTTTTACTTCAGACTGCATCCCTAAAGGCTGCTGGCGGATTTTATGCAAGCCGCCTGTTGAAAAACGGACGGCTGACCTCCAGTAGAGGATCATCCATGGAGCCATAGCTACAGACAGACACAAGGCTCACCTGGATCCAAGCACTGGGGACGGATGCCCTTTTTTGTAACTAACCAGAAACATTAGAACATTTAATGTCTCTTTGTCCTCGCTTAGTGGGTCTGTTTAGGGTACTGAAGGAGTGGGTGGAAAAGCTGGGAGAGAAACTTTCTGTTCCTTTGTTTATCTTTGGGCCAAAATACACAATTAGAAAAAGACAGACTCTGGTTTTAGTTAACCTTTTACTTGGAAGTGCAAAATTGGCAATACGGAAGACCAGAAAAAAACAGATGCTCTCTGTCTGTCTGTCTGTCTCTCTCTCTCCCCGTCTGTCTGTCTGTCTGTCTGTCTCTCCTCTGTATGTGTTTGTTCCACACAGCTGAAGGTCTGATTTGCATAAATGTACCCAGGACTCTTTCTTCCACAGTTAATCAGATTTAGAGGGATTAGTCCATCAGAGGGTTTGTTTTTATTCTAATCTTTTCTCCTCACCTCCTCATATCAATCCAAGTGTCTCTGAATCACATCTGGTTTTGTTTTTGCTTTTGAAAACATGTTTTAAAAATAAAGAGTTAGAGATAGAATTATTTTTTTCCACCTCTGCAACTCACAGCCTGAGTTTTCTTTTGCTAAGCCCCGCCCACTTCATAAACCAGAGCCTGGGCGTGGTTAAAGCAGGTATTTTTCATGGAGTCAAACTGAGTGATGAACAATAACAGATGTCTGTTAGTTTATGAGTCCTGAGATGGATCTGTGATTGAAGCAGATGATGTGATCAGAGAGGGAATTTCCCGTGGTTTAGATCGAACCTCAGCTTTGTGTGTAAGCAGGTTCTGAAGCAGAACTTCAGCATTTTATTTCAGATTTGCTGACACGAGGAATGATTCTGGTCAGGATTCTGGGAAGTGAACAGGACGGAGATGCTCCTCCCCAAATCCGGCATAAAAACGAGCCTGGACTCGAACAAACATCTCATCAGTGACATCAGTGGAGTGTGTGTCCTGTGATCTCACCATGCTGAGATGACGGTAATTAATGGTGTGTGTCAGGAGCTCAGGTCAAGAACTTTGGGACGTGATCTACTGCTTAGAAAGCAGTTTCCAACTGAATAATTTCTTGCAGCCTTCCTGAGAAACTGCAAAAAAATAAGCAACTTCAATAATAAATCACCAATCAGTGAGAAGGTCCAGGTCAGGACCAAAAACATCACACAGTCAAAATATCAATATAAACCACTCGGAGTGAGAAAACCAGTTATTGGTCAGCTTGTCTGCGACCCTGTAGAACAGGATAAAGCGGCTAGAGATAATGAGATGAGATGAGATGTTCATAATGTTTTGCCAAAACTGATCAAGAAAAAAACCCTGAGGTCTAATTATAGGAAGCTCCACACCCTCAGCTGTGTAAACTATGTCCTGATATCTCAGAACGAAAGTAAAACTATTGTAAATCGCTCACACTGGTGCTGTTCAGGACGTCCTGTCTGTGTCACACTATCATGGGTTTAATAAGTTAAACATGTTCAATACAGACATCTCCATGTCCAGGCGTAGAGTCCAGCTCCTACTGGAGGATCTCCAGAAGCCAACTGGGATCTCCAATCAGGAGGAAGTGCCTTCTGCAGCGTTGTCTTGGGTTCATTAGTTCCAAACTTCCATAGTTATTTTCTGATGATGAAGTCATCAGCGAATAGCCCGAGACTAGATGTGACAGCTTGACCGATGTCATTTATGGAGAGGACCAGGAGGAATCCCAAACTTCTCTTGATTCAGAGGAACAACATCTTCATGCCAAGGTTCTTCCAGATTGTTGGACACCTCACCCAGAGGGTAATGCTGTGATCCAAAGTTCCAAGTTGATTTGACAGAATTCCCAACTAAACATATCGCAGCACTTCAAATCAAGGAAAAACCATGGATGCTAAAAGTGAGTATCCAGTATCTTTATGCTAGTCTTTGAATTTGATACATATTAAGAAGATCTACATGAATTATTTCTGCGAAATTAGTGATGAGAAATGATGTATAATGATCTGCTAAGCTGATGCTAAGCTGAAATTGTACGTCCATCTGCACACAACACACAGGCTACAGTACATATCGAGTTTTATCAGGTAGAAGGGAATTCTGATGACTGCTGATTCTGAGCGCCGCCATGTTGTTGTGACATCAGGGTTTTTAATGTCCAAGAACACAAGAAAGATGCTTCATGCCTAAGTTCTCTACTCAAAATTTGGAGTTGACCCTTCTGACACTTTTTCATGTCGGAGGTTGAGTTCAAAGTGCAATGAAGTCCACCACACCTGCAGAGGAACCTCGTCCAGAAACTATCACACTTCTGCTCTCAGACCCGACCCATTTATCAATCTCACACTCTCTTTTTCCATCACTCATTAATCAGAATCCAAAATACATAAACTCCTTCACTAGAACTAAGGTCTCTAAGTGAGCATCCCACTCTTTTCTAGAAGGAACCATGACCTTGGAGCTTCCAAAGACATTTCAGTACTCAGGTTCAGATCTGGGAAGATGGCCCAGTCTTTCCAATCACACTCTTTCCATGTATCATCATCATCATTCCCAAGATGAGCAATGATGTCGCCCGAGATCACTATGGAGTCAGGAGGAAGTTCCCTCTGGAGCATTTCTGCAAAGGCTCAGTGCTCCTATCTGGTGCATGCACACAAACAAGTCGCTTCTTTCCTGAAGTCTCATGGAGACAACCGCATTGTCCACTGGGAAAAACTCCAGCAGCTCAGTCCTCTGCCTGGGATTAATGAGCGGCCTCATCACGCCCATCTGAGGCCTACCTCCTGTGTGAACTCCTTGTATGGCTGACTATATCGAGTGTGTTCTATGTCACTCACTCACTCAGATGTTTTTCCTGCCTGTGAGGTGATGATCCATGTTCCAACATCCAGTCTCAGGAACTACATTGTTCATGCTCACCTGCATAATTTATGTACATCTGCTAGATGGAACATCAGAGTCAATCCATCCATCCATCCATCAGGTTTCCAAGTCAAACTATAAAATAAAAGTTTAGTGGTTTCCAGAAGACCGGTACACATATCAGTAACCGTAATGGAAAAACTGGTCAGTGTTGGTGGTCTGGAATCATACACATGTACATGATCTGAGGCACAACACTAGCTTCATTCTTCACTTCTTCTGGACACATGGTGCTACACTGCCCACAATATTTCTGTTGGTGTTGCACCACACACACGTAACGTTAATTTCTGAGGACCAGCAATGTTCCAAGTATAAAATCAAATATAATCCAGGATGAAGACTGTCATGAGTTCTGAAGATACCGCCACATCTTCACTGAGACTGCCTGGGTTACATGGGTATAACAGCAAGAAGCTCATCTCCAGACATGACCCTCATCCAGACTGGAACGCTGTATTTTGTGGAGTTATAATGATCGCTCTTTCTCCGAGTGAGGCTCCACATGGAGCGTTAAACTCCTAGTGACCGATCAGGACACACCAGACGGAGACGTCTCACATACATTACACATATTACAGTTATTGTAAAGGGTGACGGCTTTTTTTTCCCTGGAGTAACGTGTATATATGCATGTATGTATCGTGGTGTATATCAAAACAGGATTGGTTGATGCCATTGTCACTTCATTCACCGCACTCAGAATGACGGTATTTTATCATCAGTGGATGCAAGAGCTCCAGAAGACAAACATCAGTGATGTGTATCAGACGTGTTAGAATTCATCACACAGACACAGTGATGAAGATAAAGACCAGAACATCAAGACCATCGCTCAACTGGCCTGCCGTCAAAACAACCATGACGGCCAAAACATCAAACAGAGCTGAAATCGGATGAGAAATCAGAGAGGAGATATGATTCTAGTGAGAGACCTGGAACATTCCTTAATTTGTCCTAATTAGTAACTCATTAGCAAAAAATTGACAAAACAATGACCACGTTTTGTGCAGAGTGATGAGTTCTTTCAAACAAAACAATCGGAACAGAAATCCGTGGAGAACTGACGGAGGAGATACGATTTAACTGAATTGTGGACGACGGATAGACGATGGACGCCATGCCATGGCAATAACTCATCGACATTATGACCAGATGACCTAAAAAAAATAATTTGAGAGTGGGTGAACAAGGCAAGTCAGGAAAATCATACTCAAACAATTCAAAGTATTTCCGATTTCCTTCACAGTGACTCGTTTGTATGGAGGGCTGGGAATTGGTGGACATGTTGACAAAATTTACATGTTTCAGAAGCTGCTGTGTCAGTTTTGTTTTGTTTTTGGAGCTTTTTGAGGATTTCCGAGCAAGCCTGAACCAAGATTAAGGCACAAAGGATGGCTTTAATCAGGATCAAGAGGAGTTTATTTGAATGCCAGGACACTTAACCATAAGACACACGAATCTTGAAACTCACTTGGACAAGTGGTCAAGAGAAAGGAAGCAGCAGTGAAGTGAACTGAAGTGAATGCACAGGACAACTGGAGCAAGGCCAGATCATTTAGCGTTTCAGCTCATTTGGGAATTGGACTCGGGCCTCTGACTGGCTGTCATACCAAGGCCCATGGGTGTAAAGAGCAACTCGCCCACTTTCAAACACTTGACACAAAGGACAGCGTAGTCAGGCTTCGGTGATCACTCCAACCTGCTGCCCAGGTGCTAAACCTGGGGCTGGGCCAAGCAGACATCAACATGCTTATGAAAAGAGCGAGCAAATAGAGTCAAAGACTGCTGGATACTGAAGTATTCCAGGTCTCCCGAAGTGCAGTGTTTGCATTCCAGCTGAATTCAAGAAAAGAAAATTGTGCCAATGATCCCTTCGAAGAGGTGTCCTGAATTCCACTCTAAGCCTGTTAACTCCTCCATCCTGAGGCAGGCCGAACATCAAACTGCACTTAATCTAGGATTTAACTAGGCAGGAAATTGCATGTTGGTTTTGCACATCCTTGCACTATTCCATGCAGACATGCACAAACAGATGCACGTGCACACGGTATGCGCTGCCACGCCACCTTCACTGTGTTTGGAGTGGATCTTCTGTGTTTATCTTAGCAGGAGGGAGGAAAGTAGGGGAACTCCTGCTTGAGTTAAGTCCTCTCACAGCACATTTTAACCTGGTTTGACTCCTCGCAACGGTTCTGAAATATGAAAAGGCTTTGGGTTTAAAGCAGAACTCCCACATTCTCCCCTCAGGCTCAAGCAACAGACATTTTAGCAGGGCAGCTCAGAATGATGTTGGTTTTGCCAAAGCAACAGCAGCATCAGGGTAAAACCCTGTTACAAAGAAAAGCAAACTGACGATTGTCTCAAACTGATGATTGGGTTACTATCTGAAATGTTTCAGATCCATACTGACACTACACGATCGAATTATTTAGTCTAGACATACGCAGAGCAGATCTTATACATCAACAAAGTATCACTGGGGTGGCACGGTGGTGTAGTGGTTAGCACTGTAGCCTCACAGCAAGAAGGTTCTGGGTTTGAGCCCAGTGGGCAACAGGGGCTTTCTGTGTGGAGTTTGTCTGTTCTCCCCATGTCTGTGTGGGGTTCCTCAGGGTGCTCCAGTTTCCCTCACAGTCCAAAGACATGCAGTTAGGTGAACTGGCTACTCTAAATTGCCCGTAGGTATGAAAGGAACCGGCCACCCTACTGCTGCAATTCTGGCCAAGTCAACCAAACATAGTTCGCCTCAAGCCCGGATCGGGTTCAGCAGTGACAATGACAGTGCAGGTCGTGGTGCCTATACCTTTCCACCACAACAAAACTCGGAGCGAAGAACTCATGACCAAAGATTTCAGGGTAGAGGTGTACACTGAGACGTGTACTGTAACTTGGCAGTGTTTGGAGGTCAGAAGACATAGGAGAACCTAAAGGAAACCCACACAGAGTTCAAGGGCTCGGAGTTTAAGCTATGGACCCTGGAGCTGTGAGGCAGCAATGCTAAGGTCCTTGCTCAAGGGCCCAACAGTGAGAACTTGGCAGTGCTGGGATCTGTACTCTCAATCTTCTGAACCACGAGCCCTTTGTTGTTGCTGTTTGCTTGTACACCATCTATTAAGGAAATCCCACATCTCATAACATCCTGGTTAGGTTCTTAAACTGGCAGACTGGTTCTTATAAAGGTTTACAAGTCCTAGGACCAGCACCATGTTGGTGGAAAGGGGTCTCAGAGGAACACAGTATGTTCTAGTATGTTCTCTAATGTTACTTTGTAGATTACATTACATTACAGGCATTTGGCAGATGGTCTTATCCAGAGTGACGTACAACATACCCAGAGCAGCCTGGGGAGCAGTTGGGGGTTAGGTGCCTTGCTCAAGGGCATTTCAGCAATTCCTGCTGGTTCAGAGTATCGAACCGGCGACCTTCTGGTCTCTAACCATTAGGGCATGGCTTCCAAAACAAGTCGAATGCAACATGTTTATTAGTCTATCATAACATCCCAGTGTGGTATTAATATAGAATATCACGTCAAACAAACATGTTAAAAAGTAAATCAGGGTCATGTGTAACTTCTCTAAGCCATACTAGTGGCTTGCTTTGATGTGTATCAAATGAAATCAGTAAATAATTAACAATTGCATAAACAAAATTTTTCCAAAGCAGCAATAAACAAGTTTTAACTGCTACTGGGGGCTGTTACCATGGTAACTCTGTTACCCATCACCAAGCTACATCACACTGACAAACGTTTCCATTTAAAAAAAAAAAAAAAAAATTGTCTGTATATGAATGCAACACAGTAAATAAATGTGTCTTTACATATTCACTCAAGGAAGATTAAAAAAAAAATAATAATAACCTCCTTTAAAACTGCACTTACAACTTTGCTAGAGTTTATATAATATATAAAAGACACTGCTGCTCGACAGGTTTTATATGAAACTCGGGACTGAGATGGAGCTCATTTTAAACTGATGTATTGATAGAGACATGTGTCTGCTTTTCAGTACCAATTTCTCCCCATTTACATTTTCATATCTCGTTGTTTATCTGATACTTGGCCCAACGGTGCTCATCTTTTCCAGTCTAACAGCTGGCGATAGCAGTGCTTTTGTCAGTTCACATGTCAATCATTCACACACTTCAGTCGGTTGTGGTGTTCGAACCTGCAGAACGCAAGTTCCTGACAGGCTTGCAGTTTATGTAAGGCAGCGCTCAGGAGCACTTCCAGACTTGAATCAGCCTTTAGGCCAAAATCTCCAGTGCCAAGAAATAAATTTAAAAAAAGGGGCATCAGGGATAATCTTGATCCTGACTGTTCATGCCTGTGCGTAGCCTCATTTACTTCATGACAATTCAAAACTTCATGATTAACGAGAAATCCTGTTCTTACGTTGAATGAGTCTCACCATCATTACAAACCTTCTGGTTGTTATGTTTAGGGTTGGGCACCATCGTTATGCAAGATGAAAAAAAAGTCTTTATAAACAAGACCAGACAAGCTCAGTATCACTGGACCTCAACCGAGTCTCCAGCATTTATCATTCACATATCAACAGCATGGATTCTGACAAAAGTTGATTTATATATCACTTTTAACATTGCTGCAAAGCAGCTTTGCAGAAAATTAGAGTTTAAACATATGAGCTAATTTTATCCCTAATTTATCCATGATGAGCAAGCCTGAGATATTTGTGATTTTTCATCCAAAAAAATTTTTTTTCAAATGAATATACCAGGAATTAAGCCTTTTACATCAAAAGTGAATGTTCGTTTGCATAAAAAAGGGACTATTTTTTTCGGTCAGCAAAAGGAACGCATCAAACCAATTAGGGTGCAGGTTGTGGAAACGTCGTCATCACAATGCTGCTTGGCTTGGCGGAGTCTCGTTCATTTTGTGTCTCACGACCCAGAGCTGTTTGACAAGGGCAAAAACAAAAAGATAACGGCTTGAAAGACAATGTATGGGGGGGGAAAAAAAAAAAAAATTGTAAAAGAATAAGCACCAGCTCATCACCACTTGACAACTCCATTGTCACGTGACTGTTTTGTGGAATGATCGCATAATTGCATCAACTTGAATGCGAATGTTAAATGTTGAATTCACCTAAAGACCTTAAATCCTGAAAAAAAAGCTAATCTGCTAATGGTCCAATAACCGCCATTATGGCTCTGTGGTAGGCTGATAAATTATCTCCACTGCAAGAAACTAAGGGTGACATAACTGATAAAACCAGTACAACAATGAACCTGCTACTGCACGTCAGAACCACAAACAACCTCCTCAACCAAAAGATTCACTGCAGACCAATTTCACAGTTGCAATCATGAATGCAGGAGGAATATTTAACACAATTCTATCCACATTCACTGGATATCAGCAATCGTGCACTCTGATTGGCTACTCTACTCCTAGGACATCGGCTCATACAGATGACTTGCAACCACGTGATCAAAACGTGCTACGTCATGAGCATCCGCCATAAACAAAGCAACTAGGATGTCAGCTACTGAAAGCGTGTCTGTAAACAATGCTGAATTTTCTCAGTATTACCATGATTTGAACGGTCGAGCGAAAATTCGATACAAAGAGAAGATAGATGTGTGTGGGTTTTGACCCATATTACTTAAAAAAAAAAAAAGTCTGACTTTTCTTAAGATGCTTTTACCGACCATCGAGTACCCAGATATCGTGTTCTATCTGGTTTGGCTGCCAAAGAATCAAGTCTGACCTTGGATGAAACGTATCCCATTTTCTGAGTGGGTGCCCAGTCTGGATTGTTTCTATCGTATAATTTTGCTGACGTTCCTAGAAGCAAAATGTCAATACACATGTTAAAATTCTAACAACTGAGTGAACTCCAAGAGAACACTGATTTTATAGCAAACACAAAAAAAGTTATTCCATGATATTATCGAGAAAGCTTTTGAATCTCACCTGAGATAAAATGATTACTGCAAACACGAGCTGTTTTGGTT
>JANZLB010000025.1:66072366-66082390 GCA_026167865.1 Notarius quadriscutis | reverse complement strand
GTGTGTGTGTGTGTGTGTGTGTGTGTGTGTGTGTGTGAGAGAAAGAAATTCAGGGAAATTACACCAGGTATGCAAAGGGAATAACTTTATTTACTTACTTCGTGCCTGGAATATTTTCCCACCTGAATTTTTATAAATTGTGAATTTTCTGCTTCTTGAATTTTTTTTTTTGGAAACCATGACATTTAAAAAAAAAAAAGTAGTTTAAAATCTGGAACGTTATATTTTCAAAGTTGTGGAAACAAAAACAATAATAAAAAAACAAACAGGTGAAAGAAATTCAGGGAAATTATGCCAGGTACACAAAAGGTTAACACTATTTATTTATTTATTTAATTTATTTAATTTATTAAAAAAAAAAAATTATTCCAGGCACTCAGGAAATAAATGTTGCTGTTGTTTTTTAAAAAAAAAAAAGATCAAGATGCAGAAAATTTATTTTGTAAAAATTAAAGTGGGAAAATATTCCAGGCATTCAGGAAACAAACAAACAAAAACAAACAAACCAGGTGAAAGAAATTCAGCAAAATTATTCCAGGTACACAAAAGGTATAACTATTTATTTATTTATTTCCTGAGTGCCTGGAATATTTTCCCACATGAATTTTTATCTAATAAATTTTCTGCTTTTTGAATATTTTTAAAACAAACCCCGATACCTGAATCCATCGGAGCTGAATGTAATATTTCAACACTTCCACGTTTTTACACGCGTGTTCAGTTCTGGTGATTCTGCTGTAACTCCGTTTTTACGTTGCACGTTTGTGAACAGGTAAAGAAGCTTTTATTCACTACTTTAGTGTTACACAAGCAGCCCAACATCACAGAACGGGACAACGTCCACGCCGACTGTCCTGTCCAGGAGAAAGTGAATAACATCGTCTTTATTTCTCTTCAGCAAATTACTCAAAGTGCATATGGAAGGATAACAACAACAACGTAGCACGTTTACAACACGAGGAATCAGCAAACAGGGAGTGATATGGACAGGAATGTTCATTCCAAGGAAAGAATTTATATAAAAAACAAAAACAAACAAAAACACTTAACCCAGGGATGCACAATCCAATAAATAAATAGATATGTTAGATATTTGATATTAGAGCGCTGAGTATCATCTGATATTCGCTTCATTATGTTTTAATCTTATCCTGAGCATTTAGCAAAGTTTCAGATCTGCGTGTCCCGATTGTTATTCTTCTCTTTAAGCTAATGATGATGTCGTGTAATGACCATCCTAATTCAACTATTTTGCAAAACTATAAGAAAACTGTCGATCGCTCACGACATGCCTCTAAAACACACATCGGTGAACTTGGATCGGAGTTTTAATATCGATACTCGTCATCAGATCGGTGCTTCCCTAAAGAAAGAAAATACCAAAAGTGCATAAAACGATATTATTAACATAAACAACGCATCACTGCTGCTTTATACAGGAAATCATGTTCTGCGTGATACTGAAATGACAGGAAACCATGTCGACCAAACGTTTCTCCGCCAGACTAAGGCCTGATCAGAAGAAATGTCGTAAACAATAAATAAACAAACAATACGGACACTTTCACTTCGCATCCAGTTCTTCTATGCAATTTCACTTCCTGTAGAAATTAATTCAGCTCTATCGAATTGAGTGAACGCACAAAATGAAACAAAAATCAACCCCACACACTCCTAAAACAGCAGAGCAAACTCGTAGTTGAGAAATGAACATGACTGGGGGGGAAAAAAATCACTTTCACTTTAGTAATCAACTGACGCTTGATGTTGGAGAAGGAAGCAAAAAAATAAATAAATCCACTAATGCTGAACAGAGTAAGGCATTTAATGGCAAGCGTTAAGCAGTGTGTGTGTGCACGCGCTATTTTGGATCATGGATTATAGTTCTCTCTCATTGGTCTCTCTGGTACAGACTAACAAAACAAGCTGCGTATATGACACGATTATCTTTCTATAATTATTCATTAATACTCTTTAATGGAACACGCTGTCATAATGAAAAGATTCTGTAATACTGGAACAAATTACTGCTTTCATTCACACATTATTAAAAAAAAAAAAAACCATCACGTGCAAAACAAACTGCAACGTTCAAATTAAAAGACCCGTGCTTGTGTATACGTCCTGATTTTAAATACGTGTCCCTGGGTGGGTTAGCGTGGGCGGAGCTTACATTAACTCTGATTGCAACCTTGATCGCCTCGCACGACATCACAAACCTCTCTTTATATCCTAACCATGCTAAGCACAAAATGCTGGTTTTTAGTTACGCAATATAGCTGCTGCTATTAGAGCGATGATGATAATATATGATAATAGTAGCTATCTAATGAACTAACGTGATGCTAACTATTATATTTGCTAGCAAAAACGATTAGCATTAACCGTCACAAACCTGCCATCGTTGTTGACAGGAGTGAAAAGAACAACTAGCTGGAATTTTTTTTTTTTTTTCCCGGAGCAAGTGTGCGACTGGTTGATCAGACGTCGCTCCGGAAACGGCTTGATGTCTGACGTTTTACAAAATCAGGAAGAGATGGAACGGAACAAAAACCTCCAAAGTTCTAGAACTTTTGAAGCACATACTAAGATCTAGAGTCGTGAAGAATGTAGGAATGCTGAGGATTGAAGGCTCTCACTTTAAAAAAAAAAAAAAAGTGCAGGTTGCTCATCATCATCAAACAAGACAACTATCTATCGAGCTAAAACTACCATCACATAAACATCTACATCACACAGACATGAGTGTAGCGCTCTTTTAAAAATTAATTACTCTACATTATTTATCTGATATGGACATAAATAGAGGAATACGTTTTATTTACTTCCTGGTCGGATTGTCTGGAAACAACCACTATCTGAAGAAGAGCTGAAGCGATGAGAGAGAACAGCCGAGAGCAATAAATAAAATATCCCAGCGTCATACTTAATCTTAGATATCTATGTAATCTGACTGTACAAAGAGAATCAACTGTGATTAAACCTACAGGAGGAACCCATTTGGACTTTTTAACGCCCCCCCGCTCTTTATGGTATGATACATTCCCGTCTGAAGTGTGTGTTTTTCCAGTGTTGGATGAGGAACGGCTGAGGATTCAGAGTGTGTGCTTGGATGTGCGCAAAATTACAGGAAGTCTGTACCACCGAATTCATTCTCAACGAGGATGTAGACACTTTGAGTCCATAAATCATCTCCTCTTGATCTTGGTGCCTGATGTGATTGGCTGAGGAGGAATCTAAGACGCCAGGTCTTAGATCTTAGACGCGAGTGAGAAATCCAACGTTGAGGCTGGGAGGGATCTGAATGGTGTCCAGGGCGAGGGAGGATGGGTTGAACGGGAACGTCACAGGGTAGATGATCTTTGTGTCCAGGAGGAGTTGAGGGGACTCCTTACGATCCCTCAGGCGATTCTGGCCAAAAGAGAAAGATGATGTGAGATCAACAGGCACGTGCTGGTGATTTATTATGCCATAAACACAGTGTTTAAGAAGAAGACCTGACAGCACACAGAAACTCTTTCTTCACATGTCCAAGCTTGTTACATTACAGGCATTTAGCAGATGCTGTCAATGTACAATGTACCCAGAGCAGCCTGGGGAGCAGTTGGGGGTTGGGTGCCTTGCTCAAGGGCACTTCAATCATTCCTGTTGGTCAAGGGAATCAAACCAGTGACTTTTGGTCCCAAAGCAGCTACTCTAGCCATGGCTAACCCCTTGATGTTAGGAAGTTGAGATCAGAACACAGGGTCAGCCATGATACAGCACCCCTCGAGCAGAGTGAGTTAAGGGCCTTGTTCAAGGGCCCAATACTGGCAGTGAAATGCCCATTAGTTTGAAATGTAGGGGATGTAGTGGCTCAGTGGAAGAGCACATGGATGAGGGCCACCGCATCTTCCAAGTCTGAGGACAGTGATGGCTCATTGGTTAAAGCTCTGGGTTAACCATTGAGCTTGAACCCCTGACCTTCTGCTTGGTAACCCAGAGCTTTAATCGTCAAGCTTGAATCCCTGAACTTCTGCTCTGTAACCCAGAGTTCTAACCACTGAGGTTGAAACCCCTGACTTTCTAGTCGGTAACCAAGAGCTTTAACCAGCAAGCTTGAACCCCTGACCTTCTGATCGGTAACCCAGAGCTTTAATCATCGAGCTTGAACCCCTGACCTTCTGATCGGTAACCCAGAGCTTTAACCATCGAGCTTGAATCCCTGACCTTCCAATCGGTAACCCAGAGCTTTAACCATTGAGCTTGAATCCCTGACCTTCCGATCGGTAACCCAGAGCTTTAACCATTGAGCTTGAATCCCAGACCCTCTGCTTGGTAACCCAGAGCTTTAACCATCGAGCTTGAACCCCTGACCTTCTGCTCGGTAACCCAGAGCTTTAACCACTGAGGTTGAACCCCCAACCTTCTGTTCAGTAACCCAGAGCTTTAACCATCGAGCTTGAACCCCTGACCTTCTGCTTGGTAACCGAGAGCTTTAACCATTGAGCTTGAACCCCTGATCTTCTGCTCAGTAACCCAGAGCTTTAACCATTGAGCCACCACTGTTCTCAAACTTGGAAGTGGAGATGCATTGGCCGTCATCCATGTAAAGCATGTGCTCTTCCACTAAACTACTACATCCCCTATGTTTAAAGCTCATGGACATTTTGAGCAAGTCCCCAGGGACCCCCAACCCCCATCTACCTCAGGAGCACTGGACCAAAAAACAAAGAATCATCAATTTCAAGAAGTTTGAAGAAACAGAACAAAGATGCAGTGGAGATACAGTGGCTTCAGTGGCAGAGCTTTGGCAAAAATTTAAGAAGATATGAGTAACCCAGAAGCCTTTTGTCTGAATTGTCTGAAGCCTTTCTGGAAAATTCAAAGACTTGCCATTCTGTCTTTTTTGTGAACTGTCAGAAGATGGTTTAGTCTGTCAAGTTGGTTGACTAGCACTCTTCACAAGACAGCATTTCCAGTCAAACACCACTGTCTGCAGAGCAGGGGTTGCAGTTAACAAATGCAGGAGTCATGACTACGCCATTATGGTAACCAAAAGAACAGCCATTCTTGAGCAAAAGTTATGAAGAAGCCCAAGGGAAGGAAGGATGCTCTCCAAATCAGGTGAGCACACACATCAAGGAGAAAAGTCTAGCAAAGCAGTGAGGATGACCGAGCAACCTGTTTTGATTCACCATCCAGCTTTTTGGACTTAAATCAACTGAACACCTAGTCTTTTTGAAGGAGGTTCATCAGAAAGTTGATCAACACCTTCATGATGGCCTAAGTGACCTTCACAGACAGCAGGCCTGAGTGGAGTCTGCTACAAGTCCAGTAGAACCAGCAAAGGCATTTTGTGGAAGGAGATCCACTCCTTAGAGAAATCCAGGATGTAGTCAGAAATCCAAGGTTGACTTCAAAAACAAGATCTCTTACAAGTAATCACACTTGCTTTGGAAGATCTCCAGGGTTATGAAGAGATAAAGCACAGTAGAGAGAGAGAGAGAGAGAGAGAGAGAGAGAAAGAAGGTGCTGTCCAGGTTCCCTGTTTTAGCCGAAGTAAAAGACGTTATCCTGGAGTAACACAATGAGTGTTTCAACTCTACATCAGCGTGGCATTAAGTGTTGGTCTGGGATGTGGTCTTCAACTGAGTCACAGGAGGCAGATGGATCCTGAGGAGCCTGGAGAGGCCGATGATGTGGGCCAGGATCTCATTCAAGGGGATAGTGGCTGGAGAAGATGAAGGGTCTATATGGTTATGGATAAACTAAATCCAAGACACACAGATTCCGAGCATTTCTGGAAAAACCTGAGGAAGACCTTTAGCAGAAGACTTCAAGAAGCAGTACGGGTGGGTGAAGGAAGTCAACAAGACAAAGTTCCTGTGATTAATGACAGACAGTCACGTGGTGTGTAAGGATGAATTCTTACCTGTATGGTTCGTATGAATGTTACAGACACTCTCTCCTCAAACGCGTTGACAGGTGTGTACAGGTTCAACACCTTCACAATCTGAAAGACGAAGAGAGGAAGTGGTGATGAATGAAAAGATTTGTTGAATGATTAGTTTGTGTGTGTGTGTGTGTGTGTGTGTGCGGGCGTGCTACCTGAGCAGTACTCAGTGAGTTACACATGGAGCAGATGGCCTCAGCATCCTCATCTGTCTTCTTCTTGACCTGAAGTAACTGTGCTGCCTGAATCAGTGGCTCCAGCGTCTCCTTCGCTCCACAAACCATCAGGTTCTTCTCCCTCAACCACTCCTCCAACTGGCTCACATTGTACCTAAAACACACACACACACACACACACACACACACAATTTTAGAGGAGGCGTGGCCTGTGCACGCGCCCGTCTCGGTGAAGGAGGCATGGCCTGTGCTTGCGTCCATCTCGGTGAAGGAGGCGTGGCCTGTGCGCACGTGTCCGTCTCGGTGAAGGAGGTGTGGCCTGTGTGCGTGTGTCTGTCTCGGTGAAGGAGGTGTGGCCAGTGTGTGCACGTGTGTCCGTCTCGGTGAAGGAGGCGCGGCCTGTGTGTGTGCACGCGTGTCCGTCTCGGGGAAGGAGGCGCGGCCTGTGTGTGTGCACGCGTGTCCGTCTCGGGGAAGGAGGCGTGGCCTGTGTGCGCGCACGCGTGTCCGTCTTGGGGAAGGAGGCGTGGCCTGTGTGTGCACGCGTGTCTGTTTCAGTGAAGGAGGCGTGGCCTGTGTGCACGCGTGTCTGTCTCGGTGAAGGAGGCGTGGCTAGTGTGTGTGCACGCATGTGTCCATCTCGGTGAAGGAGGCACGGCCTGTGTGTGTCCGTCTTGGTGAAGGAGGCGTGGCCTCTGCGTGCGTGTGTCCATCTCGGTGGAGATGTGGCCTGTGTGCGCACGCGTGTCCGTCTCAGTGAAGGAGGCGTAGCCTGTGTGTGTGTGTGTGTGTGTGTGTCCATCTCGGTGAAGGAGGAGTGGCCTGTGTGTGCATGCGTGTCCGTTTCGGTGAAGGAGGCGTGGCCTGTGTGCGTGTCTGTCTCAGTGAAGGAGGTGTGGCCAGTGTGTGTGCGCGCACGCATATGTGTCTGTCTCGGTGAAGGGGGCACGGCCTGTGTGTGTCAGTCTTGGTGAAGGAGGCGTGGCCTCTGCGTGCGTGTGTCAGTCTCGGTGAAAGAGGCGTGGTCTCTGTAGGTCCTGCGAGTGATCAGTGATGAATCAGTGATGATGCTGAAGAATCACCTGATCTGCATGCCCTTGCTCCAGGAGCACATGTCTTTGCGCAGCAGCAGGTTGTTGAGCGTGACGGCGCCGATGATGTAGAACTGCTGCTTAACGACCTGCTTAATGAGCTCGGGGTCGTTACCGTGCTGACACATGGTGCTGTGGAAGGAGTTGAGCTGGCGGATGATGGAGTCCAGCGTGAACGTTCCCTCATCAGCTACGCTCGACGTCCTCTTACGCAGACCGGTGGGCTTCACGCCCGAAACACCCTGGATGGTCTCGTGCTCGAGCATCCCGGAGACTGGAGACACACACATTAAATAAATCAGAGAAAACATGTGACCATGGTCCAAACAAATGGGCTGGACCACGCGTCACATCGTTCCCGCGCGCGCGTGTGCGCGTACTGACCGATCATGGGCTGAAGGATGTTCTCCATACACTTGATGAGCTGTTGGTAAATCTGAATGGCCAGATCACTGAGAACCTGCCGATACTCAGCCAGGTCAAAGTTGGACAGACAGTGGTCATTCTGCTTCGGAGTGTTAAACTTCATAAATTGCTGAGAGAGAGAGAGAAAGAGAGAGAGAGAGAGAGAGAGAGAGGGGGGTTTGGAACTAAAAACCGTTTAAAACTCACAATTACGCCGAAACAAACCAACATCACCCCGAGAAGAGAAAAATACATTTATTATTGATTAGTTCCAGGTTGAGAAAGGAGATGTACTCCTGATGTAGGGCTGTGTGTGTGTGTGTGTGTGTGTGTGTGTGTGTGTGTGTACCTCGTCTCCACTGTACTGTTTTAGACAGTGCAGGAAGCGGCATGTGTTCGCCAACCAGAACGATACAGTCTCAAAGTCATCACCTCGCTTCTGCAGAGAGAGAGAGAGAGAGAGAGAGAGAGAGAGAGAATATTTGTATTTGTGCGAGTGTGCACATGTGTAAGTATATATGAGTATGTGCAAGAGTGTGTGTGTGCGCGTGCGTGCGTGTGTGTGTGCGTGTGTGTGTGAGAGAGAAAGAGAGGGACAGTGTGTGTACACGTGTGTGTGTGTGTGTGTGTGTGTGCGCGCGCGCGCATACTTTGAGGATCTTCTTGATGCTGTTGATGACGGAGGTGAGCAGCGCTCGGACTTTCTGGTCATCGTTGATGTAGTCAGCGTGCCGTAAACACATGAAGAGGATGTAAGCCGGCAAACCGGGGAGCATGTACACGGCCACGCCCCGCGGCTTTAACTCTACACACACACACACACACACACACACACACACACACACACACAGAGAGATTTTATCCATACAATCTGATACCTGATTATATTTTTAAGACCTGAGTGTATATGGATGAGAGTAGTGTGTGTGTGTGTGTGTGTGTGTGTGTGTTACCCAGAATGAGGTTCTTGACCAGCTTGAGTTCATCCTCCTTCTTATACTCCAACATTCCCTGGAAATCTTTCTCTCGGCGTGGAATGTTGACTGGACGGATCGGCTCGTCAGCCATCTGACCTGGAGACACGTTCTCCACCTGACCACCTGCGCGCACACAAATTAGAATCGGATTCCGCACGTGTGTGGTTTTGTGTTTGTGTGCGCTTGCGTGTGCATTAGAGCATGTGTCTGTGTCTTTGTACATGTGTGTGCGTGCGCACGTGTCTCTCCACCATTTTACCTTCCAGGTCAGCGATCTTCTTGGCGAACACTTTGAGCTGCTTCTTCAGCTTGCGAACAGTCTTGTCCTGTTTTTCCAGCTGTTCCATGAGGTCCTATACAACACACACACACACACACACACACAATTAGACCATCACATTGGTAGTGTGCGGTGTGTGTGTGTATGAGCTTGGGGGACAGTGAGGACATTTAAGGGTCGGGAAAAGCCGATTCAGTTAGAGCTCTGATTCAGTGCTGCAAGAGAAACACACACAGAGAGAGAGAGAGAGAGAGAGAGAGAGAGAGAGAGAGAGAGAGAGAGCACACGAGTGTGTGTGAGAAGAATAGAGGAGTGTGTGCTGAATCACACCGCTGTGGGTTAAAACACAAACAGCTGTGCAGTGTTAGAGCTCAGCTTCTCAGTTTCTGTGCGACACACACCGTACTCCTTTAGTGTTCACACACACACACACACACACACATCTCTACATACAATTGTTCTGCGCATCATCTTGATTTTGTAGATCTTTGGGTTCTCACACAGAAGGTCCTGTGAATTAAGAGGTACCGTTATGACACACACACACACACACACACACACCCCTTATCGTAAGATAATGTAATTTTAAGAATTATACTAAATCTCTATACAACTTGTGATAACTTCTACTATAAAAGTGCTCAGTTCTGATTGGCTGACCGGCCGTAGACACGCCTCTCACAGTGATCGGTTCGGTTCTCATTACTGCAGGATATGTAGCTTTTAATGAAACCTCAGATCATTTTAACGACATGATTAAAATATAAAACTGCTCTGTCCGTTTAAATAAATAATAAAACACATCTGTAAAAGATCCAGTTAACAACATCATACAATAAAAACATCTGGGTGTTACGAGATAACGGTGTGATAAACAGCACTGCAGGGCTGCGTGACTACAACCTACTGAACACTCAGGGAGAGAGAGACAGACACGGGGGGAGAGAGAGAGAGAGAGATAGGGGGAGACAGAGATAGAGGGGAGACAGAGAGAGAGAGAGAGAAAGAGAGAGACACGGGGAGGGAGAGGTAGAGAGAGAGAAGGGAGGGAGAGAGAGAGAGAGAGAGAGAGAGAGACACACACACACAGGGGAGAGAGAGAGAGTGGAGACGGGGGGCGAGCGAGAGAGCGGAGAGAGAGAGAGACACACACAAAGGGG
>JANZLB010000025.1:65830065-65840076 GCA_026167865.1 Notarius quadriscutis | reverse complement strand
TCAGTGTTGAAAAGATATAACAAATTAAGTTTAATTTGGGAGTGGTACAACAAGCAAATGGCGCCCATTCGGTGGAATGTCCCTACAATATCATAATAAATTGGGTTGCAATACAATTTTCAGAGTATTGCATAGGCTTACCTAGCGAGCCGTGCTTTACACGGCCAATTCTCAAAAAACATGCCTATAAATTTTTATACGCACCCATGCTGACCAAGATTTTGTGAAATTTTATTGTTTTTGAAGTAATCCTGTGCATTCCTGTGGACATTTTGGTCGACGGTCAGCGGTTTCCAGCCCGCATGCTTTCCATATATGGAAGTTAAATCGAGAAAAACAAGTTTACCACCAAAAATGTAGCGTTCTTATTGGTCAGACTTCGAAACGAGGCTTAAGCGGAAGCAAAATGCTACGAGTTTTGAGAGTTCCGCCAGCAAAGCTCAGCAGGTTTAGAATGAGTAGGTCATGGATTTAGATAATATCTTCGTGAATTTTTTTTTTTAACCATACAAGCCTGATAAACATATTGACAAACTTTACACTTTCCTACGTGCTCACTAACAAATATAGCTTTTCAATGAAACATAACCTCATAACCTTCCTCAGTCACACCGGATTCGGCGCACTGAGACCTCACTTCCACATTCATAAAAGACTGTTCCCATGGTAACAGCATAATAATCACCTTCACTCTTTCGGTTTCAACTGGTTTCTCTTTCACCAAGATTTACATCTTAAATAGTACTTTCATAAAACTACCATTATTTTTTTTTGTATCGTTTACAGTATTTACATTTCAAATAACCAGTAACTTAATTTCACTTATTTTTAACTCCTGTTTATTGCACTTTTTAACAGGATCAAAATTATTCCTAACATTGTGATGGAACATTTGCATTGTTTTGATTTTACAAAGTCTACATAATGTTAAAAAGGTATACAACTCAGAATATTAATCTTCAGAGTCGGCTGAATATCATTCGTTATCTTTGCTGTATTTAGTAAAGATGTATTCTGCGTAATACGACTTGATTGCAGCAATTTGTATTTTGTCTTAGAGAACTGAAGTCATTTTTAAACTTAACGTGTTATTCAATTACATTTTCGGTTTTAGTAACCTTACAGTATATCGTCAGCCAGGTGTCAGGGCCACCATTTTGAAAACTGTTTTCCAAACGAAGTATTGCACAAAAACAAATTTAAATGACGATTACTGCCTACTTTTCATACATCAGCATTCGAAAGAGGGCACGCACGTCTTTTGACAACGTTGGCAGATGTCAGTCGCTTTGATTTCCGCTGTATGTTTTACTTCCGTCCTACGATGTCTTGCACAGGTCTCAACGAATCTCGTTTACGGCCATCGCTTTGACATATGGACCGATATATTACAGAGCAGATTTCAAACACTCAGAACTTGCTATAGCAGCGACAAAATAGCGATCAAACATGCATTCCGATATTTAATAAAACGAGATCAATAGAATTTTGATGATAAAAAAAATTAGCCTTCAGTTCTCCTTAAAAAAAAAAAAAAATCTGAACTCGATATAGTTTTGACTTTTATTGACTACAGGCCACGCCTCTTCCTATAGAGGGAAACTGGCGCATGCGTCACTCCACCGGACATTAACATAGCAAGTGAGTGAAAAATTCCGCTAGTCATTTCTCGTTAATCTTTTTTCTTTCTTTCTTCCTTCATGAACGAATGAATGAATGCTCGAGTTACAAATAAAAACACACCCAAGATAGTTTATTCTATCTATTTGATTAGAACCAGGAACGGAAAGCGTAGGTGCGTTAATCCCCCGGACGGCGCTGTAAACCTGGAAGAGTCCGTTCTGTTCAGAAGGTAAATACATCACAAACGTTAAAGATCACTCATATCGCTAATGGCTAACATAATCTGGCTAGCTTGTTGCTAGCAGGTGACGTCCAACTTCTAAGCCGAATAAATTAATCAACATAAATATAAAAGAAACAAATCTAAATTTAAAGAGACTCCATAGCAAACTTCCAAAGCTCAGAACATTTTGTAAAGAAAATGGCGCGCGCGCACACACACACACACACGATAATGACGACGATAATAGCCTGAGGTGATTTTCCTCCCAAGTGGAGATAAAACCATTTCATATGAAAAGCCTGTTTTTATCCCGTCAATGCAAATCAGCCGAGTGATTCTTTAACCACACGGCTCGACACACACAAACAACGCTCTCGCCTTTTTCTCCAAACTGTAAATGAGTAAAAATGAAAATAGACGGTTCTTCAGAAAACAGAGCTGGAATTTCTACATATTAGATAACAACAATAATAATCATTCTCATGACGTAATGGGAAGAAGAAAACGGTTCATTTTTGCGGGCAGAGCTCAAACCGTGACAGATGAACAAAGGAATGAGGCGTCATTAAACACCTTCCTGTTCATCATCAGGCTCTAAAACACTTCAGCGAAGATTACAATCATGTCATAAAGATACAGAATACATCAGCGGCGTTAAAGTGGATTTTAACCGGGGTCCTGATCAGATCCTGATAACGTTACACTTTAGGGCTGAAGAGCGAGCTTAAAGACGCTCTTGAGTAAAGAACGTTGTCTCTGTACGTGGTTTTCCTGAACTCACTCATAAGAAGGAGTCTTAAGAGGAGCTTTGCTAAGAGCTTCTTTGCGACGCGCGTCCTCGATTAAAGGTATTAGTAGTTGCTAAAGGCATTCCAAGAGGTCACATGGTGTTCGTTTTTAATTAAGAATATATATAAAAAGTGTGAAAATATATACGTTATGTTATTATATGGCACGAGCTACTTCTGGTAAAATTGTGCGCTCTGATTGGTTCCTTGGCAGGCGGTATTTTCCCGCAATGCCCCGTGAGTGATTACAGACTCTCTTTCGATGTTGCAAAAAACAATCAAAAACGGCCAGAAAACAAACGAGAGTCACCACAAGAGTTATTCAAGAAATGAGCAACGAAGAGTGTTCAGAAACTGCTAACCGCTAACAGAAATTCAGTTTTGAAACCTCTAGCCGTTTATTCTGCACGCACGACTCAACTACGTTACAAATATGACGCAACTGAAAGCAGCGTCACGCCGTTATAATGACCGTCTATTTTAATCTTAGAAATAATGATAAAAAACCCACAACGTATAATAAACTCCTTATTAACCTCGCTTGCTCGGTCTTTATGGGAAAATATCAGACCGAAGTCTTTTTGTACGGACCGATTCAACACCAGGCTCCGCCCACTGACTATAAGAGTCCCTCGGAGGCGCATCGCAATCTGCGTACTCGTTCTTTGTTGCGAGAGTGATCCTGATCCATCGGAAGTTAAGAGCGAACTAAAGTCCTACTTTAGCTACGATGTTCATAGTAGCTTAATGACGAATCTTAAGAGGCAGCTAAAGATGCTCTTAGCTCTTAATCATTTCTACTACAGTACGGCTGTGCGGTATGACGACTCGGGATCGAGGTCGCGATATATGAACTTAACTTCATGATACGTTATTCTGAGTATGGTGAATATTATGAATATCATCGTGTACGTTTTGAAAACTTATTAACGTTATAGCTTCTCGTGATGTCCAGGAGGATTTGGGGTCACATCACAGCACCGGTGGAGTTCTGGATCCTGATTGGTCAGAAGGTGTTTAGGTTTCTATAGCAAATCGCATGATTGTTCTAATACGTTACGGTTTCTATGGTAACAGTAAAAACAGGTTAAAAAAAAAGGGTGATCGCCGATACGGTGATGTTTTTGTAAAGTAAGGAGATGTTTGTGTAAGGACAGACGAGTTTGTGTGTCTTGGTGGTTGCTATGGTAACATGACAAGCTGGCTTTTTTGTCTTCTTAACTTCAGGAGCTCATGCAGTAATTATCTCTCGGAACTGTGATTGGTCTCGACAGCAGAGGTGAAGCTTCGTCTTCTTCTGGTCTATTGTTACTCTTATCAAATCACTGCAAAAAGGGGCGTGGCCACCCGCTTTAACACTTCTCTTCCTCCAGTTAAAGTTTGAAAGAGAACCCCTGTGAAAGGAACAGAGAGCTGAAGCTGAAGTATCGAGTTTCGTCGTCGTCTCCACACCTGACTGAGGTGTAACTCTGAATTATTGAGTCGGTGGTGAGGTCGTCTCAGCACCCAACGTCACCCTGACGTCTGCTCAGTGGAAAACCTGACCGCGGAACGACACGGCGAGGTATCGGGTTGGGTGTGACTCTGTTCCCACACCCATACTGAAGGAGTCCGTTACATCAAACAGTCTGTGGGTCCGAGATCCACCACGACTCAGAAAACGAGCCCTGGTTCTGCTCCATCTGCAGCTTCAGCAGCAGGTCGGACATCTTTAATCATCAGAACAGAGACAAACAGGAAGTGATGTCACTGCTCTGTCTAATATTAAAAACACAGAGAGGAGGAAAATCTGAACAGAGCCATCTCTCTAAGAAAAAAATGGTAGAAAGGGACGAAAGGAGAGAAGTAGAGAGAAAGAAAGAAAACTAAGACAGAGCAAAAGAAAAAAAATGGGAAGAAGGAAGTGGAAAAAAACAAAAATGAATGAAAGCGTGAACAAAGAAGAAAGAAAGAGTAAAGGAATGAAAGAAAGAAGAGAGACACAGAAGGAGAAAGTAAGAGCTAAAAAGCAGAAGAGGAAGGAAGGAAAGAAAGAACAATCAAAGAAAAAAAAAGCAAGAGAGAGGTAAGAAAGAACAAAACAGGAAGTAGGAAAGGAGCAAAAGAAGGAAGGGAGAGAGAAAGCAAGGATGAAAAAAGCAAGCAAGAAAGAGGGAACAAAGACAGGCTGCAAGGAAGGAAGGAAGGAAGGAAGGAAGGAAAGAGAGACAGACAAAGAAAGCAAGAGTTAATAAATAAAAGAGGAAGGAACGAAAGAAAGAATAAACCAAGAGAGAAAGAATGAGCCAAAGAAATAGAAAGATATGCCATGCTGAAAAAGTGGGTGGAGCTTAAAGCCTTCTGGTTAAGCGGCGGTGAAATAAACGTGATCCTTTCGTGTTTAGATGTTTTTATGACTCCGATGTGAGAGGAGACGCGATCCAGATCCGCTTCATCCACAATCCTCGCTTTAAAGCTGAGGAATAATAAACGTGTCGGGGTGAACAGAGAGGAGAAGGCCGTGGTCGTCCCCCCACGCGCACACACTCCTCCCCTGTCTGCAGATGGTTCGGTTCCGGTTTAATATTCAGCACAAACTCGAGCAGTAAACCCGGTAAGTGATGGGAGCCGAGTCGAGCCGAGCCGGCGTCCCGTTAGTATGAAACTCGCCGAGACCCCGTGTTAGTGAGAGGATCACTATTAGTGTGAACGTGTGGGTGTGTTAGTGAGGTGATGATTAAATAGTTTTAAACACTGCTCCTTTAACGTTACAGGAAGGTGTTTTACTGGAACACCTCCAGCTCCACGTCCCGTCTGCCCACCCACTTGCCCGCTCCTGACGCTCGCTCCTGTCCATCCTCTCGCCCACTCCCGTCCGTCTGCTCTTTACGCTCACTCCTGATGCGCATCTTTAAAAAGAAAAACGGGTCATTTTAGTTCACGTCACATCACGTGAGGTTGCTCTTTAGTGTGTAAACAAAACAGCGAGATGCCGAGGCGGGATGGCCACGGCGTTTGCGAGGCTGCAAGCGGACCGGTGTTTCAGGAGCGAGCGGTCGCTGTGGCGTTAGAGAGGCCGTGCTCAGTCACACGCTTTCTAATAAAAGCACAACACAGCGAGCGCTCGCCTCCTGACGCGGAGAACCAACAGGTCCAGATGGTTCTTCATCGGTAGCTTCAGCAGCAGCAGCAGCAGATCTGAGATCCTTACTGTGGAGCTGAGCATCAGAGCAGAGACCAAAAAACTGACCTGAGAACAGAGAACGACACAGCCAGGGACTCACATTCAGATTAGGGCCACACAGGAAGTGATGTCACTACTCTGACTATGTATAGAGAGAGAGAGCACAAAAGATAGAAATTTAAGCAAAAGAAAGAAAGGAAGCAGTGACAGGTAAAGAAAAAGAAAGCAAAAAAAGCAAGAAGGAAGGGGAGAGAGAGAGAGAGAGCACACATGAAAGAGAGCTAAGCAAAGAAAAGGAGACAGCAAGAAGGAAAGAAAAACAAGAAAGAAATAAAGGAAGAACAGCAAGAGGGATAGAGAGAGAGAGAGAGAGACAGGTTTGAGTGGTTAGTGTGAGCTGGTTAAAGCTCCTCTGTGTGTTTAGTTTGCAAAACGCACCGGGGTCTGAAACAGGAAGTCCATGTGGACATTAGCAGCTGTTAACACATCTAATCCATCTCTCTGGGTGGTGTGTGTGTGTGTGTGTGTGTGTGTGTGTGTGTGTGTTTCAGCTTAGGGAGGAGATCAGATCAGACCAAAACACACCACAGGAAAACTTAAAGCTTCCAAACGACGCCCAGAAACTACCAGCTGACTGAAGTGACATCATCCTGCCATCTCCACATGGCCTGCATACCACAGAGCACACACACACACACACACACACACACACACTGTCCTGAGGATCATGTTACACACACTCCATTGTTCAGCTCCGTAAAGCAATCTGTCACTCACGGCTCTGTCAAAACCAGTTTACAGCGTTTCTATAGCAACAGCTCCATATAAACAGGTTACAGCCAGAGTGAGCGATGACCTGGAGGTGTTCCCTGTCCAGAGACGTTCATCCGTCACTAACTGAGGCAGTCTCCAGTGTCAGAGTTTACACTTCCTTGCAGTTTCTATAGTAACACGACGACACGGCTGTTTATAGCTGCTGTAACGCGAGTGTGAACAGGAAGTGACCTGTTCCGTGAACATGAAATGTAACTATAAAAGGATAAAAAGTACAACGTGTTCTGTTATTAATGTACACTGTGAACATTGTTAAACTGTTGTGGTATGAGAGGAATCCCTGTCTGTAGGTCATCCTCAAACCTTTATAACACACACACACACACACACACACACACACACACACATACGCACATGCGCGCGCGTGAGCAGATCGATGCTGAGAATCACAACATGGTTTTGTTTACTGTGTTGAACACGAGCTGATCGTTAGAAATGAATTGATTTGTGGCCTCATGGCGAGACTCCACACGATCCTGTTACACTTCCAAGTGGATTCTGAGAGCGCGCGCACGCACACACACACACACACGCACACGCACACTGTCCGACACGCGCTTACTTCTCAACACATCCCCATTCGAAACAAAGGTCTGCTGCAAACACGCTTCACCCAACACCGAGTGTGTACCAGATCTCTCCATCAAATCTGGGTCAGTGGGTGGCTGAGTGCAAAAAAGTTTGTACACCCTAATGACAACACAGACTTTAAATGTTAATTATACTAACAAATCGTGCGTTTAATGTGCAGTTGTACAACACGCGTGTATACACACATTCCTGAGATTATCACACGGATCATTAGTATATAAACAGAGTTACAGTAAAGAATTTAAACTCCGTGTACAGTTACGGCGTGTTACACCCGGCGCTCAGCGCTAACAGCCCGCTCTGTACACCAGCGTATCGCCATCGTCTTCAATACTTTAATGTTCCGTTTCACAGAGTGATGGAAAAGCTAGCTTGGCAGTTCTCCATGTTTCAACTACTTCAGTAACAACCCCTTGATAGATTACATCATGTTTTGTCCGGGTTCGGTCACGCTAATTTTAGCATGCTATCCGGGTTCAGCCACTCTATTTTCAGCTCCCTGTCCGGGTTCCGCCGCTCTACTTTAGCTTGTGGTCCAGGTTCCGCCGCTCTATTTTCAGCTCCCCTTCCGGGTTCAGGGGCTACATTTTAGCTACCTGTCCAGGCTCCGCCGCTCCATTTTTAAGCTACCTGTCCAGGTTCAGCTGCTCTATTTTAGCTTGTGGGCCGGGTTCCACTACTCCATTTTAGCTACCTGCCTGGGTTCTGCCGCTTTATTTTAGCACACCGTCCAGGTTCAGTCACTCTATTTTCAACTCCCTGTCCGGGCTCCATCACTCCATTTTAGTTTATGGTTCGGGTTCAGCCGCTCTATTTTTAGCTCACTGACCAGGTTCTGCCGCTCCATTTTAGCTCGCTGTCTGGGTTCCACCGCTTTACTTTAGCTACCTGTCCGGGTTCAGCGGCTCCATTTTAGTTTGTGGTCCAGGCTCCGCCGCTCCATTTTTAGCTACCTGTCCAGGTTCAGCTGCTCTATTTTAGCTTGTGGGCCGGGTTCTACCACTCCATTTTAGCTACCTGTCTGGGTTCTGCCACTTTATTTTAGCACACCGTCCAGGTTCAGTCACTCTATTTTCAGCTCCCTGTCCGGGCTCCGCCACTCTATTTTAGTCTGTGGTTCGGGTTCAGCCACTCTATTTTTAGCTCACTGACCAGGTTCTGCCGCTCCATTTTAGCTCGCTGTCCAGGTTCTGCCGCTTTACTTTAGCTACCTGTTCGGGTTCAGTGGCTCCATTTTAGCTACCTGTCCAGGTTCTGCCGCTTTACTTTAGCTACCTGTTCGGGTTCAGCGGCTCCATTTTAGTTTGTGATCCGGGCTCCACTGCTCCATTTTAGCTCCCTGTCCAGGTTCCGCTGCTCCATTTTAGCTTGCTGTCTGGGTTCTGCAGCTCCATTTTAGCTCACTGTCCGGGTTCCACCGCTTTACTTTAACTACCTGTTCGGGTTGAGTGGCTCCATTTTTAGCTACCTGTCCAGGTTCCGCTGCTTTACTTTAGCTACCTGTTTGAGTTCAGCAGCTCCATTTTAGCTCACTGTCCGGGTTCCACCGCTTTACTTTAGCTACCTGTTCGGGTTCAGCAGCTCCATTTTTAGCTACCTGTCCAGGTTCCGCCGCTTTACTTTAGCTACCTGTTTGAGTTCAGCGACTCTATTTTAGTTTGCTTTGGGTTCAGCTACTTTATTTTAGCTCACTGTTCAGGTTCGGAGGCTCCATTTTAGCCACCTGTCCGAGTTTAGCTGTGCTATTTAGCCTAATGGGTAGAGAAGCAGCTTTGAGACCAAAATGCCACCAGTTCGATTCCCTGGACCAGCAGGAATGGATGAAGTGTTCTTGAGCAAAACACCACCCCGGGCTGCTCTGGGTGTGCTGTCCGTTGCTCTGGGTAGGAGCGTCTGCTAAATGCCTGTAATGTTTTAGCTCAGTGTCCGAGTTTATCTGATTTATCTGTTTTAAAAAGAGAGAGCGCTCGAGGTTTAAAAATCAACTTCAGCATCACCATATTTAACTTTCTTCCTCTGACAGCAAGGAAACCTCAGAGTCTCCGGGCTAATTCATTAACCACAGGCTTTTTATAGCATGAGATCAGTCATAGTCCAGTCACTCCGCTAACTCCCTTTAACATACCGTGCTCTTCTCTACCAGAGCCGCACAGCGACTGAGTAAACAGGAAAAAAAGTCACTTCAGTTTCTGTCACTGGGTGACGACACAACACTGTTCATCCTGATTTGTATCGGGTTACCTGAAGTCATCAGCTCCCATTACAGCCCCGCCCACATCCAAACAAGCAATTCAGAACACATCAGCATCATTCGCTCTTCAGCACCCAGCAGCGTCATCACCAGCTCTGCTCATTCGGGTTTCGGTCTGACATGACTCGTATTTTCACTCAACACCTGTGAGGTTTCTCCTGAACAGTTTATGATGAAGTATCAGAGATTTGAGATCAACCGTGCAAAATGGAAATGTAAGAAAAAGGGTGAGTATGAGACAATAGTAAATATTGCCAAACACAAAGGTCCGACTCAAAGTCAGATGTCAAATCCCCTGACTCTATTTACATTACGAACCTCACAGTTCAGTTCGGAGTTTTCGCTCAGATCAGATTTGCCCATTTTGATGGTTCATGTTCATGATTACAATTAACCTGCGAATGCATCGGTCCTCCAAAACAGCCTGTATGCACACGATGATACATTTTTGCACGAGTCCCCTGTTGCCCCTTTTCCACCAAATCAGTTCCAGGGCTGGTTCGGGGCCAGTGCTTAGTTTGGAACCGGGTTTTCTGTT
>JANZLB010000025.1:65620440-65633802 GCA_026167865.1 Notarius quadriscutis | reverse complement strand
GCCACAGGGCTCGAACCCGGACCTTCTTGCTGTGAGGCGACAGCGCTAACCACTACACCACCGTGCCGCCCACATTTAATTCTGTACTGGGAAAAAAGAAAACAACAACAACAAATGTTTGGAACTCTAAAATGTTTTTGTAATGTTTTGAGTCGATAATGAATGTAGAACTCATAAAATAGAAATCGATAAAGTTTGTATGAAAAAAATAGGGGGGCTAAGACTTTTACACAGTACTGTAAATTCTGGTCAGATAAAGATAATGCTATTTAAAGACCATAACATATTTTTCTTTCTTGTCTGAGGTCTGATAAATTCTCCAAATCCTCTAGTAAGCGGACTCGTGATGGTACCGTTCACTCAGCGCTCTGCAGGATGAACAGGAGGCACTTTAATTAAACACCGAGCCCCTTTTTTTGATGAATTGTGTCTCTCACACATACACACAGGCAAAAAATGTAAAAAAAAAAAAAGCAGGAGCGCTTTATTAAATATTGCTCTTTGAAGACACAGATGACAGATTTTTTTTTTTTGAAACTGTAAAATTTAATTCGCCAAAAAGACCCTCGGTGCTTGGCTTTAGTTCCTACTATAAAAAAGTGTCCCAATAAATGACAGGAGTGATTTCTCTCTCTCTCTCTCTGGAAGATCTCCTTAAAATAAATCTGCATTTCCAGCACAAGTGTCCTGAGTGATGAAGGAAAGCTTTTCAGAAGAAACCTTTACGTTTCCATGCATTTCCACGCATAACGATACATCTTCCCTGAGCTGCGGATCCTTCCAGAGGGAAAATACATCAATTCTGTCTGACATTTATTAATAACCGGAGGCCTCGACATCAGATAGCAGGATTGGCCCTTGACGGTGTCCAATGGAGAAATGGATGAGGCTTTCCAAGGGTAGAGGAAAGATAGTGGATGATTTCTGATTGCCAGAGCAGCGGAGCAACCACAGGAGCTCGTATAAAACACCCGGATTTGACTTCTCTCGTCTCTCGGTGATATTTATGGTTATTTTGATGACCGCCAGCCATGAGTCGTGAACCTCAAGGTGTTCCTGAGTGTGTCCTCTCTCTCTCTCTCTCTCTCTCTCTCTCTCTCTCTCTCTCGCTCTCTGTCTGTCAAAGAAATCAACACTGAAAAACAAAAGCGCTCTGAACCTCAGTGTGGATGATGTTCTTCACCACTACCTTGAAAGTTGTTTACAACACCATCGGAAAATAATCCATCATGAGGTTGTGTGATTATTTTCCAATAACAGCATGTCCCAATCCCAAAGTGTTTTATTCCTCTGTCAACACAGCAATTTGTCAGTTTGCGAAACTGCCACATGTTTTTTTTTTAAATCCTTTTACCGTGCAAGCTGTTACGATAGAAATGATAACATTTTCCAGTGAGTGTATTAATACTGTATAGAGCTGATCTGACCAATCAGATTTGAGAATTCAAATCACAGCAGCACTGTGGTATGTTCCACAAAACACTCATTTTGAAAAACACGAATGGGTCTTGGGGTTTGGCTTATAGAGAAATGTGTACACCCTTCACAGAAGGTTCCAGCAAGAACCCATTCAGGAAGAACCTTTAGAACTACAGAAAGAACCGGAGATGCTGGCTGCACTTGTCCCTTGAGATCACTGAACTCACCTGGTTCTTGGATAGTGCTGTCCTACCGCTAGAATGTTCCAGAACTTGCTGGATGTTTTTCCAAAAACATCTGGTTCCAAGCTTGGGGTACACAGGGTACATGTGGTAACCATCTTGCATACAGGCTTTACAGGACAGCAGTAATAGTAGTGCAGCATGCACATTGTCTCACCTCCAACGAGGTTCTATCTCCAGGTTCTATTCTGAGCTTGGCTTAGTGTCTGTGTGGAGTTTCTCATGATCTCGCTGTGATCATATAGGCTTCCTCCACATTCTCTGGTTTCCTTCCAACTTCTATAAACTGCCTGTAGGTGTGAATGAGTGAGTGTGTTGGCGTCATTTGATGGATTGGCGTTCCACCCCAGACGTAATCCTTCCTCACATACAGTGTTCCTAGGATAGACTCCGGTTCTACCACAATTCTAACCAGGATAAAGATCATGCTGAAGATGAAACACAAACTCACACTTCTTATAATAAAATACTTTATTATAAAAACCAAGAAAACAAAGCAGGTTTCCGGTTTTGGAGTGACATTCCTGTCTCAAACAACTCACACTTCTGAAACATTCCTCTGAACCAATCAAACACAGCAAGCCATTTTTTCCCCCTTGGAGAGTCCTGGTTCTCCTCTCGATGGAATGAACGGTAATATATATTTAGAAATGAAGGATCTGTGTGGTGCCGTGTAGATGGAGGACATTTATCAACACCAAATCTCCTGCTTTAATTGGATTTGTGCACAGAAAGAGAGCCTCTCCATTAGATCAGGAGGGAGAGCTGAGAGGAGCAATCTCACCAATCTGCAGAGTCGCATGACATCCCACTTCACACCGAGATGATTTCTACCACAGATCTCTCTCTCTCTCTCTCTCTCTCTCTCTCTCTCTCTCTCTCTCATTCTTCTAGTTGTACGGAAAAAAATTGCTGTAATTGATCTTTACACCAAAGTGTTCTTATGGCTTGACTTCAAAAAGTTTTACTTACATATTGATTATTAAAATAGCTATTATTCAATGAATGATAGATTGTAGGGTTCTAAACAGAACCTTCAATGGTTCCCACGGAGGTACAACCAAATAACTTAAGGGTTTGAAAATATCAGAGTGTGGAAATTATATTTCTGATCTTTTTTAACTACAAATTAATAATGGAACATAAAGAATTCTTAATTGTCCAATAGGATCTTAAAGAACCCTTGAAGAGCCCTTTGTTCTAAGAGTGCATGTGCTTTAGGGCAGTGGGCATGTGCCGTCCTTGACCACCATGCAATGGAGTAGTAAGGTGTCTCCTTCTCTCCACTTGCCTGGGGTGGTGCCTTGAGCAAGCACTAGCAACCTCTTGCTCCCCCAGGTCAAGGTTACGACCAAAGACTGGACTTGGCAGACTGTGCAGAAGAGACACCATCTGGTGGTTCAACAGGCAGGAAGGCGGAACCAGCAAAGTGTTTGTGGAGCACGATCAAGGCACAGTGCAACACGTAGAACACCGCTGGCCATCCACTGCATTCCAACCCAGCTTGATCCGTCCTGATTCTGTCTTGCCCCTGGACCCAGCTAGGTTAGGATGAGAGACTGAGGCTGACGGCTGCTCAACTCTCCCTCACTCTAATCCAAGTTACGCGCAAGTCATGACTTCAAATTCAAATCCTGTGGTGATGGACAAGTGGTGAAGCAGCAGGTGCAGAAACACTGGAAGCTGTAGTCACGAACCTGCACACAGGTGGTCCAGGGCATAGGGTTGCTCACTGCTGTAATGTCTGAGCATCCCTGTTTAGGATTCGCTCTGCTCACCTCCATGGAGGAAGGGGCTAGAAAAGATGCCCCAAACATAGCCTGCTTCACCTCACCTTGGCCAGCACACCATGGCTGACGGGGATCCCACTCAGCAGTCAAAATACAACAAAAAGATAGTGAAGGTACTCAACCTTGGCACGTAGAACATTGACATGTGGGCGTACCTTCAAAGCACGGATTGGCATTATCAGTCACCTCTGGATCCACAACCGCCACCCAACAAATTGAAGTCATGGTCATCTTCGACCCTGAAGGACAAGCATCATCATGTGCTAAAGTCATAAGCTCACATCATACTCCAAACTATTCATTATTATTTGCTTCTTCATACTTAGAACCTGCCAACTGTTTAACATTTAGCTCTTGGTACTTCTTATCCTTGGTTCTTCAAAGGTTCTTAAAGGTTCTTTCAGGGTTCATTGGATCTTTATGCTTAAGAAACAACCTTGGACCATTGGTACCCTCTTAAAAAAAGTGTTCCTCAAAGGGTTATGTTTTTTTTTTCCTTAAAAGATTTGGAAGCCTTTTCAGACAAGGAATGTATGGTTCTACTTGTAAATTCTAAAAGGGAACACTAAAGAACCCTTAAGGATTATAGAATCATTTATGCTCCACTCTTCTGTTTGTTAAATTATACCTTAAAAACAAGGTTCCACTCAGGTTCCATTCACGTGTTTCTTTGGATAGTGAAAAGTTATCAGCTGAATAACATTTCCAAAGGGTTCCACTTGGAACATTCTCTGAAACAGACATGCTGCTGTAGAGTTTTATGTAAAACTTTTGAGAATCTCACAGCTAAAACAATCTTGTACCATTTAGTCACTCTTAGAGAAAAAAAAAAGGTTCTTGAAAATGTTGAGGGATCTTAAGCTTCTTAATAGAGTTCTAATTGGAGTTCTTTCTGATAAGGAAATGCTCTGTTATAGGGGACTACACAGAACTGAGAACGGTTCCTTCAGAAGGACAAACGAACACCGCTTAAAGAGTCCAAATGTTCTAAGAGTGTAAAACTGATATCTTGCTGGTTCCATTGTGAACTTACAAGGGTTTCATGAAGGGTTTTTGGATATCTAATGGTTATTAGATTCTTAAACAGGTTCTACTTGGAACTCTACTTGGTCTGAAAGGGAAAGAGTATTACATAGAACCTTTAAGAGTTTATCCAGATGGATTAAAAGTGTTTGGTCTAGTTGGAAGCCTTGACAATAATGACACACTCTTTGCAGAACCCTTCAGGGTCCCTTAGATGGACAACCAAAGAACCCTTAAGGATTTAATATTTAGTAAGGAATTATATAAGGCTTGTTTCTGTTGTTAACTTCCAAAGGTTCTAATCAGGGTTATTTGGGTATTTTTGGATAATTAAACATTTTTTTCCTAAATGGGTTCTACTTGGAACTCTGTCTGAAAGGAAAATGCTGCTATTGAGTTTTACATCGAACCTTCAAGAATTTCTCCAGAGTGATAAAACAAAATGTAAAAGGGTTCTTCAAACAGTTGACGTTCTAAGTATCGTAAATTGGTTCTACCTGGACACTTTTCTGATAAATGAAGATTGCATCTGTTTCTCAAATCTTTTTCTCTACATGTTGACATTTTTTCCCTTCAAACCTCACAGACCTTGGATTTTTATTATGACGGCGTTAAAAACGGTTCTATACGGCGCTGGGCGCTGCACGTCTCCTCACTCTGAGCTCAGGAGGAAATCAATGCCTGCTGAACGCTGACATTTTAATCTAAAGGTCCTGCATATTTGTTTTTCTGGACTTTGAAGCCAAGCCCCGATGTAAAGCCTATAGCCGGACTCGGCGGAGGAGAACGAGGGCCACAAAGGTTTTCTTTCATTCCTCTCTCGTTTTCTGACCCTCTCCTCCTCCTCGTTGTTCTCCTCCCCCATGTGTTTTCTCTTCCTCTTCCTCTCTGAGGTCTTTTTTCCATCCTCTTGATGCCAAAACAATCATCAATTACCCTTATCCGCCTGCGCCATCTCATCTTGCCTCATTTTACAGATGAGGCTTCCGTGTTGGAAAAAGGGACCGTCCAATCCTCTCTCTGTCCATCACACCTCTATCTAATTCTCTCTCTCTCTCTCTCTCTCTCTCTCTCTCAATCTCTTCTTGGACCTGAGATTGACAGTTGGCGTGCAAATCAATAATAATTATTGAATTGTTGCAGCTGATGCACAGATGGAACTGAACAAACATCCACTGTGGATCATCTCAATATCCACATTGCAACACATTAACACTCTGGACTCATGCATATTTTATCATCTGTGTGTGTGTTTGCACGCATATGTGTGTTGGGACGACGTTTCCTTATATATATCCCATCGATTGGACTTCATCGTTCTGAGAGTTCAGTGCAAACATTTGCTGTATAATCGAGGAATGTTACAGTTGAACCTAACACACACACACACGTTAATGACCTCTTGCTTTTCTCATAGCTTTGATTCAGGAAGTATTTTTCCCATTCATTATCTCTATAGATGTTTTAGAAACAATTCCTCCATAAAGGAGTTTAAAGAGTTAAATCCAATGTGACCTGCTTGACCCCCAAAATCTGGTTGGTTTCACAAGTGGGATGGTTGTGTTCTGTGTCCTGGCCTGCTTGAAGAGGTGGGCTCGGACTTGGTTCAGTTGGACTCAAGAATGGTACACATAGTGTTATATGATCTCAAGACCACTTTTTGAAGGTCTCTGTCTCGTCTTGGAATTGACCGCATTTTTACTTGGTCTTGTCTCAATCTCAGACACCGAGGACTCTGGATTGTATTTCAAGACCAGTCAAGACCGCAATTGTGGGGATTTCAGTAAATCATCTGTGCACTGTCTGATTTATTTATTAACATCGTTACTGTGATTGGATGTAAAATTTCCTGCTTTAAATGTGACCAACAACATGACTCATCACTAACTTGAACATTTTCTTCCTGTTAACAGATGTCACACCTCCCCCACCCCCTTCACACCTACTGGTCTGATCCTGGTCTTGACTCGATCTCACCCTGCTTTGGTCTTGGTCTAGACTTGATCTCAACCAGTCAAAGTCTTGGTCTTGTTTCAGTCTCGGTCATGACTTGGTCTCAGTTTGGGTGGTCTTGACGACAACACTTGGTACGCCTCAGTGCAATCGCTTACCGTAACCCAAGCATGGAACTCAAAAGCTATGAACTCCAATTTGTTTGAAAAGATTTGAGTGAATCCATGGCCTAATGGTTAGAGAAACAGCTTTGGGACCAAAAGGTCGCTGGTTTGATTTCCTGGACCAGCAGGAATGGCTGAACTGCCCTTGAGCAAGGCAATTAACCCCTAACTGCTCACCAGGCTGCTCTGGGTATGCTGTTCTGGATAAGAACATCTGCTAAATGTCATGAATGTAATGTAATAACAGGTTTAATTTTCACCTTATTGATGAACGTGAGTTGTAATTGGCAAGCTAAGCTGCAAATTCCTTCCTCAGCATCAGCTGCTTCCATAAAGATCTTCTTATACGTGCAGTGCAATTTACTGAACATCGCTGCATTGCATAATGTGAGCTGGCACTCATACCCAGGGACAGTACCAGGCAACCAGTACCTAATGGGAGTATGCCACAGGAGTGTTCTGTTGTTTACTTATAAGGATTCTACCAAGGGATATTTAGATGTTTAAATCCACTTCCTAAGTGGGTTCCACTGGACTCTACTCTCTAAAAGGAAACACTGCTGTCACGTTTTAATCAGAGGGAGTGTTCCTCCAGAGGGATACAACAGAAATCTAAGATTTTACATTTAACCTTTTTCAAAAAGGGTTTATTGGACAGTTGAAGGTTCTTACTCTAGCTTCTGAAAAGGGTTCTCCAGATGTACAAACCAACCAACTAACCAACCAATAAAACAACAACAAAGGCCTTCTTAGCTTTCTAGAATGGTTCTACTTGAAATCGAAGAATTCACTGGTTCTCCAAGAAAGACACCGAAAGAACCCTAGAAGTTCCAGATTTTAGAATCTCATTCCTACGGTGTTCTTATACATGCTGACATTGTGAGTAACAAAACCAACCACAGCAGAAAGCATAAATGGATTCTTTTTGGTTTCATACCAGCGAAGTTGTAAGAAAATGTTTTAATGAGGGCTAACTCCACCCCTTTTCATACAAACGTTGACAAAATGTTGTTCTCTTCAGCACTACTTACATCCTGATTAATCTGATGATACTGAATTTTTATATGCTTTTGTCTGGATTTTAATTAATGCAATCCCCGTAGATTCTCTCAGATGTTTGGTTCTCTGTGTGTGTCTCTTTCAGCTGGTTCCTCAGCACTGATTTGTTGTTTAGTCAGCAGTATGGAGTGTGCTGGTCATAAACAAGCCTCAATTAGCTCAATGAGTGCTAACACTAATGACACTGCCACTCGGTGAGTCTATAAAGACAAACAGTGAAAGTTTCAATCACACAGAGAACATTTACAAGTGTGTGAGGAGAAGATGTAACCAGGGTTCTCAGTGACTTCTTAATGCACCTTCTTCCTGTTCTGATTAAACAATAGTCATTAATGAGATCTGCTTAAGGTCCTGGAGGAGGGAAATATTCAGTGCCGCTTTAAAAATGGTTCTATTGGGAAGCCTTTCTGATCAGGAAGTCATCTGTTGTAGGGTCTAAAGAGAGCCTTCAAGGGTTCCCTCAGAGGAGCAACCTTCTTGATGTTCCTTAGTTTCTTAATGGGCTTCTAATTGGAAGCCTCTGTGGTTGGGTTTGACATAGAACTTCATGGCTTACCCAGAAGGACAAGCTAAGAACCCTTAAAGAAACCCTTATCATCAATAATCAATGGAGAGAAATGCTAAAACAATGCAGTTCTGAACTATGGGAGAACTTCAGATTATGAAAGCAGGTTCTCTATTGAATGATCATCCAGAGAACAAGAGAGATTAATGTTTTTATGTTCCTCAAACAGCTAGAATGCAAAAACACATTGGTGAAATGTTTCCCCATTGGCACATTTATAAACCTTTATTGCCTCTTAGCGTCTTTAACAATTCATAAGCTTAACTGCTGATTTGCTCCATAAATAAAATGAAAGCATGTTTCTGTAAGGACTTACAGTAAATATGTGTGTGTGTGTGTTCTCAGAGAGAACCATGGATTTACAACACATCCAGAAGAAACCTGGCGAAGGCCGTGCTGTCCTCTGTAAGGTCAGAGTGATGTATGATGATGTGTGATGGAGTGTGTGTGACAGTTTCTTAATAATTTTGCTGCTTTTTGCCTCACAGGTAATTAAACAGGAACAGCAGGGTCCAAGGACCATCGTGGGGAAAAAACCCAAACCCATTAGATGGAACAAACCATCACCAGGAACCCTTAGAGGAACATTCAGAGGAATGTTCTCTCTCTCTCGCTCGCTCGCTTGCTCAGTCACAATTTGACTTCCTATCAACAAAAATGAAGGACAGGAAAGACCATCTTGAGAAACCAGAACTTTGACTCTGCCTCCACAGACCAAGCCTCCAGAACTCTAGTAGGACCAGATGAGAGGTATTCAGTTGGAGGATGTCCCAGACATGATGCTCTACTTCTTCCCTCCAATCAGCACCATCATCTGGCCAGAAACACTGTCATACAGCAGCATGAGATGGAATGAATAAGGAACAATCCCCTGTGTGTGGTGCTGTTATAGTAAAATGAGACCGTCAATGATGGCGTAGCTCACTCCGCCCCCATCTAGTCCAGAAGGAATGATCTAAAGTGGGCCACCTTAATGTGCACAATAAATGTTGCAAGCTATATACACTATATCCAAGCTATATATAGAAGTGATATCCACCCTAGGAATACTGACCTATTTACCAGAAGGAATCCAAAATGGCGAGGAATTGACCAAGAAGAAGAGATTTTTGTTGAACTGCTTAAGGCATTAAGACTTAATTAGTCCACAACTTCGCCGGATGGATGACGGATGACACATGATGGCATAAACTCATCACCTGTTGGCTGGATGAGCTAATAATCAACAACAGGAAGGTGTTTTGCTTCTTCTCCTAGAAATCTTCTCCAATAAGTATGAAATTTGGAACAGAGGATAGAACATTTCTTCTTTAAGCTAAGTCACCCAACAGGAAGTGAGTGTGTACCTCCATCACGCTTTAACATACTGACATCAAACTGTCACATACAGTATATTTTGCAATAGGATTTAAAGTTAACAAACAAACTTTGAGTTCATTTGCAACATCAGAGTGCTTCTGAAAACAGGAAGTGATGTAATATCTCAGGAACAGCATGTCATTTTACCTTCAAATTTCGTATCTCCTTGATGGTTTTCCTCCATCACTGAAGAGTGGAGCCAAAAAAATGCTTGGCCCCCTTTCATCGCTGCTTGTAGCTACATTTATTATTGTTGTAGTTGCTGCTTGTGTCCTTTATTGTCATTTTTCTATTATTTGAGCTATTTTATTGAAGTATTTATTAATTGAAAAGGAATTGGGACAAAAATAGCCTGCATGTTATTTCAGAGTGTTTTTTTTAATGATTATTTGAAGAGTTTGGTTCCAAAACCAAATGGAATTGGTATCCAATTCCATTGTTTCAAGAAAAATCACTTTTTCTGATTATGGGAAATGATAAAAGGAAAACCACTGTATCCTGTTTTAAAATTTGACTAACTCCTCAATGATAATAAACTTCAAAAATGAAATCCAGAAGTAATTAACAGCTTTTAACTGAACCAAGTCATTATTTTTTTGTCAAGTAGCTACATATCCATGCCACGGCATTTTCCCCCAAAATGCTACATATCCCTTTCTATTTAAAAGTGACAATTACTAAAACCCGTGACAAGGGATAGGACGGGACATGACATATCACTCATGATCACCTCTCCATCCCATCACGGACCGGAATAATTGTCATGGACATATTATCGCTCACAGACATTAAACTCTTGTCACGTCCCATCCTGGGGGATCTTACCTTAACTGTCCTGTCCCATCCTGGGGGATCTTACCTTAACTGTCCTGTCCCATCCTGGGGCATCTTACCTTAGCTGTCCTGTCATGTGTAGGTATAGTTGGATAACATACTCTAGTTAGTTAAGAATAATCAAAAGAAAGAAAAGAAAGAAATCACAAATAAATTAGTATTTGTTCATATTTATTTCTTATGACATGAGAAGAAGAAATGACAAGTCAACACAAGAATGTTTAAATAAATTATTTATTAATTAATAAATTATATCCTATCACGGACAATAAGGTAGGTGTCCCATCCCGTCCCGTATGTCCCGTCCCATATGTCATGGGTTTGTCCCGTCCCATATTGCGAGGAAGTCACTGCCCGAGTGATAATATGTCACGTCCCATTCCCTGTCACGGGTTTTAGCAACAACCCATTGCATTTAACCATGTTATTTCACGACAGATTATTTTATTTTTTTAGATAATTTTATCTAAATTATTCATAATTCAGCGTGAAATTGTCCAGTAAATGCAAGAAGTGATGAAGTGATTTCCTACTTCATGGGTGCAGCCATCTTAGAAGACTTCACGCCAATGGCGGCCTCTGATTGGCCAAATGGATATGTCTGGTTTTGAGAAAAATCGGTGATGGTGCTTGTTGCATTTTGGAATGACAAGCCGTAATGTAGTGTGTAAATCAATGACAGATATCATGTTTTGGCAAAAACTGAATATGGTACGAGTAAGATAGGATAATTGCTGATGGTTTGGTGGCAGGAATTTCAATTTTTCAAATTTGGCATTTATCGCGTTTTGGAACCAAATTCTTCATTTTTCTGAAGCACACTGAAAGTTCGGAGACTAAAAGCCCACTTGGCGTACACCAACTTGGCGAGCGGTCATGGCAAAAATGTTGTCAAGGTTCTTCTGATTCTATTTCATTCTCGCCAAATTTATTGAATTGTACCTCAATTCCCAAAATTTTAACAGTGCTCCTTTTTAAAATTTCCCTCATTTTTATTAACCTGCCTCTAAACCAGCACTTCGACCCCTAGGGGTAGTTTTTGTCCTGTTAATGTTGCTACAGTTCAGTGTTGCAAAGTGAAGCCTTTTCGACAAACCTGCTCTTAATCTTAAACTTAATCTTAAACTGAATCTTAAACTGAATCTTAACTTTAATCTTAACCTTAATCTCAGTCAGGCCTGAAAATAAAAGTCCATCCTCACCAGGAAGTCATTAATTTAACGCTAAAACATTATCATTCGCTTTATTTATTAAAAAAAAAAGTTTCCTGCTGCATTAGCATGACTAGCATAAATACACAAAGAAGCACATTACAATTAGACTAAACCTGAATTTCTAAACATCTTGTGTCATTTACTGCAAATAGCTGTCACAAAAGTGTGCTATTTTTCGACATATCCTTCACTTCATTCAGTGTAGAACAATCTCTGCAGATTTTTGTTGCATTTTTAAGATTTCCATTCACCGTATATTGTTACCGTTCATCTGTAAAGTTCAACAACACACCCATCTCTCTCTCTCTCTCTCTCTCTCTCTCTCTCTCTCTCCCTTGCAGCTTGTACTCTTAAAATGAGGCCCGTTTGAAGCGAGTGGTTCATTAGAGGACTTATAAAGGCTTAGCCTCTGCATGGCTGCTCCAGAGGAAGTCCACTTCCCTCGGTCGGTTTCTGAAAATGATAAACTGCACTGGCTAATCGATAGAAGTGATGCCAAGGCATCGGAGAACGAGGGAGGTCATCGATGAGTTCTCTACATCCAGAGTCGCTCCTGGCAGGGGGATATCCGCTACGACTTGGCCTCCATAATGAGGCTCCGATACACAGCTGCTCCCACACACTCTGACTGCAGCATGGAATACGGCACAGGCTATTGATTAGCTTAATGCGCTCGGTCCAAACACAGGCTCAGCTGCATGCCACACACTGAACTGTGAATACATACGCTGTTTTTGAGCGCATCCAAGGAAACCGAGCAATCTTAGATCATTTATAGGTCCAAAGGAAAGTCTTCAGAGGCACCAGTGTGTAGCTTAAATATTGCAAGCTGAAGATTATAGGCTGCAGTCGTGTGCTTGTTCTAACACGTTATCATTTCCATAGTAACAGAGTAAATCATCCACAGGGATTTATACAAATGGACTAAAAAATGTATGAAAGCATTTGATTTGATTACTTGGAGAAGTTTTCTGGAAGGAGTCTCCAGTGTCAGGGCTTTGTAACAGTCAGAGATGAAGTTGTAATTTTGGGGAAGCCATGGCCTGATTGTTAGAGAAGCAGATTTGGGACTAAAAGGTTGCTGGTTTGATTCCCTTGACAAGCAGGGATCAAGGGACCTAACCCCCAATTGCTCCCTGGGCTGTGGGTATATCAGGGTCCTGTTGTATGTCATTCTGGATAAGAGTGTCTGCTAAATGCCTGTAATGGAACATAACTTTGCATTTTCTTAAATCTTCAGGACAGATGAGTTTATGCTTTGTGGGGGTTTTTTTTAGAGGGGGAGGGGTGAATGACATTTTATAGCTGCTATAACGAAAATAAAGGCCTGGTCCTACAACACCAATAATTATAAATAAATTGTTCCTCTGCAGTTTATGTGGTCGGTGCTCACACCAGACCGATAACAATCCCTATAGCCCAGGCCTGGGTTTATCTCTATCGGTGAGATTGCTTCTGGAGCAATTTTTCCAGACCTGGAAAAATCTGATCCAATAAGTCATCTGACCAATCAGGTGTGATGTTGCCTGAGCATTATGAGTGTTATTTTCCCCCAGGCGTCTTTGTACATCATTGTTGCGTCATGAAGTCATGCAATACTGATTCACATAAAATAAAAATATATATAATACAAAGCATGGATCTTTTATTCACCAATATGTGATTATCTCATCTCATTATCTCTAGCTGCTTTATCCTGTTCTACAGGGTCGCAGGCAAGCTGGAGCCTATCCCAGCTGA
>JANZLB010000025.1:65435170-65445729 GCA_026167865.1 Notarius quadriscutis | reverse complement strand
AATTTTCCACTCCAGCAGTTAGAAGTTGATCGTGCTTCCATTTGCGGTCTTTCTGTTACGCGGGTGATCTGTTCGGATGTTATCACTGAAAAGGTGAGTTTTAACAGTGTTAACAGTAAGTACCCTAGGTGATAGCATGTTAGACTGTGTAAGTACCCTAGGTCTTAGCATGCTAGTCTATGTGTAAGTACACTAGATTTTTTTTATTGATGTACCCTATGTGAAAGCATGCTAGTCTGTGTGTAAGTATACTTATTTTCTATTTACGTACCCTAGATGAAAGCATATTAGTCTATATGTAAGTATCCTAGGTGTTAGTATGCTAGCCTGTGCGTAAGTATAATTATTTTGTATTTAAAGTATCCTAGATGTTAGCATACAAGTGTATGTGTAAGTACACTACATTTTTATGTAAGTATCCTAGGTGTTAGTATGTTAGCCTGTGTATAAGTATACTTATTTTCTATTTAAGTACCCTAGATGTTAGCATCCTAGTCTATGTGCAAGTACCCTAGGTGAAAGCATGCTAGTCTGTGTGCAAGTACACTAGATTTTTATTGAAGTACCCTAGGTGAAAGTATGCTAGTCTGTGTGTAAGTATACATATTTTCTATTCAAGTACCCTAGATGAAAGCATGCTAGCCTATGTGTAAGTACCCGAGATGAAAGCATGTAAGTATACTAATTTTCTATTTAACTGCCCTCAGTGTTAGCATGCTAGTCTGTATAAGTACACTAATATCGCATATAAGTGTGCTAGTCAGTGTTTAGCATTGACGTTAAGTATCCTGGTGACCATGCTAGCTCATATGTCCATTCATTTACACTGTGACGCAACTGTAAATTGTAAATATGCCAGTTTATGTGTCACTGTGTTCGTTTTGTGCTACTGGACTAAATAACTGCTGAGAGTTGCTAGGTCATAGACGCTAGTTTCTTGATGCTAAACAAAATGGTATGTGTGTGTAAGTCTGCCAGACATGAAATGTAATTGTCTGATAGTGCAACTCTCTCTCTCTCTCAGTAGGGTAGTTGTGCATGGATGCTCCTGTTTCCAGACGTCCTGCAGAGGAGGACTAAAGGCTGGCGTGTGCTAAAGTTTCCTTTGATATAAACCTTCCAATCAAAACTACCCTTACAACTACCCCTGACTACAACTACCAGCACGTCCACACAAAATCAATTTCTGTCTCCCTCCAACCACCAGCAATGCCCCTAAACACTCTCTTCTGGATGAAGCACAATCGTTCCATCTCTCTCTCACACACACGGCATGCAGGACATCATCGTTCATTCACAAATCTCCATCTTCCATCATTCCTCCATTTTCATCCTGTTCTTTCTTTCTTTCTTCACTGCTTATTTTCTTCCTCCCCTAATACCTCATCTCCTCTCACACCATCCATCTCTTTCTTTCTCCACAATTGTGAGGTTGGTGAAAGAGCACATTGCATTCTGATGTGTAACTCTGGCGCCATCTACTGTTCACTGTGTGCAAACCATAAGAAAAAAACACCATAAAGTCAGCATGCTTACGAATTTACGCTAATTTACTGTGCTGAGTATGTTAGTTAATATGTATACTAGTTTAGCAATAAAGTATGCTAGGTTGTGTGCTAGAATTATATACATGGGTCTGTCTCAGAAACTGGGTACTGTGGGGGTCCCCCACTAAATATACCCACAGTCAATAAACTATACAGTTTTGAATGGTGATGTTGGTTTTAATTTGAAATAAAATGATGAAAGAAATAATAATACAGATAAAGATGAACACAGTGGCTTTAATTCTTCATGATGTAGTTATTTTATATGGAAATCAATTTTACAAAAGCATTTGAATTGTAATCAAAAATTTCCACAGTGGTGGCCAGATAAAGCAAGATGCTATCTTTATTCTTATTAAACATGACAAAAGAAAGGAATTGAGTGTTGGGTAAATGCAAAAAAAAATAGTAAAATTAGAAAATTTATTTTTTGACCATAATGTCCTAAATGAGAGAGCGGTTTCTGAGACGGACCCAATTTTTATTTATTTATTTTTTATTGTTATTATTTATCTTACTGTGGCGAGCTGCAATAACCAAGCTCTAACGGAAACCTCGTCATGTTCCCCATCAGGACATGTCCGCTTACATCAAGAAGATCCAGTTCAAGCTGCACGAGAGTTACGGGAATCCTTTACGAGGTACGTGCTTCGTTTATTCCTCGTTATTCGTTCCGCTCTCTCACCACAGTAGCTCGCGACTGAGCAGAATCAAAATGACTGGAGGGATAATAACACTGTAAATGTTAAGTTTGATGTATTTATTTATTTATGGATCATTGTATTATGAGACAGAGGATAACCCACACCAGGAACTGTCAGTGTACAGCACGCTGCATAAGTATTCACCCCCTTTTCTCCATGATGCTACCACCCCCATGCTTCACTGAAAACTTACTGTAGAGATGAGATACAGTGCGCGTGTGTTGATTTGTGTGTGTGTGATGTCACAGTGGTGACGAAGCCACCATACGAGATCACAGAAACCGGGTGGGGCGAGTTTGAGATCGTTATAAAGATCTTCTTCATCGACCCTAATGAGAGAGCGGTGAGTAACACACACACACTGTTGTACTTTACGCACTTTTTAAACCTTTATATTTCGGCAGTTAGTGTTGAGTTTGAGTTTCCTGGGCGTCTCTGTGCTGCGTTAGCGTGTGCACGTTGTTGTAGATGTGACTGTAGGACGGGTTCAGCACCGAGGCTGATGGCCCACAACCTTCTGATCTTCATCCACTGAGACGCCCCCTTCCTGAAGCAACTGTTTCATTATTAAACACAGAAAGCTCGGAGTCCCAGGATTCCTTCTTCTGATTGGCTGATGAAGTGTTTTAAACTGTAAAAGATGTGAAGATGTTTCCGTCGTACACTCGGGGTGGAGCAGGATGAACAGACTTCAGGCTGGAAATATCTTCACCGTAATCAGGAAATTTACAAGCTGCGGGTAAAGAAATGTTTATTACAGAACCGTGTGTGTGTTGAAATAAAAACTCAGAAAAGACGATTAAATTCCGAAATTATTATTCTCATATTTCTGAGAATCACTTTTCCGTATCAGTTTGTGCGATAAGCCTCGTTTATCATTAATTATCACAAGTCCATTTTTACTGCGTTTACAAAAAGTTTAGAAACTGCTGCTCGCCCCGCCCACTGAGCGCCAGTGCTTCCTGTTGAACGAGACTCGAACCCCATTCAGTACCAGTGTGAAGCACGGTTCCGGTACTGGTTTATCAGCGCCGTGTGTGTGTTTTATCTCAGGTCACTCTGTACCACCTGCTCAAGCTGTTCCAGTCCGACTCCAGCGCCATGCCCAAGAAAACCGTCGTCTCCGAGTTCTACGATGAGATGGTACGATCCTGATTAGGCCCCGCCCACAGCAAGTCTGCGTGTTGTGTGTCGTACATCACAGACATTATAGGAGATAAAATGTGTGTTGTGGTTTTTAGATCTTCCAGGATCCAACGGCGATGATGCAGCAGCTGTTAAACACCACGAGACAGCTGACGCTCGGGGCCTACAAACACGAGACCGAGTGTGAGGCACCGTAACACACTCCGCTCACATGTGGGTTAGAACAAGACCACAGTGGCTGAGAAACTGTGTGTGTGTAGTTGCAGAGTTGGAGTTGCGAACGCGAGAGAAACTGGAGGCAGCGAAGAAGACGACGAGTCTGGAGATCACAGAGCTGAAGGAGAAGCTGAAGGCCTCCAGAGAAAACATCAACTTCCTGAAGGAGGAGATCCGCAAACTGGAGGAGGAGGACCAGCTGAAGGAACACTGAGGAGAACCACACACACACCCCATGAGGACCTCTTCACCTCTGTGGACTCGATGAACTTGGTTTTTAAAGGTTGATTATTTCTCCACTGGACTCGTGACTCTTTGTGTAAAATAAAGATGGCAGTGAGGATCTCACTCGTTTCCACTTGTGTAGATTTTTGGAGGTCGTTCGTGTCGTGTTGTCGACCTGCCGCTCCGTGTACAAGCCTCGTGTTTATAAAAACACCGTCTCCTTTTCCCTCCAGAATCCACTCAGCGTTTAAATCTGGAATGATTGACAGTTACGTCAGCGTTTTGAACTCTGCAATATTACCTGACCCCCTGGAAGCCCCGCCCCTTTTCCTCAATCTCGCATTAGTAATCTCTGGCTTTGATTCCATTTTCCTGCTCGAGAGCTGCGTTACCGTGGCGTCCTCGCTTTCTGTCCGTTTGGAGTTCATTAATGTTCGGAGATGTCTCATCGAGCTCCAGTAAAGTGTCACATCAGACCTTTCTCCCAGTAACTCGAGCAGCGACCATCATTACAACATGATGGGAAAAGTTTTGTTGGAGATATCAGCCGTCTGGAGACGTTTCACGGTTTCTCTGATGAGATTTACATGAGAGCTTGGTGAAAGAACGTCTCTAAAGTCTGCTGTGTTATGTTTTTACTGTTTACAATACACACACCCCTCCCCCTTTCCCTGGGGACTGTGTGTTATTCTTCCCGGCTCTCTGACGATCTGTGTTTGTTTTTCTGTTTGTTTTGAAGTTTTGGATTGAAAATTTTCTCCTGGTTTTGTATCATTAAAGCATTTTTTTCACAACGGGTGTGTATTTAATGCAAAAATGAAGTTTACACAATTAATTCTTATACAGATGCATGTCTTCGTAGTTTCTGATACTGTATAAACATTAGGGGCGTGGCTTCGGATCAGCTCGAAGTTTGTGATGGTACAATATAAATAATGAGGAGAAACTTTTCCTTTCGTTCTTCCATCAGTGTAATTAGTGGAGTGCCCACCAGAGGGCGCTGTGGCACCACTGAAGCGCGGTGCTGGGGAGTCAGGACTTACTGAGGAACTCGGCTGGATGCGATTGTGGTTCCATTGGCAGACCTGGACCTGAAATATGGAACAGAGCCGAGAACACCACAGCCGCAGGGAGCACATTCCCGTTTAATCTGTGACTGAAATACACTTTCGCGCTTCCGCTCTTTCTTTCTGTCATGTAAATGTACATCAGAAAAGTACATCGAACTTTAATAATCGCTCATGAGCTATATAATTGTTTTAAAAATGTGGGGGCGGAGTCTGATGTTCTGTTGATGAATATGGGTAGTATCTCACTGGGCTGCGACAGCCTGCGATTAGTTGGAGACAGAACAATTGCGATAAAGTATGTGAATTTTCACTTGGACTCTCACTGAATTGATATTCGCATATTTTACCGCGATTGCTGTGTCGCCAACTCGTCGCAGGCTGTCGCAGCCTGGCTTTCCCTCGGCAGGCAGGGAAATAGAGGAAGCCTCACGGAAACTGACTTGAGAAGGGTTCACGACGGCTTTGCGACACCAGTGATGCATTTGCATCTATTTTGAGAGAAATTTTGTCACACAAATTTTTTGAACGTGTTCAAAATTTCAGCGACGAAGGAGCGACGCTTTGCGACTCACGCGAGGAAGTTGAGAAGCCCCGCAAATGTTTCAAGACACTTTGAAACTCTCTCGCAAATGACGTTCGCAAGCTGTCGCAGCCCAGTTAGATACTGGCTTATGGGTCTTGGCACTTCAGCCCAGGAGCTACAGTCGGTCCCTGGGTTCCTCTGGTAAGGAACAGTACAGTAAAGCGGTTCCTGAAAAGGTTCCTGTGGTGAACAGTGTGGCAGACAGAGCTCCGCCCAGTGACGGGGTGGTGCGATGAAATGGAGTCACTGTTACCAGCCCGAAGGTGATGATTTTCCTCTAACAGCGCGTCCCTGAGCGTTTTATTTCTCTGACACCACAGGGATTTTCCAGCAGTTACAGAGTCGCATTTATTAGACAACAACATATCATACCTTTTATCCATTTATAGTTGCATTTAATGATGCAGACTGACTGTGAAACAAGTTCGTTCCTGTTGTCACTGATGTTATAGCAGCGATAAACAATCATTCCCTCAGCAGTCTCTCTATTCTCTCTCGAGAAATTTATACGACAAAACAATCGCAGTTCGTTCCATAGTGTTAAAGAAGAAGAACTGTAAACTCCTCTGATGTTGGAAAACGTACAGTTCCTGCTTCACCTCTGACTCTGACACTGGAGACTCCTTCCAGAAACACGTAATTATCCATCCAAGATGGCGCCGCAGACGGCTGCCTCGGGACTTCGCTCTCTTGTACTTTCTAAGTTTTTGTGTAATTGTTGTGTATATGCTTTTATCTGTCTGTACTATGAAAGCTAAGTTGAACCGGAGTCAAATTCCTTGTGTGTGTAACATACTGGCAATAAAGTGCTTCTGATTCTGATTACAGTAAACTTCACCACCTCAGCAATTCCACACGAGCTGTTACTATAGCAACAACAACACATGAATATCAGCCTGTGATTTGAATTAAACTGCAGTGTAAATAAATGATTTATTCCTTTTCTTTCATGACAAACGTCGACCCAGAACATTAATAAACCCTGTAAACATTCTCTCTGGCGCTCTTCTACAGTCTGACGCTAACACTCCTCTCTTTGTGTAGAATTTGTTTCGTCTGTGACAGGATTTATTTACAGAATGCAGAAAACACTCGTTCGATAATTACATCGTTATCGGTGGGTTCACATGGACGTGACTTCATGATTCTGATGATTCATCACTCAAGCGGATACAGCCATGAGATCACTGTTGCTAGGCAACACGGAAACATGGACACCGAGTGTAAGCTAGTTAACGACGGCGAATGAATTTAAGTCTTTTATACAGACTGTGTAAAAGCACAGTGAGAACAGAACCAAACAGAACATCAACGTTTCCCTCAGACGTGTTGGGAAATTGGTGAGATTTAGCACGGGCTCCACAGTGTGTGTGATGTTCTGTGAGAAAAGTGACGTCACGAGCCACAAATGATTCGTAGCTAATCGTCAGCTAAAGTTTCTCTCACAGCGGCAGCCACTTTAGGGCTTCGTCTCAAATGTTACTGAAGGACTCGTTAGTGTTCTTACTCTCATATCTACAGCGCGCTTGTGTTTCGTGATGTTCGCTGAGTGTAGAGTGCTACTCTCATGCTAATTGCGAATTAGCTTCATAGCTATCAGTAGGTGGTAGAAGAGAGCAACTGGACTTGCTCTCTTCTACCACCTACAGATTACAATGACCTGGATGACTGAGAATCTTCACAGACATCTTCATAGCTATCAGTTCGCTTTTATAATGATGCAGCGTGCACATTGCAAACTTCTCAAAATCTCTTCAAACCTCTCATTAAAACTCTGTTCTCTCTCTCTCTCTCTCTCTCTCTCTCACACACACACACACACACATAGGCATTCAGGACAAATTAGTCATTCAAACAAACAAAATTTTTATTATAGTGGAATTTGTCTGGGGAAAAACTTTTTTTCTTAAAGTGTCTTTCTCTCTCTCTCTCTCTCACACACACACACACACACACACACATTTTGGTCTGAGGACCTTCATGTCTGTCACCTGGCAACCATCGTGTTGCTTGGATACAACGATCTTCACCATTTTATCCAGAAGATCAAACAAGTTCGGACTGAAAGGAAGTGAAGCGTTTGAACAAAGTGCCGAGTGAAGCATTATAAACTCATCAAACATCAAAAATTCATTGCTTCCATGATGATTTTTGTCTTTAACACACATCTTTACTCATCTGTAACCTGCAGTTCCACTTCCTGTTTAATTTCCTTTGTTTATTTCATTTTCTCCCAAATGTCGATGTTTAAGTTTTAATAAAAAAGAAATCAATGAAGAAAAACAAAGAAGTTGAAAGAAACACAAATAAGAAAAAGTGAATAAAAATGAGCTTAAGGGAAATGTATGAAATAAAGAAAGGAGATAAAGAAATCTGATAGAAGGAAGGAATGTAAAGCAAAAATACTGAAAAACAATTCAGGATGAACATTGTGGCAGCGGGGGCATGGTCAAGCATCGGTCTGTGACCGGAGGGCGGAGTCAGGGAAGGTAAGTGGCAGAACCACTACACCTGATGTCTATTAACGTGTGTTTGTGTCTTCCCCAGTGACCGCGCCCAAGATGTAAGGAGAGAGGGAGTAGAGGGAAGAGAGCTCTCCCCAACCAGACGACTTGTATGTGTGCGTGCGCGTGTGTGCGTGCGCGCACGTGGCTGGGAGAGTGATTGTTGCTGCAAGGTGGACAATAAAAATTATTTTTGTGAACACAGTTCTGGCCTGCCATCCCTCTGTGCTCCGCCCACCCATCCAAATTATTACAGTGGTGCTGAAACCCGGGAACTTGGAGCGCAGAGAAGAACATCCTCATGGAGTCCTCCCCCTTCGCAGACCTGGTCCACACCCTTGCCATGGCCCAGCAGAGCCAGCACCAGGCGCTAGTCACTCTCCGGAAGGAGCAGGAGCAAAGGTTCGAGGCCCTGGTGCTGGCACAGCAGGAAGATCGTCAGGCGTTCTGGCACCTCCTCGCATCGGCGGGGTCCACCACCTCCACCGCTGCGGGCCCTTCCCACCTCACCCTAACGAAGATGGGCCCGCACGACGACCCTGAGGTCTTCCTCAAGCTCTTTGAGCAGGCAGCAGAGGCCTCGGGCTGGCCGGTGGAACAGCGAGCGGCGCGCCTCCTCCCCCTGCTAACGGGAGAGGCGCAACTGGCCATGCTACAGCTCCCCTCCGACAGCCGGCTGGTCTACGCGGACCTCTGCCGGGCCGTCCTCCAGCATGTGGGGTGCACCCCCGAACAACACCGACAGCGCTTCCGTGCTCAGGTTAGAATTATCAATCTGGTGGTACTGGAACAGTTCATTGCCCGTCTACCCGAGGGAACAGCAGAGTGGGTCCAGTGCCATCACCCGGCGTCGCTGGATCAGGCCATCGAGCTGGCGGAGGACCATTTGGCAGCTGTTCCGATGGCAGGACAGCAAATCTCCTCTTCTCCCCTCTCCTCCCCCCATGTCTCATCCTCGCCCCGTTCCCCCACTGCGGAGGCGGGGGCCGGCTCCACCCCAGCCGGCCCGCCACACCCGCAGTGTCCTCCTGTTTCCCACTTCTGTGTCTGTCTCTTCCCCCCCGTCAGGTGAGTGAGCCCCAGAGCGCAGGTGCAGAGAGAAAGCCCGGGCCGGTTTGCTGGTGCTGCGGGGAGCCGGGTCACATCCAGCAGCAATGCTCGGCAATGGAGGTGGGCGCGGTGGTTCGGATCCCCGACGCACCAGGAGCCGCCCTCGATCGGGCCGGAGCGTTTCGCATACCAGTGAGTATCCAAGGGGATACATATAAGGCGTTGGTGGACTCAGGCTGTAATCAGACCTCAATCCACCAAAGCCTGGTGCAAAGACGAGGCATTGGGGGGAGCACAATTGGTGAAGGTGCTGTGTGTGCACGGGGATGTTCACAACTACCCTTTAGTGTCGGTCCACATTCTTTTTCGGGGGGAAAAATTTAGTGTAAAGGGGGCGGTTAATCCTCGCCTTACCCACTCAATAATTTTGGGGACTGATTGGCCAGGATTTTGGGAGTTAATGACTCATTTAGTGAAGAGTGGGTCCTGCCATAGTTCAGCAGTGGGAGGACCCAGTGTGGCATTGGAGGGAGCAGCTGTCACAGAGCCGTCTACGTCATCACCGCATCAGAGTGAGGAGCAGCAGGCTCCTCCTCCCTCTCTCGGAGATTCCCTCGTGGATTTCCCGTTACAGCAGTCACGAGACAAGACTCTGTGGCATGCGTTTGACCAAGTGAGAGTAATGGATGGTCAAACTCTCCAGCCAAACGCCACCCCTTCCTTCCCCTATTTTTCCATTATTAAGGATAGATTATACCGAGTGATGCAGGACAATCAGACTTAGGAACAAATAACACAGCTTTTAATCCCAAAGAGCCGCCTGGAATTTATATTCCAGGTGGCTCACTTTAATCCCATGGCTGGACACTTGGGGCAGGATAAGATACTAGCCCGAATAATGGCCCGGTTTTATTGACCAGGGATTTGCGGCGATGTCCGTAGGTGGTGTACGGCGTGCTGCAAATGCCAGTTAGCAAATCCTGTGGCCATTCCAAAAGCGCCTTTGCGCCATCTGCCATTAATTGAGACCCTGTTCGAAAGAATTGGGATAGATCTCGTCGGGCCATTAGATCGGTCAACACGAGGATATCGCTTTATTTTACTTCTGGTGGACTATGCAACGTGATATCTGGAAGCAGTGCCTCTTTGCAATATCTCAGCATGTAGTATTGCAGAAGCACTCTTCTGCGTCATCTCCTGGGTTGGAATCCCCAAAGAGATTCTGACTGATCGAGGACACTATGTTTATGTCACGCACACTGTGCAAACTGTATGGGTTACTGGGAATTAAGCCTATCCGCACCAGTGTTTATCACCCACAAACGGATGGCTTAGTCGAACTGTTTAATCACACCCTCAAAAACATCTCATCTCATTATCTCTAGCCGCTTTAGCCTGTTCTACAGGGTCGCAGGCAAGCTGGAGCCCATCCCAGCCGACTACGGGCGAAAGGCGGGGTACACCCTGGACAAGTCGCCAGGTCATCACAGGGCTGACACATAGACACAGACAAC
>JANZLB010000025.1:65216235-65227142 GCA_026167865.1 Notarius quadriscutis | reverse complement strand
GTGAGGAGGCAGGTTGAACCAGCAGGTAACATTTGATGAGGTGCACCTGTGTCAAATTACTGGCTATCTATTAACCTGTGTCTCTGTGTGTCTTTTAGACAGTCAGAAATGAGAGAGAGAGAGCTGTGACACCCTGTTATATGTGTTTGTATGGTGAAGTGTCACTGAAAAGTGTACGAAAATAAAAGAACTCACTCATTCTGAAGCCTGCCTCCTGTTTCTCTGTTTCCCAAAGCTAAGGTTGCAAGTTCCTTATTTCCTTGTCTAGGTCCCATGAGATTGCTTGGACAAAGCATTCAGGTGCTAGGATGGGATGTGGTTCAAGAATCTGTGAAGAAAGGCTGTGGATCCTAGACAGGGCATCTGCCTTAGTATTCTTGGTGCCTGAACGGTAAGAGATTGTGAAATGGAATCTTGTAAAGAACAATGCCCATCTGGCTTGGCATGGGTTAAGTCTCTTGGCTGCTTTGAGATATTCAAGATTTTTATGGTCAGATAATATTACAAAAGGATGTGTAGCTCTCTCCAACCAGTGCCTCCATTCTTCTAGGGCTACCTTGATGGCTAGCAATTCCTGGATTCTGATGCCATAGTTTCTCTCTGCTTGAGTAAGTTTCTCAGAGAAGAATGCTACCACATGGAGCCTGGGTTTCTCTCCAAAACGCTGTGAGAGAATGCCCCCTACCCCAGTTTCGGAGGCATCTACCTCCACAACAAATGGTTGAGTTGGGTCAGGGTGCTGAAGTATAGGGGCTGTAGTGAAGGCTGTCTTGAGCTTGGCGAAGGCCTCCTTTGCTGCTGGTATCCACTGGAGGCATTTAGGACTCTTCTTTAGGAGGGAGGTCAATGGGGCAGCAATGGAACTAAAGTTTCAAATGAAACAGCAATAGAAGTTGGTGAACCCCTAAAATCATTGGAGTTCCTTGACCGAGGCAGGCATGAGCCAGGAAGTTACTGCAGACACCTTAGATTGATCCATGCTGACTCCCTCGACACTGATAATATAGCCCAGGAATGAGATCTGACGCAAGTGAAATTCACACTTCTCAGCTTTGACGTATAGATCATTCTCAAGCAGGCGTTGGAGTACTGACCTGACGTGCTTCAGATGACTTTCTTTGTTGGGGGACTATATCAAGATATCATCAATGTATGCGATTACATATCTCCCCAACATGTCATGAAGGATGCCATTAATCAAACATTGAAAGACACTTGATGCCGAAGAGAGCCCATAAGGCATGACTTGGTACTCAAAATGGCCGGCAGTAGTACTAAATGCTGTCTTCCACTCATCCCCCTCACGAATTCGGACTAGGTTATAAGCATTGCATAGATCTAGTTTCGAGAAGATCTTGGCTGAGTGCAGTTGCTCTAGGGCCGAAGGTACCAAGGGAAGAGGATATGGGTACTTAACTGAGATTTGGTCGAGACCTCTATAGTCAATGCAAAGACAAAACCCCCTCCACAAATAAGAACCCTGCTGATGCTAGTGACATGGAAGGGTGAATGTACCCCTGTTCGAGGGCCTCTTGAATGTACTCCTCCATCACCTTTTGTTCAGTTTGAGACAGGGGATAAATTCAGCTGCAAGGTGGAGAAGTGCCTGGTAGGAGGTCAATCGCACAGTCATCGGGATGGTGAGGAAGCAGACCACAAACTTTACCCTTGCTAAACACTTCCTTTAAGTCCATTCCTTTAAGTTCCATAGCATTCTGGAACAGTTTCTAAGGTATCAGGCTGTGGACTCTCTACAGAGGTGGAGGAGACATTCAACTGTGGGTGTAGAAGACAGTTTTGAAAGCAAGCAGGTGACCACTGTAGTATTTCCTTATCCTGCCAGGAGATCAGGGGATCATGCAATTATAACCATGGATAGACCAGAATTACTGTATGTCATGATTACAGTAGGTTACAAGGAGTGACAGAAGCTCAGAATTAAGGGCCCTCACCTGGATGTGCAGGGGAGTGGTTTTAGTGGTCACAAGACCCTCTCCAATTGGGCTTCCATCAATGGTTCTGATACTGAGTGGGCTTTGCAGGGAGTCTGTGGGCAGATTATACCCCTGGACAATCGCACTGTCAATGAAATTGCCTTCTGCACCTGAATCAACAAAGGCAGAGAGTATGTGGATTGAGGAGGGCAGCTTCAATAACACAGGTATTTTGAACAATTGTTTTTTAAATGAGAGTCCTGGAATCACCTGGCTTGATGTGGTCTTGGCATAGTTATTGCAAGGTGGCCGTACCGGGCATTGAGAAATAAGATGACTGGGACTCCCACAGTGGAAATACAGTCCATCTCACTTACGTCTCTCCCGTTCAGTATGTTTCAGCCATGTATGAGAAACTTTCATGGATGTAGGAACATCAGTGGGTGAACTTGATCTGCTCACTTCCTTCATGGACAGGCAGCCAGAAATTAGATAGTCCAGATGGATAGCAAGATCAATGAGAGAATCGAGGGAGAGATGTTCATCTCTGCATGCTAGCTCACTAAGGCTCTCTGGGCATAGAACCTGGCAAAACACTGCCTTCAAAGCCGGCTCCTTCCATCTGCTAGCCATGGTGAGAGTTCTGAATTCCAGTGCATATTCAACCACTTTTCTTGAACCTTGTTTAATGGTGAGGAGACTTTTGCCTACTTCTATGCTTTCTGGTTCATGGTCAAATACTTGTTTAAACAGCTCAAGGAAGTTGGCATAAGACGTGGTGTGCTTGCCTCCACCTTTCCAACTGGTGCTTGCCCACTGCAGCACTTTGCCCATTAATGGGGAGATAAATTTTGCTATCTTCTGTTCATCTGAAATAGCAGGGAGTGCCGAGAAGTACATAGAACATTGACGTAGGAATCTCTTACAGTTCAGTGCATTGTCGGCATACTTCTCAGGCAGCGGGAGAAGTTTAGCTGAAGTGGTGGAGGATTTGGGATGTTTTGGGAGGGCCTGTGACATTACAGCAGCGAGCTGAGCCATCCTGGTGTTTAAGTCGGCAAGCATCTGCTGATGTTCTCCGAATAAATGTCCCTGAGCACTCAGAGCAGTCTGCTTTGCCTCCTCTGCTGCATCCATGCTGGTGAAGTATCCTGTCAGGGTGCAGGCACTTACGTGCAGGAGAGAGCAGGGAAGTAAACATGGAGACCAAGCCCAATCACAAGATGAGAATTGTAGTCAAGAAAACAGGCAGGGGTCAATCAATCAGCAAACAGGGCAACAGAGACTAGACTAGAGAGTGAGGTGAGACAAACGAGAAACTAGGCCGAGGAAACGGAAAGGCTGACTAAGTAAACAAACGTCTCGGTACGCAGGAGTAAACACTGAACGATACTTCATGTCTGTGAAGAGTGAGAAGGAGGCTTAAGTAGCAGGGGAAGTGATTAGTGGAATGAAAGACAGGTGCAATTAGAACTCAGGTGATAGAGGGCACTGTGGATCTTGGGAGTTGTAGTTAATGGAATCCATGTGTGTAGTTCATCTTGAGCTGTTACTCTCAATGCAGTTACTGACAGAACCCCCCGAGGAGCTCCCTCCGGGAGCTAAACATTTCCTGGGGTGACCTCTCCCTTTTGATGCAGATTTGTTTGGGTACTGTAAATGATACTCTTGTGTTAGGAGAGGGCCTAATATGTTCTTGGCTCCCATCCAGCTTCACTCCTTGGGTCAGTAACCCTCCCAAACTACCAGGTACTCTAGTTGACCTCTTCTGCATCTAGAGTCGAGTATCTTATTTACCTGGTAGATGAGCTCTCCTTCCAGGCATGGGGGGGGTATCTTGGATGGGAATGTTCTCTGACAAGGGACCATGTATAGCAGGTTTCAGACATGAAGCATGGAATGTTGGCGAAATGTGGCTGTGAGGTGGTAGTTCCAGCCTGTAAGAGACCTCATTAATGCATCGTAGTACCTTGTATGGCCTGATATACCATGCCTGTAATTTTTTGTATGTGTTGGGGGTCTTGAGATCTCTGGTGGAGACCCATACTCTGTCTCCTGGAGCAAATTTGTGATTCTTGCTTGTATGTTTATTGGCATACTCCTTGGACTTAGCATTGACAACCTCAATATGTTGGTGAACCTCCTCCCAAACCTTTTGGTTACACGGTACCATTCATCAACTGCTTGAACACTGGAAGGTGTGCCATCCCACGGGAACAGGGGCAGCTGGTACCCGAGCATGCACTGGAATGGTGTAAGTTGTGTTGCTGAGTGTCTGAGGGAGTACTGTGCATACTTGGCCCATGGGATGAATCGTGCCCAGTCCACCTGGTTCCGCATGCAGAAAATTCTCAGGAAGCACCCCACTTCTTGATTGGCTTGCTCTACCTGTCTGTTTGAGTGGGGATGATATCCTGAAGTGAGGCTCATGGATACCTAGTTGCTCCATAAAACAAGACCGGAAATGGGAAATGAACTGAGGGCCCCAGTAGCTAACGATGTCTTCTGGGAGCCCAAAATATCAGAATACATGTTGAAATAATAGTTCATCAGTTTGGAAGGCTGTGGGGAGGAAAGGTAGTGGGATAAGTCTAAGAGCATTGGAGAATCTATCTTTTATAACCAAGATGGTTGTGTTGCCTTGTGATGGGGGTAGATCCGTGATGAAATCAACAGCCAGGTGAGACCAGGGTCTTTGTGGTACTGGGAGATGACAGAGCTTTCCGGCATGCAGAACTCTAGGTACTTTGGCTTGGGCTCATTCCATGCAGGATGAGATGAAGTGGTTAATGTCCGTCTGCATATTCTCCCACCATTACTTACTTCATAGCAACTGGTGTGTACGATTACTGCTAGGGTGACCCGTGGCAGGAGATGCATGTGCCCAAGTGATGAGTCTTCCTCTAAGGTTGTTAGGTATATACAGGAGGCCGGGAGGACAGTTTTCAGGGGGAGTCATGGGTTGCGAGTCCCTTATTTCCTTGTCTAGGTCCCATGAGATTGCTTGGACGAAGCATTCAGGTGCTAGGATGGGATGTGGTTCAGGATTCTGTGAAGAATGGCTGTGGATCCTAGACAGGGTGTCTGCCTTAGTATTCTTGGTGCCTAAACTGTAAGAGATTGTGAAATGGAATCGTGTAAAGAACAATGCCCATCTGGCTTGGCATGGGTTAAGTCTCTTGGTTGCCTTGAGATATTTGAGATTTTTATGGTCAGTTTATATTACAAAAGGATGTGTAGCTCCCACCAACCAGTGCCTCCATTCTTCTAGGGCTAACTTGATGGCTAGCAGTCGTCGGTTTCTGATGTTGCAGTTTCTCTCTGCTTGAGTAAGTTTCTTAGAGAAAAATGCTATTGAATGGAGCCTGGGTTTCTCTCCAAAACACTGTGAGAGAATGCCCCCTACCCTGATTTTGGAGGCATCTACCCCCACAATGAATGGCCGAGTCAGGCCAGGGTGCTGAAGTATAGGGGCTGTAGTGAAGGCTGTCTTGAGATTGGTGAAAGCCTTCTCTACAGCTGGTGTCCACTGGAGGCATTTAGGACTCTTCTTTAGGAGGGAGGTCAATGGGGCAGCAATGGAACTAAAGTTTCAAATGAAACAGCAATAGAAGTTGGTGAACCCCTAAAATCATTGGAGTTCCTTGACCGAGGCAGGCATGAGCCAGGAAGTTACTGCAGACACCTTAGATTGATCCATGCTGACTCCCTCGACACTGATAATATAGCCCAGGAATGAGATCTGACGCAAGTGAAATTCACACTTCTCAGCTTTGACGTATAGATCATTCTCAAGCAGGCGTTGGAGTACTGACCTGACGTGCTTCAGATGACTTTCTTTGTTGGGGGACTATATCAAGATATCATCAATGTATGCGATTACATATCTCCCCAACATGTCATGAAGGATGCCATTAATCAAACATTGAAAGACACTTGATGCCGAAGAGAGCCCATAAGGCATGACTTGGTACTCAAAATGGCCGGCAGTAGTACTAAATGCTGTCTTCCACTCATCCCCCTCACGAATTCGGACTAGGTTATAAGCATTGCATAGATCTAGTTTCGAGAAGATCTTGGCTGAGTGCAGTTGCTCTAGGGCCGAAGGTACCAAGGGAAGAGGATATGGGTACTTAACTGAGATTTGGTCGAGACCTCTATAGTCAATGCAAAGACAAAACCCCCTCCACAAATAAGAACCCTGCTGATGCTAGTGACATGGAAGGGTGAATGTACCCCTGTTCGAGGGCCTCTTGAATGTACTCCTCCATCACCTTTTGTTCAGTTTGAGACAGGGGATAAATTCAGCTGCAAGGTGGAGAAGTGCCTGGTAGGAGGTCAATCGCACAGTCATCGGGATGGTGAGGAAGCAGACCACAAACTTTACCCTTGCTAAACACTTCCTTTAAGTCCATTCCTTTAAGTTCCATAGCATTCTGGAACAGTTTCTAAGGTATCAGGCTGTGGACTCTCTACAGAGGTGGAGGAGACATTCAACTGTGGGTGTAGAAGACAGTTTTGAAAGCAAGCAGGTGACCACTGTAGTATTTCCTTATCCTGCCAGGAGATCAGGGGATCATGCAATTATAACCATGGATAGACCAGAATTACTGTATGTCATGATTACAGTAGGTTACAAGGAGTGACAGAAGCTCAGAATTAAGGGCCCTCACCTGGATGTGCAGGGGAGTGGTTTTAGTGGTCACAAGACCCTCTCCAATTGGGCTTCCATCAATGGTTCTGATACTGAGTGGGCTTTGCAGGGAGTCTGTGGGCAGATTATACCCCTGGACAATCGCACTGTCAATGAAATTGCCTTCTGCACCTGAATCAACAAAGGCAGAGAGTATGTGGATTGAGGAGGGCAGCTTCAATAACACAGGTATTTTGAACAATTGTTTTTTAAATGAGAGTCCTGGAATCACCTGGCTTGATGTGGTCTTGGCATAGTTATTGCAAGGTGGCCGTACCGGGCATTGAGAAATAAGATGACTGGGACTCCCACAGTGGAAATACAGTCCATCTCACTTACGTCTCTCCCGTTCAGTATGTTTCAGCCATGTATGAGAAACTTTCATGGATGTAGGAACATCAGTGGGTGAACTTGATCTGCTCACTTCCTTCATGGACAGGCAGCCAGAAATTAGATAGTCCAGATGGATAGCAAGATCAATGAGAGAATCGAGGGAGAGATGTTCATCTCTGCATGCTAGCTCACTAAGGCTCTCTGGGCATAGAACCTGGCAAAACACTGCCTTCAAAGCCGGCTCCTTCCATCTGCTAGCCATGGTGAGAGTTCTGAATTCCAGTGCATATTCAACCACTTTTCTTGAACCTTGTTTAATGGTGAGGAGACTTTTGCCTACTTCTATGCTTTCTGGTTCATGGTCAAATACTTGTTTAAACAGCTCAAGGAAGTTGGCATAAGACGTGGTGTGCTTGCCTCCACCTTTCCAACTGGTGCTTGCCCACTGCAGCACTTTGCCCATTAATGGGGAGATAAATTTTGCTATCTTCTGTTCATCTGAAATAGCAGGGAGTGCCGAGAAGTACATAGAACATTGACGTAGGAATCTCTTACAGTTCAGTGCATTGTCGGCATACTTCTCAGGCAGCGGGAGAAGTTTAGCTGAAGTGGTGGAGGATTTGGGATGTTTTGGGAGGGCCTGTGACATTACAGCAGCGAGCTGAGCCATCCTGGTGTTTAAGTCGGCAAGCATCTGCTGATGTTCTCCGAATAAATGTCCCTGAGCACTCAGAGCAGTCTGCTTTGCCTCCTCTGCTGCATCCATGCTGGTGAAGTATCCTGTCAGGGTGCAGGCACTTACGTGCAGGAGAGAGCAGGGAAGTAAACATGGAGACCAAGCCCAATCACAAGATGAGAATTGTAGTCAAGAAAACAGGCAGGGGTCAATCAATCAGCAAACAGGGCAACAGAGACTAGACTAGAGAGTGAGGTGAGACAAACGAGAAACTAGGCCGAGGAAACGGAAAGGCTGACTAAGTAAACAAACGTCTCGGTACGCAGGAGTAAACACTGAACGATACTTCATGTCTGTGAAGAGTGAGAAGGAGGCTTAAGTAGCAGGGGAAGTGATTAGTGGAATGAAAGACAGGTGCAATTAGAACTCAGGTGATAGAGGGCACTGTGGATCTTGGGAGTTGTAGTTAATGGAATCCATGTTTGTAGTTCGTCTCGAGCTGTCATTCTCAATGCAGTTACTGACACACTGATGTAATGCAATCTTAAATTCCTTGTGAAAATTTCCTGTTTTTAAAATTTTTGGACTGAGGTTCCTCGGTCAAGTTTCTGGGTTAAAACGTTTGCCCTTCCAAGTCTAAAGTTCCTCAGATAAACATTTCTGCTCTTAGAATCAAGTTCTTGGGATACAGTTCCTGGTTTATAGGTTAAAGGTTCTGGCTGAAAATTCCTGGACTAAAGTCCATGAGCCATCCTGGTGTTTAATTCAGCAAGCATCTGCTGATGTTCTCCTAATAAATGTCCCTGAGCACTCAGAGCTCTTTGGAATGAGTTTAGGTTTCTATGGTTTCTATGGTAACATTTCTGTATTTCTTGGACTCATGTCCTGGATTTTACATGCCTGAGATTAGATTCCTGCATCTATGTTTCAGGGTTAAAAATTTCCGGGCTAAATTTTCTTCATTAAAAAAGTGCTATTATAAATTCCAATGGTGGTTGTAAGCGTTCATACAAATCTACTAATTTAACATAAGATGGATTTGGGATAGTCATCATCTCCTCCCCAAGCTTATCTGAGATACATCCAACATTCTCTCTCTCTCTCTCTCTCTCGGTAGAAGTTGCAGGTGTTGAGGAAGACTCTCCAGGCATTGATCTATCCCATATCATCCACGACGCCGCATCATTTCGAGGTGTGGACGGCGACAGCTCCCACCTACTGCCCTGAGTGTGAGGGTCTGCTGTGGGGCATTGCGCGTCAGGGCATGCGCTGCACTGAATGTGGCGTCAAGTGCCATGAGAAGTGTCAGGACCTGCTGAACGCTGACTGCCTGCAACGTGAGTCCCATTATTAACGCTTATTAATGCAGACAGGTCCACTGCGAACATTATTCTTCAAGAATACAGTTTTCATGTGCAGGTGATCTATATTTACCTTGAACTTTCACATCATGGTTCATAAAATTATGGTAGAAATGAAACTTCCTCTTGTTCCTGTGAAAGGCTGAAGGGACTGTAAAAACAAACAAACAAATAAAACATACATTCTGCTAATGAGCAAACTCAGGTGAACAGGTACGATGTTGAGATATGGTCAGTGTGGTCACTTCCTCCTCTGTGCACCTGCTCAAACAGATCCGCTTCCAAAGCTTCACCTTTCACACTAATATCACCGTCAACTCAATGCCATTATGCTCATCATCTCATAGATCGCTAACTCGCGTTGGATATCTGCATTGCATTCTGGGACTCTGGGTCCAGCGCATGCACCAACGTTTCTGCTAATTATTGCTGGATTTCTCATTAACATGAGGTTAACCATCACTGGAAAAGGTGTGGTGGTGCTAAAACTTTTTGTGTTTAGCTGCTAATAGCGAAAACTGATTGTATCATGTGGGCTTGAAATTGATGAAATGTTTTCTCCTGTTAAACTCCATTTTCACTCTGCTAGCAAAAACAGCGTCCACCTGTGACTTCAGTGCAACACACAAGCGCTAATGTCGAATGGGATAACAATAACACAAAGTATTACTTTACTCTGCAACAGCGGAGATGTTGAAAAGGGGTTTAAGTAAAAGGATTTTTATTAATAAGTAATTACATCACTTACATCTACAAAAGAAAGAAAGAAAGAAAGAAAGAAAACAAAAATGGTTAATACACCTGAGTCGACTCTCGCCAATCACCTAAAAGAATTGACTCAGTGAATCGACTTATCCATGAACGAAAAAAGAAAGGAAAAAAGGAAGAAAGAAAACAAAAATGGTGAATACATGCAAGTCAGCTCTCACTGTTCACCCAAAATAATCGATTCAGTGAGTCGACTCAACCATGAAGGAATGACAAAGAAAGAAAGAAAGAAAGAAAACAAAAATGGTTAATACATGCGAGTCAGTGTTCACCATTCACCTAAAAGAATCAATACAATGAATTGACTCATCCACAAATGAACAAATGAATGAAAGAAATAAAGAAAACAAAAATGGTTAATACATGTGAGTCAGCTCTCACTGTTCACATAAAAGAATTGATTCAATGAATCAACTCATCCATGAATGAAAAAGAAAGAAAGAAAGAAAATGGTTAATATATGTGAGTCGGCGTTCACCATTCACCTGAAAGAACTGACTCTTCAAATCAACTCCTCCGTGACTCACACAGAAATACAACACAGTAATAAGATCCATCTAAAGTGTCTTTCTAATGTCTTTCTAAAGGGTCTCTCTCTTCTTCATCCCTAATTTGACACTGGGCTGAGCTGTGAGTCCATGCATCAGAGAAATGAGTGCTGTCACAAGCAGTTAACTCTGTTTGATTCCATACACTGTCCCAAGGGCAGTTTGGCAATTTTCCTGCTTCAATATGTCCAGTTCAAGTTTCTGAGTTCGTTCCTGGGTTTAGTAGGTTACTAGCTTGTCAGAGATGTGGGTTTAGTCATCTGTTCACTCGTCAGAAAGGAAACTAAAGAGGACACTAAACAACGCAGATGACTTATCGAGGTTCCTCCAGGCTCTTCGTCTAACAGAAGAACGCTGTCGTTCTCGATCAGTCACATTAATGAGGAGGAGGACTGTGTGTGTTTACTGCAGTGTGTCTGGAGCAGATCAGACACCAGACGTGCTTTACAATCAACAGGACAACGTTTATTTATTATTATGGTTTATTTGATAGGGACAGATACAATATACATAGACCAAACAGTACACATACAAGTGAACAGCCTATCCCATGCTTGTATCATAGTGTTTATAGCAAATGCTAATTTTCAACAC
>JANZLB010000025.1:64367223-64378401 GCA_026167865.1 Notarius quadriscutis | reverse complement strand
CTGGAATCAGAGACACTGAAAGGAGCTTTCACTAGAAAAGCTCAATCACAGGAGGACGTCTGTCACTGTCTGTTCCTACAGGACGCAAACTTTTTATCAATGACGGGGCAAGAGAGTGAGAGAGAGACATTTAAAGACAATGAATAAGAGACGGCTAGACAGACAGACAGACAGACGGATAAGAGAAAGACAGAATGCCAAATCAAGACACAGATAAAGACAGAGTGCTAAACAGAAAGAAAGAGATCGCTAGACGGAAAAAAAGTGCTCGAGAAAGACCAAGAAAGAAAGAAAGAGTGTGAAGACAAAGAAAGAGAGACAGATAAAGAGATACGTAGACAGATAAAGAAAGAGAGAGAGATAATGTAATATGGTGTGATTACGTGAAACGTCACCGGCGTACGATTAATCTCACACACGGAAGACAGGAAGTGATAAAAACACTGTACAAATTCAATAACACTGGGCGTGAAATACGTTGGGGGGTGAGTGAGGGAGAGAGGAGGCGTGGCACGGGATGTGGTGGGCGGGCATGTGAGGAGGCGTGGTTAATTTTTGATGCCAATCTAGTGCAGCCTTTAAGCTGAGGAACAGGCACAGAACATGCTGTGTATTCGCGTGTGTGTGTGTGAGACAGCTTCAGCAGTGACCTGCCCCCAGCTGAACACTCATCCTGAGGAAGTGACAGAGTTTTGACTTCCTGTCACCGCGACCCTAACAGCCGCCTCTTCATTAACATTCGCGCTCCGTACTCTGAGGACCCGAGGTCACGGGATCGTCTTTCAGCGAGACAGAGAGGTCACGCAGTCGGATCACACCGACACACACACACAGGGACACGTTCCTCTGGGGGGGCAAATACTTTACCTCTACGTCATAAAGATCAGAAAGTTTCTTTCTCGTTCCACCACAGCGCTCTTGGATTCTGGTCTCTGATTGGTCAGGTGGTGTTGATTAGTTTTCTCCAACAGCAGCTCTGACCGGAGTGCAGGTTTATATTAAAGCGCTCGTTCTAATACGCCATCGTTTCCATAGTAACCACTCGTTCACAGGGAGGCTGACGAGAGCAGAAGGAACCTTCACACGGTAACGTTTGGATAAAACGCCGTCTCACTCACATCACAGGTGTAGTGCACTTCATCCACTGAGTACTTCTTCTTGAAGTGTTCCGGTGGGTGGATCCTGTCCAAACACACACACACACACACACACACACACACACACACACACACACACACACACACACACTAACCATCAGGACCGTGTCCCAAACCGCACTCTTCTGCATTAACTCGCTCTCTCAGGGACAGAGTGAGGTTCAGGGTGGAGAAAAACACCCAGGTGGAATCGGGATAAAGCCGGGCGTGTCGGATTAAAGGGAGGGATTTCACAGGGGCAGCGATTTAAACGCTAACGGATCTGAAACACTCCGCCTCCAGGGACGAGCTTTAATCTGTCCATGACTTCATCTCCGGCTCTTCAACTTCAAACGCACTTTCAGCAGAGTGACCTCACATCACCTCCTCGCTCAACCAAACACACTCACTGAGGTCGGGGCGAAACTCGGGATGCTCCGATATCACTCTGCTCACATCAAGTACGTTTTATTTTCCATCGTACTTCACATTAACCAATCAGCGACGCCATGGAACGTTTTATTTCACTCTGTTTATGCTGTGTTGCTAACAATCGACTCGTTATGTGAACTCGAGCCCTGTTGATAAATCAGCGTACCGGTATTATCAGCCGATATAATCAGTATCAGCGCTTATAGCGGCTTGTTAAATGAGAACCAAATAAAATAAATAAAAACACGCAAAAAATGTAGAGGCAGAAGATCGATCCTTTAACCATGCTATGAGTGTCGCTGCATAGTTTGTCCACCAAAGGGCTCACTGCAACTCCACATGTACTTGGAACACCACAAATCCCAACAATCAGCTGATCCAAGCAGACTCGAGCACAGACGCTCACGATTTTTTTTTAAATGATCGTTTGTTTTTGATGTTCACGTGGCAGCCCCTCCCCCCACACTACTTCCATTAATGTTCATTAGTAGTCGTACTCTATAGTTTATAATAAATTTGACTTTTTTTCCCTCTTTTAGACATTTGACTATTATTTAGCAAAACTTTTCACATGCTTTGCTGGACTTTGGCCCAAAGTACTATTTATAACAAGAAAAAAAGTCACAAGTTGCATGATGTCATGTTCCCTTAGTGAGGCCTCAGAAACAAAATAAAATAACGACACGTAAAAAGTGTTTGGGAAAATCTTTGTTTCTGGAAAAAAAAAGAATCTAGAATATCAGCTGATATATTGCTATCAGATTTAAAAATCCTTAAATATCGGAAGCTGTAAATAAATATCGGTCTCCGGTATGGGTCAGGCTTTAATGCGATGTTTGATATTTTTAGTGTTTAATTAGCGTGAAAGGCAAAGCGGTGTCCGAGTGTGCATGGAGTTGTGAACTGTGAGCAAACCGTCGCCCCTGACGAAGGGAAGTGCTCGTGGCTTAGTGCTCGCAGAAGTGAACTGCTCTCAGACACGAGACAATCTTGTGAATACCTCTGTGTGTTCGTAATTCACAGCACATTGCATGTGCTCTGCACTTTAAGGTTAGCCATCCTCTCTCTCTCTCTCTCTCTCTTTCTCTCTCCTCACTGTTAAGGTTATTACTCGAACACCATCAGGTCACTGGGATTGTCAGAAGATGCTGTCACTCCTCGTCTTGATCTATGAACACGCGATCTGACTGATCTCTGAATCGGTATCGACGCGTCCCTAAACTGTACGAGTGTAATTTAGGATGTGAGAGAGTCTCCCTGGAACGCTGAACTCGCTAATGTTAATGTTAAACGATCCGCGTGTCGAGACAAACGCAAATATTTAGTTTCTATTGTTCGTTTCACAAATTCAGGGGTCAAAGTTCACCGAGATAACGTTGTTGCAAATGCAACTTTCACGTTTTATGTCCTTTCCCATTCGGTGAATCGGATTTTCCGTCAGGCGATTGTTACGGGTCTCCTGTGTTGCTATAGCAACAGGTTGACCTGTCCATGTTGGTACCTGGATCACTGAGCTGTTCTCCAAATCACACGCAAATCGTGTGCAGACGTCAGGGTTGATAAAATAATCATGAAATGAAAGCTGAAGATTTAAATAAAGGGAAAGAAGTGAAGTTATCTAAAGGGGGGGTGTTTCAGTGAAAAGCTGCAGTGCGACTCACTTTCCCATCCAGGTGGCGTAGCTTTCAGGCAGCTTTGGCACGAAGAGGATGGACCTGCCGGAGTCGACATCGATGGCACCGTAGCAGTCGGCCTCAGTCACTCCGAACGTCCAGTGGAAGAAAGACTCCTGCACGTTCGGACAAGAAAAGAAAAGAAAAGAAAAGGTCACACACACTGCTGTGACACACACCACACGACCATCCAGCAGGGGGCGCCGTTCCACAGAGCAGCACTTTTACACCCTTTTAGGATTTCAGATCAACACTGATCTGACCGAGTGTGAATGTGTGAACGAATGAAAGCACACACACACACACACACACACACACACTCTTTACCGGATCTGTGAGAACGTTTTATGTTAAAAGTGGCCTTTTGGTTTGGTTTCTCACTGCAGGATTGTATGTCGAACATTTAAAGGCAGGGTCGGTCATTTTAGAGAAAACATAAACAATAGTATGATAGATTTTGAAAACCCCACCCCCTCACTTTAGCGTTCCCTCCAAAGCCACTCCTCCAAAACACATGAACATGAACGCGCACTGCCTGACTACTGCTGGAGGACGAGTGTTGAAGGGAGCAGCGTCACACGTCTTTTTCATATCCAACTATCTCTCATTCAGATGGACGAAAACACTCAACATTATCATAATGAATAAATGTAAACAATAAACATGGCTACTGCTAGCACTCACAGCTGTTGATTAGCTCGCTAGCTTTAGCATTACGCCCGCAGTGTGTCTACCTCGCCTTGTGGAAGACGGAGTGTGCAGGTGGACACGCAGGTCATTTCATCCAATCTATTCATTCAGACCGAGTGAAATGATTGGATGAGATTTTTACAGCCCTGTGACAGACGACGCATTTTTTTTTTCTTTTTATTGTCAGAGCGTTTGAGTTCATCAGTGCCGTCAGGGTGGAAGAAAATAGAACAAAAAAGGCTTCTTAGAAAATGACACACTCTGCCTTTAAGTCTTCTGATGATTTTTTAGATAAACTGTGGCTCAAGTGACAAAATGACAGCGTGGCATGAGAAGAGCTATTTTCTCGAGAGCTCGAATGAGTCCTCGGGTCAGTCCTCTGGCACCTGTGGTCCGAAGTTTCTATAATTCCCCGCTCACAACTTTAGTTCTGACCTGTCGCGAGTCCACAATTAATCTTAAAAAAAAAAAAGGAAGAAAAACTAATCACGGTGGTTTCATTTGATCCTGCTGTAGAAGAGACGGACGTCACCGGTACAGTTAGTGTTCTGACCAATCAGAACTGAGACATGGTGTAAATTTACTTTATACATACATACAGACAGACATATATACATACAGACAGGAAGACAGACAGGAAGACAGACAGACATACAGAGAGGAAGGAGAGAGGAAGGAAGGAAGACAGACAGAAAGGAAGGAAGACAGATAGACAGGAAGGAAGACAGGAAGACAGATAGACAGGAAGGAAGACAGGAAGACAGATAGACAGGAAGGATGACAGACAGACAGGAAAGAAGACAGACAGACAGGAAGGAAGGAAGGAAGGAAGGAAGGAAGGAAGACAGACAAGCAGGAAGGAAGACAGGAAGACAGACAGACAGACTGACAGAAAGAGAGGAAGGAAGACAGACAGACAGAAAGGAAGACAGACAGGAAGGAAGACAGACAGACAGGAAGGAAGGAAGACAGACAGACAGATAGACAGGAAGGATGACAGACAGTCAGGAAGGAAGACAGACAGACAGGAAAGAAGACAGACAGACAGGAAAGAAGACAGACAGGAAGACAGACAGGAAGGAAGACAGAGAGGAAGACAGACAGAAAGGAAGGAAGACAGGTAGACAGGAAGGAAGACAGACAGACAGGAAGGAAGACAGATAGACAGGAAGGAAGGCAGACAGACAGGAAGACAGCAACACAGACAGACAGGAAGGAAGACAGGAAGACAGACAGACAGGAAGGAAGGCAGGAAGACAGATAGAAAAGAAGGAAGACTGGAAGACAGACAAACAGGAAGGAAGAAAGACAGACAGGAAGTTGACAGACAGGTAGATAGGAAGGCAGGCAGGCAGACAGACAGACCGGAAGAAAGACAGGAAGACAGACAGACAGGCAGGGTGGAAGACAGGAGGGAAGGAAGGAAAGAAGACAGGAAGACAGACAGGAAGGAAGACAGACAGATGTTAATTAATGTATTAACTCCTCCCACAAGGCCCAGGACGCTCGGTTATAGAGAGCAGACTAAAAGCCCTGATGAAACTCTTCTCTGGTGACGGTTTCTGCTCCTTCAGCGTGATCTAATAACCAAACACACATCGCCTTCAGACCCCAGAGTCCTGATTTCATGAAACGCACGTCGGCGGCAGGCGCGGTGCCCGGGATCAGATATCCGTCCTGTTTATGGCGATTTTAATCAGAAACACGAGCTGACATCAGCAGGCCTGATCTCTGATAAACACACACACACACACACACACACACACACACACACACACACACACACAGAGTCCCAGATTTCTCTCACGCTGTTAATGTTTCATAAGCAATTACACAAACAAAGTGGAGAGCGTTCCATAAGTGCACTCGTGTGATGAGGCTGGCGGCCTTGAGCCTGCGTTCTCTCGTTTCCTCGGTGAAAAAACCCCACACTGCTGTTCACAGATCAGGGACGAATCCGTAATTAAACCGACGAAGGCCAGTTTATGTAATGAGAATTCAACACCCGAGAGGAAGCGGATGAGCGAATGCAGATTTCGGAGGAGACGAGTGTTTAACACACGCTGCTGCTCAGAATTCACAACACACAAGCTGAGAACTGTTCAGCGTCAAAACTTTTCCTTTTCTGCTTTAACACAAGGTTCGAGTATTAAAGCCATCGTGTGATGCTGATAACCATCGAGAACAAGAATTCCATTTCTCCGCCTCCAAACCTCAGGCCACGCCTCCTACCCGAGTCTGACGCTGAGGAAGGAAACGGAAATGACGCAGCTGCGACTTTTTATCTCTGCGACGTCCTTTTGTTCAGTTTGTCAGACAGAGTCATGAAGCTGATTAAAGAGGCGTAAAAGTGGAACGACTGACTCGTGCGAGATGTTCAACTGCAGGTTTGAAGCTTTCACGACTTCTCGGGAACATCAGCCTTGTAAACGGACACCGAACACGTCTTGACTGATCAATTTGGATTGAGTGAGAAAATCATATGATAATGATATTAACCCCATTTTGGTTTGTTAACTCATCTCTGTGAGCCACTAAATGAGGAGGATGAAGGTGAACACATGCTTCCGTGTTGATGAGCCCCCCCAAAAAAAACACTTCTCAAAAGTCCAGAATGTTCCGGGTGTCGCCTGATTCTAAATCGTTCCTGGTCCGGAGTGTTTTGAAGTCACCTGTCTGAAGAGCTCGTCCGTGTCGGTGCAGTATCTCTGTTTCTGTTCTCCTCCCTGCAGCACAACCACAGATTTGGGCTGCAGCGTGTCTTTGGCCTTTAGAGCCGCACAAAGACGACGCCGGTTCTCGACGAACAACGCAGCCGACACCTTCAGAGTGTCCTTCCCCAACCAGTACACTGCCTTCCTGCAACACACACACACACATCACAACGTATAATTCTCAGTGTTCTCAGTTTATTTTCCCAGGGTGCCACGCCCTGCCCTTAAATCCCAGCACCACGCCCAAATTTACGTACATCCTCCCTACTCAGAATTTTCCAAGTGCCTGGCACATACATTCCTCGACAGAAAGTAAGTGCGCCTTAAGCATTTTCGACCTCCAATGAAGTGTTGGTTGACCAATCAGAGCTCACGATGAGGGCGGGGTCATAGTCCTGCTCTGTCGGCCATTTTGTCTTATTATAATAACGAGTCAGTGCAGCAAGGTACGACTGAAAAGCAGCGATGCAGAGAAATGTGTGAAAGAATCAGTGAAAGCAGTAAGGAGCTCACAGAACCGAGCGTCTCTGTTTGTTAGAACGTCAGGTGAGCGAGACGTTCAGGACAAAACAAACTTGATCAAAAGTGAGGACTGATAGATCCAGACTCGAGATATAGATTTATGGAAAATCTACTCGTTAACATTAACGTATTAGAATAAAGCTAATCTAACATTAATATCCAGGACTAATATTAACCATAAATGAATGCTATTATTATTATTATTAATTAACATTAGACTGATGTTAATGAGCGAGAGACGGATGTACGTGCTGAAAGAGTTTACTGAAAAGCACGCTGGGAAACAGATCCAAAACGTCCTCGCGGCTTGTGCTGTTTGCTCAGAGCAAAAATACGCGTGGACGTGAGCGACAGTTCGAGGGGCATCAATCTCGAACGTGTGCAGACGTGACGTTACGAAGCGTCGTATTAAACTGGTGAACTAAAGTTTCAGATTAGATTGCTTTACTTTACAAAAGTAATCTCTCTTCAACAGTCGCCCAGTCTGGCTAATTTTGCGTGATAGATGAAGATGGAAAGCTCGCCGGGACACTGATTCTAAACTAAACACTAAACACATCAGGGCTCGACTGATCACTGATAAACCTGCATCAGCGTTTATAACTGCCGAGAAACGACAATTAAAACAGAAACGGAGAGATGGAAGACGAATCCTTTAACCGCGTGATGAGTGTCGTATTGGCCGAGACAGAACTCATTACATTCTGGAAGGGATGCGAGTCACAAGGTGGATCCATGAATTTAGTTTCACTTTCTCTCATATCGCAAGATTTGGCTTTGGCGGAAGTTTGCGCTCAGTGATGCCAAACATCTTAAAATCCAGTAGATGGCAGGAAAGTGCAAAAGAGACAAAACATAACCAATGTAGAAACAAGAAAGATCACGATATCACAGTCCACATCCACGGGGATCAGTAATGCTCTGGGACACACATCCAGGAACATAATTCCAATAGTTTTTGAAATATATCGAGAGACATACACTCACCGGCCACTTTATTAGGAACACCCGTACACCCACCTGCTGCTCGATGCGGTTCTTTAATCAGCAGCACGATGCATCAAATCACGCAGCTACAAATCAAGAGCTTCAGTTAACGTTCACGATGTTCAAACATCAGAACGGGAAAAATTGTGATCTCAATTTTTGTGTGACTTTCTTTCACTGTGGCGTGGGTTTGAGCCAGATGAGTGTTGTCGGTTTGAGTATTTCTGAAACTGCTGATCTCACAGACACACAACAGTCTCTAGAGTTTACGCAGAATGGTGTGAAAAACAAAAAACAGACACCGATTGAGTGAGGGACGGTTCTGTGGGTGGAAACAAACGCCTTGTTGATAAGAGAGGTCAGAGACAAATGGACAGATTTGAGGTGGTTCGAGCTTTTTTTTTTGCCAGGAAGGACATCGTAATTCATATAATCACTCTTTACAACCGTGGTGAGCAGAAAAGCATCTCAGCATGCAACAGAAAACAGAACACCACACTGGGTTCCACTCTTGTGAAGAATAGGAATCTTAGAATCAAGAATAAGTTCCTATTAACGCGGCCGGTGAGTGTAAAGCGATCGCGGTTGCAGATCAGAGACGAGTCGATGATTCTCCTTGATGGAGGTTTGCTCGAGTTCATGCGATTGTTATCTCACTGATCCTTTAATCCTCTTCGTGGAGTGATTTTATTTACTACCTGACATTTAATACTTTACCTTTTACTCAATACTCTTTTACTCTGTTGTAACTCCCACCTGAAACATTTTTGTGTTGAACATCTGCTTCTTTTAGTCTTGAACCAAAGGCTATGAGTTCTACACTATGATACTGAATTATGGACCGGGTTTTGCAGACATTCGACAGGATAAAATCTACGGTGTCATTCTTTAATCAATAAAAATGATAAATTGTTAGCAAATTGCTGTAATATAAGAGGTATAAAACATCCAGGATGTGCTGTTTCAGGAAAATAATCAGTAATGAGGTGGGAGCAGTAACTCTGCTTCATCATTGATTATTTTCCTCAAACAGCACGACACATGGAGCGTTTTATTCTTTCCATATGATACTGTATTATAGTTTGTATCACGTTCCATGATGTCCCAGCCTTGAAAAGTTCCAAGTAGAAATATTTTTTGCTGAACGATTCCTTTAACAATAAACCGGTTTTCAAAAAGCCTGATGATGGAAATATTACAAAAGGCAGGACCTGGGCCACTGCTCTGTGACCCCAAACGTCCTGATAAACTCATCAGAACCTGAACATGAACCTGTTCCTGCTTCACAACTGTTGTTTCGTGGTCGAGAAAAATGTTCATGTGAGAAAAAGGGAAGAGAAGCTCACAAGAAAGCTCGTGAGCCTGCAGCTCGGGTGTGTTCCTGATCACGTACAGCCTTTTAAAAAAAAACAACAACTTTTATTTCAGGATCTCATAATGAAAGGTTCTTTTCACTGATCTGAGACCAGCTCTGATGACATCACGTGTTTTAGACTCCAGGGCGTCCCAAAGTCTCTATGCATCGGTGAAATTAACACTTTTTACCTAAATTTAACTTTATTCACAAAAACATCCTGGACATGATTGACATTTCTTGTCAACACACACAAGCTGCAAATAAATCCATTATATCCGGGTTATTCTTCTGCTTGAACACATCTATTAAACACAGTGATGACATGATGACACTGGACAAAGCACCGTGAAAGTCCTGATGATTTATCGCAGGTATTATTGCGTCTTTTATAGCCTTTGGAGGACATTTTAGACGTATCAGTGCCCGAGTTACTTCAACAGCCATACTGTGATGAAAGACAGACTAAAGATTAAACCACTGCATGATATCTCAGAGTCAGCAAGACATGAACTTTGAACAGCAAGGAGTTAAGAAGCAAATTAAGTAAGAAGAAAAGAAAGAAGAAAGTGGTTGCACAATATTAGAGAGAGATGAGTTGTGGAAATAAATGAGATTTTGGTGTTTGTTTGTTTATAATGAATCAGAAAACATGTGCATTATTGTAAATCAGTTCTTAAAAAGGAAAAGCAAAATACATGCAAAGTGGACCACAGGAAGATTTTTACTTCTTTACAGAAACATGCATCATTTAAATTTTAACATGATCTCAAGTCAAACTGCAGAGCATGAATGCAAAACTTCATGAGAAAGCCTTGAACAATCCTGTGCATCCTGGAAACATCAGATTGTGATCATTTAATACAAAATAAAAGCATTGAGAGAGTAAACAGGTTTAAATAAAGGAGAGAAGGCTCACCCTGCTGCTTCTGCCATGTTGTCAGCCTGGCCATAGAGTCACGTGACTGGGTCAGCTGTCTGGCACGCGCAGTGCTGCGTGTGCACTACACTTCCGGGTGGACAATAACAACAAAACCTCCTCCTCTTTCTTCTCCTTTTCTCTTCTTCCTAAACATTCTCTTCTTCTCGGTACTATCTAGCACTTTCAGAACCACTGGTTAGAAAATTAACCCATAAACACATCAGCAATCAATAAAAAATCAATCACGATTTGAACACAGACACGGCGCTCGCTTCTACGTCATCAACCTGCGACATAAACCAGCTCGCGCTTTCGTCAGCGCCCCAGCCTTGTAAACAATCCCTAAAACATCATAAACATGAGACAGACTGAAGAGTTTGAGGTGTTTCTGATGTTTAGAGATCTGCATGATGTGGTTCACTTCATTTAATCAAAAGATGATGTAATTCCTTTGGTGAAGGCTGAAGGACTCAAATCCTTCCCCCCATTCCAAATAGAAATGGAGAAACATATAAACTAGCACACAATAAATGTATTAAAAGTATTAAATTAAAATACAACAAAAGGGATTCACTAAGGAAAACATATTTTAGTTCCTGATATGAACAGCGTTCACCGATACATGACAGCAATTTATCACTGATTACCATTTTTAATTTATTAATAATTAAAAACATGGGTGGCACGGTGGTGTAGTGGTTAGCGCTGTCGCCTCACAGCAAGAAGGTCTGGGTTCGAGCCCCGTGGC
>JANZLB010000025.1:63972587-63984370 GCA_026167865.1 Notarius quadriscutis | reverse complement strand
AAAGTCACACTTTGAGATCACAATTTTTCCCATTCTGATGTTTGAACATTGTGAACATTAACTGAAGCTCTTGATTTATATCTACGTGATTTGATGCATCGTGCTGCTGTCGAGGGATCGGCTGATTAGAGAACGGCATCAAACAGCATGTGATTAAATGCGTCCAGTCACATTGTGTGGAACAGGAGACAGCCAGCAAAACCAGTGCGGTGCAAAGCCAGTGTTAACCAAACAGAATATAGAGCGCAAAATATTTAAAAATTCATATCAGATTTGGTATGCATGAATTTTTTGCATTTCCGCATTGCAATTTCATGTGGTACCTGGTGTGTAACGGCCATGAGGCTGCCTCGTCGAGACAGCGCAGTGTGAGGGATGTTATACGGCTCAAATGGCGTTTGTTCTTGTTGTAAAAATGTATATTGTACACCGATGAGCAAAATGTGTACTAGCTTCCTGTAATTAACCTGGGACGAGGCCAATCTGAGCTCATGTGCAGTAATTACACAGGCATATTGGGTGTGGGGAAGCAGAGTGAAGATCACATCTGGTTTAAATCTTTAGGGATGAGATCTTTGCCAGTAAAGCAAGCTGCAGATCATGATTATCTGAATCCTAATGCAGCCAGTCTCTCTCTCTCTCTCTCTCTCTCTTTATCCCCCTCTTTGTGTGTAACACATACCCAGGCGTACTCTGACAGAACAAATCAATCCTCCTCAGTGTAGCACAGCTAACAAGTCACGCAAGTCTCACACACATACTGAAAGTAGGTTTTTTTTTTTTGACACAAATAGATCCAGGAGCAGGCGTGTCCTTATAACTCTATGATCACTGAGGAGAAACGAGTGTCGGGTGGAATACCAAAACATCACATATGCCTCCGTTTATTAATTTTTTAATCACTGGCTGTGTCTGTTTCACGTGTTTTGTTGAGCTTCGGAAAGTGTATATGATTGGACGATATGGAATGATGAATAATTTCAAAGGCAGCAACTGAAATGAATCACAGCAACAATCCCAAAACAATGATAGCTATAAATTATTTCAAATGATGTAAATGTAAATACTAGAACAGGCTCGCAAGCTGATGTGTTCAAATCATCAACAGTTCTTAAATAGTTCTCATCTAATGGTGATAATGACCGTGAGCTGGTCTAGTGGTTAGCGTGTCCGCTTCTTGATTGGGAGCTCACAAGTTCTACCAAAGACCCTCATAAAAATGGTACCTACTGTACCAGTATCTGGCAAGGCATGCTGCAATACAGATGCGAATGGGGAGTTAAACTCTTGCAGTTATTAGAGGACCCGCCCCCTACTGTAACCCCTAGCTGTATAGGCGAGAGGCTGAGGGCTATAGATGTGGAGATCTGTGCTGCCCAATGCGCCTTAAAGGCCTGGTTAGGACTGGGACAGGAGACTGCCTGGGAAGACCAGAGCATGGCACGGGAAGGACTTTGACTTTGATTTGAATGGTGGTGATGACAACGATGATGATGATGTCATCATCATTTGTGAATTAATCGTAGGCCTGCACCAGACTCTGAACAAACTCGGTCATGTATCGAACAGAGGCTATGAAACCGAATCTTATCATATGAACAGCATCTATGAAGACTCCTCAGAATCTTCTGGAAAAGCAGAGCTAGCATTCCTGTCTGCCTCAAAGCCTGAGTAAAACCTGCGGCTGCTAGCTTTTCTTTCATTCAGCTCGATTTCATAGTGATGATCGATAAATCTTCATCCTCTTATTTTAGATAGGAAGTGGTCTGAGTTAGGCAGGAAGAGGAAGGTACTGTCATATACTTTACAGCCTGCTTTAAAGTGGGTTTTGATCACCCAAAGGGACTATAGTGAGCAGATACTAAGGCTGAATAAGACGAATAAATTTCCATCGGAATTAATTCATACTGCAGGGACAACTTCCAATCTTTGCATGAATTCGTCACCTTTAATCAAGCTGGATGAGAGGAGCCATCAGACAACACTCAACTCCACAGCTTCACAGCTGCCCCAGTCCTGGAAGTGGCAGGACCGAGGTAACACCTGAGGAATGACTGAGGAAACACCAAGGGGTTTCATTTGTCCAAGGTCTGTATCTCAGAACTGTCTAATATGCATAAAAAATTAACTGAAACTTTTTGAAAGATGATGCTGTCTTTATGCCAAAGCATGACTATGGATCCCAAGTGGTGCAACAGTAATTGTCCTATCATCAGGAGGTTGCAAGTTTGGAGCGATAGAATGCCAGGAGTCTCTGGGGGGAGGGGCATACTCTGTCTCTCCTGTCAAGCAGAACAAAACTCGCCAATTGTCGAACATCTGTAAGCTCATACATGTGGAAGAGGGTAGATAGCACATTCCTTTAAGTGTGTTGTACTGCCTTGTGATGCTCCATGAGCAGCAGATTGAAAAGATGTCTTCATGTGTCCTGGATGAATCACGTCTCTTCAGCTGGTAGGTGTCATACATACATGAGTGAGTCTACACCAAATTGGACATTTGAAGCAAGCACAAGACATAACTAGAGGACAACATATTCATCCTTGTTCTCTGTGACTCCCTCTACCATTCTGTCATTGCCTGAATTGAAGACATTTAGCTCCATTTGGCGTCCTTGGTTAAACACAAAGGTCACCTCGGACTGGAGCTAGAGGTGAATTTGGATAAACAACACTTTTATCTCACGGCAGTAAGACGCACGGCCTGCAGCAATGCTCCACTTCCTCGGAATGCTAATGCCATGTTGTGTTTGTGTTGTAGTTATTCCACCTTTCTGAGTTTTATGTTCCTTTTGTTATCACTCGCCATTTTATCTGCATCTCCGTGAGCTCATTATTAACTCAGTGGGTCCCTGCCTTTGTATCTCCCTTGTTGTGTGTTCCTGTCCGCTGTTGTTTGTTGTTTTTATGCCGTGAAGATACATTGCGTTTTATGCTAATGTGTCCCAGTGACAAACTGTTAAATAGTGTTTATACGCAGGAGATGAAGCAGTAACCTTTACAGAAGGCTATATAAAGGCAAACCTGGAAGAGCAAGGCATTTGGTTCAAAAACAAGGCTACAATCGGAATAGTTTTATAAAGAAAAAGCTCGATCAGTGGTTAGAGTGGAAATACATTCTTGATTTATTTTCATGAAGTGTGTTAACCTGGTCAGGGTTGCGGTGGAGCCAGAGTCTAGGAAGGATTAATGGATGGAAGGTTGTCCACAGTGATACCTTTATAAGACACACTGCTGAAAGTACTGTTACACTATTAAAATAGTTTATTATGATAAATAGTGGAGTCACTCCAAAATCAATCCCCCAGGCAACTTGATCAAGTTTCTCTTCAATAATCAATAAGTTACTTGCCTGGAGAGGAAATGGCGAGCCTCTCACTTTCATCCATATCCACACATACACACTACACTGATAACTATCAGCACTGATAAAGCAGGGTTTCGAGATAAACCCAGTATATCAACCCTAAGCATAAGCAGCATTACTTTCTACTGGATATGGGGATAAAAATCAACACTCATTCACAAGATTTGAGTTCAAGACAGGCTTGTAGTACTCAAGTCCAGGACTTGGACCCAGGTCTGACTTGTGCCCTAATTTTAAGGACTCGTGACTTGGCTTGGACTTGGACTCATGCATTAACTGCATTCGGACTCGTAGATTGTAGATGAGGAGATTTTTTTCTTTATTTTTTGTAACATGCCATAATAATTTGGCATAATATATTTATATCTAAATTAATTTTTATACTGATTCCGTGCAAGAGAATGCACATTCACCTGTTCATACATCATGTTCAGGAACAAACTAACATTACTGGTGCTAAAATGCCTGGAGAGAACGCCTCTAGGATTGTCTGCTTTGCTTATACAGACTTCTCGTGCAGTGGGAAAAAATGCACTGCTAAGTGTTCCATATGTAGAAGAACTATTGAGGAGAGGACGGGGACAACCTTGAACTTCAATCGTCATTTGGCAAGACTCCACCCAGAGAAGGAAGTGACATGCTATGTTCATTGCTCTGTTGATAGTGGGTGGGACTTGCTTGCTGAGCGATGAACTAGCTAGTGTTAACCCTCTCTCATGTTATTTGCCCTGTTGATCGTGGGCGGGGCTTGCTGAGCGATGAACAAGCTTTTTATCTGTAGCCTATTAACTAAAATGGGGCAGTCGAGTAGTATTGTTAGTCCAACACGGTAGCAGAGACGCTTTCACATAAAGGCAGCAACAGCCACCGTCAAATGGTACGGTTCTCAGACTCGACATTTTCTTTAAATGACTTGGACTTGAACACCGGGGACTCGAGACTGGACTCTGACTCAAGGTTTAGTGACTCAACTACAACTCTGATCCAATTAGTTACGTTTTCTTTTATTAAAACCTTTGTGTACCTGTATTCTGGTTTCCTTATATATTTATTAGTCCCAAGACTCCACATTCACCCCCAATGACTGGTAGCTACCAAGCCAGACTGGCAAAATTAGTAAACTAGCACGGGGGAAAAAGAAGCCTTACAATCCACAAAAGGTACGCAGGCAAGTATACACATATGCACAGTTATGGCCTTAGGGACATAGAGGGTAAAAAGACCATCTTTCTGTGATAACACTCAGTGCTACAAATAAGGCTGGAAACCTGAGGGAAAGAAGGTGTCAACACCCACCGAGCTGCCGCCAATACAATTCTTGTGTGTGGGAGCGCTCACTTCCAGCGCCAGCGCTCACAAATAACACACAAGACAAACGACAGACACACAACTCCATGTTTGTGCTTTACAGGAAATGCCATGCTCCTCCTTTTGCGCGCACTCACACACACACACACACACACACACACACACACACACACACACTTCCTTCCATCTGAATTGTGCTCATCTGAGGCCCAGCAGGAAACAAACGCGCAATGTCTATAAGAATATATGAATAACTGAAAACCACAGTGACAGAGTCAGTGGCACTGGCGAAGAATCCTCCATGTGTGTGTGCGCGTGCGTATCCTAACACTTGCCCAGATGGTGAGTGGCAGGGGTCTCCATCCCCCACCCAGTCCCTGTGGGGGTCACCGGAGAGGCACCATTAGACCCCGACGCCTCAATGAGGCACACTTACAGAGAGATACACGCACACACACACATGCGCGCGCTCATCCAGGGCCAAGCAAAGTGGGAGAAGTGACATCATCAGAGCACAGCAGTGAGCACCCAGTGAGTGCGTGTGGGAACAGATGGCAGGAGGAGAGCAGGGCCTTCCACCTCGGGGAGCGGAGGAGGAGATCAGCACAAATGCACACACACACTCAGGGGGGCGGAGACAGAGTGTTAATATATTGATTTTCTAAAGAGACAGGAAGTAGCTAATCCCAACTGGCGGTCCATCTCGGAGGCCCTGGACTACAATGAGTCATATCTATAAAAGCATGCTGATCAAACTGCAAGCATATAATCCCTGAAAAACAAGCTTTTATATACACATCACACTTGTTAGTGTGAACACAGTCAGGTTTTAGTCACACTTTGACCACATTTTGACCTTGACCCATTATCAGGATATTTCAAATTCAAGTTCAGACCTTGCTCTCTGGGTGGGAACTTATTTCTTGCTCTGCTTGTCAAATAGTGCAGTGGTTTTCAGAGTGACCGCTCACAACAACCCCCAGCGATCTTGGAGATCATTAAAAAAAAAAAGTTACCTTGTTTGAATTCTTAAAAAAAAGTTACTACTACTACTAAAAATAATAATAATAACTATATAAATAAATAAAATTCACTTTCATGGCCAGGATATCCAGGGAGGAAGAAGTGTGTCCATCTGAACTAGACCTCCAAGACACTCAAAATTTTCATTGAGCGTGAAACGACTGGGATGAAAATAACATTACATTACAAGCATTTAGCAGACGCTCTTATCCAGAGCAACATACAACATACCCAGGGCAGTCTGGGGAACAATTAAGGCTGAGGTGCCTTGCTCAAGGGCACTTCAGTCATTCTTGCTGGTCCAGGGAATCGAACCAGCAAACTACTGGTCCCAAAGCTGCTTCTATAACCATTAGGCCATGGCTTCCCAGACCTGCCAAGCCCAAGGTTCTCTCCCAGTAAATGGTGGGCTGCTCCCTTCAGGTGTAGGGACAGACCTTGCCTTTAGTCGAGAAGTTTAAGTATCTTGGAATCTTATTCAAACATACCTGAGGATACAAGATCGACAACTAGATTTGGTCAGTGGCAGCAGTGTTCCACTCACTCTATCAGTCTGTAGTGGTGAAACAGGAGCTCAGTTTCCAAACAAAACTCTCTACCGGTCAATCTACATCTTTCTCCTCACCTATGGTCACAACCAATTAATAGAGCTCAAAAGAACAGGTGGCGGAAATGAGGTTCTTCCACAGGGTTGCCGTCTTATATTCTGGGATGGTGTGAAATCCACAAGAACTTCTGAGTAGAGCTACTGGTCCTCCAAAATGAAGAGAAACCAACTGAGGTGGTTTGGGCACTTTACAAAGCTGCCTCCTGGTTGGATCACAGTAAAATTGCATGAGGCACGTCTCAGTGATTGGAGAACCCAGGGCAGACCCAGGACCTTCAAGAGAGATATATCATATCTCACAGATGGCTTCAGAACTTCTGAGGATACCCCAAGAGGAGCTGGAATCTGTGATAGAGGATCAAATCTGGACTGACGACCTTATGATCCCCACCCAGAAAAGTGGAAAGAAAATTAATGAGAGAAAGAATGAATGAATGATTTCCACTGTTGAAGGAAAGTTCTGGACTCAAAAGCCCCATGGCTTTAATAAATAGCCAGAATATTATCACTGAGGAGGCCCGTGGAATTTTACAGTTTTACATTTATCAAGGTCCATTACTGCAATAAGTGTGAGAAACCCTGATCTTCACACGTATCAGAGAAAGCATAATAAGCCTCACCCTCTCAGCCTGGTAGCTCCTGGGCAAAATAATGGGATGAAGGAAAAAAAAAAAAGTGAGAAAACGTTTTTTTAAATACAAGTTATTTTTGCCAGTACAACAGTTACAGTAATGCTTCATAATTTTAAGTCACTTCATATACTCTGAAGCAGATTTACCTTTCCTATACCATACATCTGTCCATTTTTTAAATTCCTCTTATTTATCAAGTGTCTTTTCATCTCCTTTTCAATTTGTACTTTTTTTTTTCCCCCATTTTATAAGCTGCTGTAATTTGTTCTTGGTACTGTATCAGAAGTGAAAGGTGCTCTAATTATTATAGCGTTTGCTTTTAATGATACTTATGACTGAAAGCTGACCTGAAATAAACATGGAACTGATTTTTTTTTTCCCCCCACTGTTCTACCATCAGGCTTCAAAGTCAGGCTTCAATATGCATGCACAACACACACACACACACACACACACACACACACACACACACACACACACACACACACACACACAAGATATGAATACGTTAGGGAAGGCAGGCTGCATCGGCAGAGTGAAGGATGTGGGCTGACTTGCTGCTCTTATTGACTTGTTGGTGAAAGAGCTTGATTCCGTCTGCCTTGATTCTGCCCTGGCATATCAGCATCACATCGCAGACTGAAGTTTGTTATCTGCTTTAATTAAATAGATTTAGCGCCTCCGACAAGGAGAGCCATGCTGGAAGGAAAAGGGGGAGAGGCGCGTCTATCGATATTTATCCGATAGAGGCTATTCCATCCTGGGCTGCAGGGTGTTAAGCATCTCTATCTCTCTCCCTCACACACACACACACACACACACACACACACACACACACACACACACACACAACATGTCAATGGAGTGTCAACCTAAAGAACTCACTGAACGCTGCTGTGGACACGACATGACAATTTCTTCTCATGACTGCAGACAAGGCTTTCTCTCACACACACACACTTCTCCAACTTTTAATCCCCAAAATTCCACTCTCTCAACAAAAAACAAGATCAACCGTGAGCTACTGCTCACTTACGTATCCCCCCTGCTCTCACTTATATCAGAATGTGAGCAATCGAAGGAAGAGGACATTTATTATGAATGGTGACTTCAACGAATAATTAACCCTGAAACATGTAAGTAAAGAGCAGTGTCTCTCCCCAGGGATTTCAAATAACATCCTGGTAAACTGCCATTTAGAAATAGCATTTTGCTTCTTGAAATAGCGTCAAAATCCACCCTATATGTTTTGTAAATGCATTCGGTTGGTAAACAGGAAGTCGATGTGCAAGAGACATGAAAATGGTATACACGGTATAGAACCCCAAGCTGAAACTCGGTACCAAATATCAAGCAGTTGTGATTTGTAGTTGTTGAGAAAAGTGTTACGCAAATTTTGTAAATCCACCCTGTGTGTTTCGTAAATACATTCAGTCGGTAAACAGGAAGTCGATGTGCAACAGACCTGAAAACGGCATACATGGTACAGAACCCCAAACTGAAGTGTGGTACCAAGTGGCTATGCTTTGTGTGGTTGTTGAGAAAAAGGGTGCTTCGGAGGGACGAAGGTAAACCAGGATATATATTCCCCCGCCCTTTGGAGTGAGGGTATAATTAAAAAAATAAAAAATAAAAAATTTAAAGGGGGGGGGGGCCTTCATGTGACTGTCAGGAATGAAATGGTTGTGTTTTGTTCTGCACCATTTTAGACAGAAAAATGTGGAGGAAGTGTCGTTTGGTGAGACACAGACGTGCACCAAAGATAGTCTGTTCTGCAAAGAGAACTGGAGGTATAATGCAAACTATGACTCATGTTTGCAATCACGTTTGTTTTTTGCAGTTACTGAGACCCATTTGACAAATCATTTCTTATTGAAGCAGCGTTATAACTTAACTTTCACTCTCGTCCTCTCACACAAACAATGATGATCAACTGGATTCAGGAATCTGCTGCGCGTAAAAGCAGATCAATCTGATTTCATCTCGGACTCTCATTGGCTCTTTCCCCAGAGCTGTTCTTGTTAATTGTCATGGAAGCGCTCACACTACATGATTCATTGCTGAGAATATCAAACACGCTCAAAAATACTGGCGGGTCTGTGACAGCTCGCAGGCGGAGAAAATCTCATCGCTGAACCAGTGACACTACATGAGCAGGATGAACACTGATTTGTTGCTGAGCTCTGTGGTTCTGCTGAGCACATCGCTAAGCAGGTAGAGTGTCAAAGGGTTTTCCTCAGAGACCCAATACTGACCCTCTGTGATAATTCTGGTATCTCTACAAGCAGAGACCTTCACCTGCTGAGCTCAAACCATCCCATTTCTGTGACGCTTCTGCACAAAGAACACAAAAGAGTCCATCAACAGAAATTTTAATTAGCCACTCGGAGAATGAACGATTAGCTTCCTGCTCATCATGGCTTTTCTAGACGCCAGGAAAAGGAAGTTTTTCCTCAGGCATGCTGCCAAACCCCTGTCTGCTCCTCCCTCCCCCCCCACTATGTCTGGGGGAAGAAAAAAAAAAAAAAAGGGACTGAATATGCTGATAATTAATCTGCAGCTCATTCTTGCAGTTTTGTTAATGTGCGTGTTGAATAGCGCGGGAGGCTCTGGGACTTCAAAACAAGAGCGAAGAGAGCGAGACGGCAGAGACAGAGAAAACTCCAACCCCAACAACCCCACGGCATTGTCTCTCATTCTCTCGTCTCTCCAAAACCAATCTGTTCCTGCAGACAATGGCGTCCTGTCTGTGAGAAATGGCGCGATTCTGCTCTTCTTTTTCAGCATTCAGAAGCTTTAATGAAACTGGAACGTGTTCAGGCTTTGCTCTTCTAATGAATGGCTCGGTTTTAGTGGTGCGACTCACCGTTCTCTCACTGGAGCCTGCTGAATTATGCTTTTTAACCAGCGTGTGTGTGTGTGTTGTACTTTGTTGGTTTACTAAAGTGTACCCTTATCCTCGCTGAATTCATATTAAACTCGTTGATCATCGCAGCCTTTTAAACTAATAATCAATGCAAAACTGGGCGCTGCATGAAAAAGAACAAACCAGTCATTAACAAGCTGCTTTTCCGGTGTGTGTATAAAATGTTAAGCAAATTACGACCCGCAGATCTGTCTTCAAAGGTGTGTGCATGTGTGTTTGTGCACGTGTCAAATGAACATGCTGATTGAGATTCCTGGATACGTTCACTGCTAATGAACCCCAATAGAGCATTCGGGGATGTGAGGTGAGCGTGTGCGCGCGCGCGTGTGGTCCAAGTATGTCCAATGAAGTTGACACTTGAAGCATAATTCTTATTTTTCACTTCCTGATCAACACGCGCACGTACACGCACACTTTAGATGATGAACCACTACGAAACCCAAAGTTGAGCAGCTCATTCATTCTCTGACCTCAAGAATTCCGGCCACTTATGATGTTGCCATGGCAACGATCCCGCCATGAAGACTAACGACCCGAGTGCAAGGAGACTGTGTGTGTATGAATGTGTGTATGTTGGCACACAAACAGCTGGGTCTCTCCCTCTCATTTACACCTAAATATGCTCAGGGTGAGGGCATTGGTGTCAAACATTCGTGTGCGTGCATGCACGCACACACACTGCACAGAACAAGCAATCCAATCTTCCTTCACCCCACACACACACACACACTCCTGCAGCTCCATGCTGTACAACTCTACGACTCGTTTCTACAGGAACTTGGTCATGGACAGCAGGGATGTGACGACACCCGGACATGAACACAATGTGGAAAATCTGGTTTTAATAAATTTATACTACAAAATATTCATAAAAATAAAATGCAAAGGAAAACTGCTTTTGTTCAGGCCACACGAGTTATTTTGTAAACCACTGAAGGACCATGAACTACAGACTCAGGACTGATGTGGAGCAGAGAGAGAGAGAGAGAGAGGGGGGGGGGGGTAAATAAAGGAATGACTGAAGGGTAATGAATGGAAAAGACTGGAATTGATTTTTTTTTTTTTAACAGTAAATGTTTACATACAAGGAGACCTGACTGAATTTTTTCAATTAAACCTGATTATACTGAATATAATTAAGAATATTTATACTATTATAATCTCATTTTTGTAATGGAAGTGATGTGTATGCGTGTCTGCGCATGTGCGTAAGCTACCATTTTGCGCAAGTCCTGTTTTTAGCAAAGTAGTTTTTCCTGCATTATTTAAATACTTAAGTTTTAAAATAAAAAAATCATTCAAGTTGAGTCGGTTTTGTTTGTGGCACTGAGCACGTCCACCATCAATTAAAAGTATTACATTTTTAACATGTTCTCTCTTCCATTGCTTAATAACCAGCTTTGAAAGTAGAACAGGAGGATTCTTGAATAACGAAAGCCTGATGAACTATTCAACTGTTCACACTATCAGGTTATACAGTATTTAACAGTTACTCCATGAAATCGAGTCGTACATGAGCTGATAGTGTCGTGGAAACTCTCGAACTCTCCAAGCAAAAAAAAAAGACTCAAAGTCCAAGAAGTTGCAGAAAGGTTTAGACTTTTATTAAATCAAATAATAAAAGCCGTGTTCGGTCTACAGAGTGAACAGAGTCAAAATTACAAAGTTCTCATTTTATACTGTCCCAGAGGAGAAAAAAAAAAAAAAAAGTGTATACAAATAATTTCATTGGTTAATATGTCACGTCATACCATGTCAATATTTCCTACTGGGCAGTACATCTCACACTTCTCATATTTTATATCAACTGAGCCAAATTTTCCAGTATGAATGGTCCATTCAGAAAGAATCAAAAACACACGATAAGGAGTGTCCCTGGCCAGTCTGCTACACCAGCGGTCCCCAACCACCGGGTCGGGGG
>JANZLB010000025.1:63962249-63972487 GCA_026167865.1 Notarius quadriscutis | reverse complement strand
AGCGATGAACAAGCTTTTTATCTGTAGCCTATTAACTAAAATGGGGCAGTCGAGCAGTAACGTTAGTCCAACACAGTCGCAGAGACGCTTTCACATAAAGGCAGCAACAGCCACCATCAAATGATGCAGTTGGAGTCTTGTTCTCGGACTCGACTTGGATCAATAGTGGGCTCAACTCGAAATTTTCTTTAATGACTCGGACTTGAACACTGAGGACTCGAGACTGGACTTGGACTCGAGGTTTAGTGACTTGACTACAACACTGGTTCAAGATTATATTAGCAAGCAGCATCAAATCAACACTCCACTCCTGTATATGATAAAACCTCTAAAAAGACCTTGAGCCTATTATAGAAGTGGGAGTCTTTCTTTCATAGTATGTTGTAGCTTGCCATAAAAACAAAGCTTAATCCAGACAGAGATCTTAATGGAGAGAGAAACCAAGACAGATTGGGAGGTCAGGTTTGGGAGGGTGAGGGGGTACAGATATCTGCACTTGAACAGATTTCCTTTGGGATCCGAGACATCATTGCATCCAGATGAGAGCTTATTGCACACAGCAGAGGTGTTCCTGCTTCAATATGGGACTCGGGAATTAAACCTGCACTGCCCTGATTTCGGATCTCTATGCAGATGATACTGAGTTACTGGTGAAGGAGATGAAACCATATGAAATGTCCTGTGTTGAACTCTAAGGTTCTTGTTCTTGTCCTCATGTTCTCCATCACCACATGACTGTGGTCCCTCCACTGGCTTCCTGTTGCTCCTTACATCATATTTAGAGCAAACCCTCTGCATCAAATTCCTTTTGATTCCCAAGCAGATCTCGAATAAATCCATGATCCTTAAAGTGATCATTCATTTTCAGACAGAGTGGAGCTGAAAATTTATATTTTGAGTGTATAGCTAAAGCAAGTTTGGTGGAGTCTCCTGCATTTCCCTGCACAGGAAGAACATCTTTCCTTGCACTGCCGCTCTACCGGTGCTGAAAGGACAGCTCCCTTTCAGCACCACCAGTGTTGTGGACAGCTGGAGAGCACTTTCCTCCGGGCCCTCTCTCGCACTACAGGCCGGGACACTCATCTCATGGGCTTGAAACTGCTTCTGTCCTCCTTTCTAGAGAACACCAGAGACAACGATGACAACGCAAGCACGAGACAGTTCTCGCCGGTTAAGCAGCTCACCGTCCTCAATCTGCACCTCTACAAGACTCTTGGGCCCCTCACCTCTCTCACTTTCCTCTTCTCCCACACTAAAAGCAAATTAAAAGAGCGCATTTTTTCCCATGAATCTCCAGGGTCTGAGTCTGTGTTCTGTTTGTTGCAGTCACAAGTCGCTACACAAGCAAATTTTGAAAAAAGTCCTTCTACAGAGAACGCAACAAGCAACACGTCCTCCTCATCCACAAATCAAATATCGCTGTGAATTAAAATGACGGGCTTGTTGCTCGAACCCTGTGGTGTGAACTGCTCTCTTGAACACTTGGCAAAACAATCTGACTTCCTGTCTGCTTTATAGAACTGCAGGTGGCACATGGAGAGGGACCAGTGTGAGCAACAAGGAGGGTTTTAAACGACGGCTCACAGAAGTGAAGCCAATCCCATCATGCACCAGTTCCACCAATGCAGTGCTGCTGGCCAGACTGCATCTGAATGGAATCAGTTCGCAGAGGGTTCACTGTGACAAGCATGAGGGAGGAAGAGAGAGAGAGAGAGAGAGCACAGAGAGAGCATGGGAGAGCGAGAGAGTGAGCAGGAGAGGGAACGTGAGAGAGCAAGAGAGTGAGAGAGGGAGATGGAGGGAGAAAGAGAGCAAGAGAAAGCACAGAGAGAGTGGGAGAGAGAGAGTGGGAGAGAAAGAGAGGGAGGGAGAGGAAGAGGAAGGGTAGAGAGAGAGCACAGAGAGAGAGAGAGAGAGAGAGAGAGATCACAGCAGACACAGAGAGAAAAAGCAAAGAGATGCTTTTTCTTTCTATGTGCTGCCTCTGAGCTGCCATGAACCCATTACGTTCTGATGAAATATTGATGTAAAAATCACACAGAAGTCCCCGTCCTTCACCCTGCCACCAACCACCATGGGGCTTTGAACAGAAAACATACACACACGCAAAAGCACAACTCATCCCTACACACAGGGACGGACAAATCAATCACCTGGATGCCTGGGACAAGATGTTTTCATGTCCAGGATGGAAACGGATCATCGCTGATAGATGGTGAAGTTTCCTGTGATGGAAGGAGTCTCCAGTGTCAGCACTCTGTAACAGTCAGGACGCAGTCAATCAGTTACTGACTGACTTCTGTGTAAATGTTATGAATTAGCTGGAGCTGCAATCGCTAGCATTTGTGTTTAGTCAGTTTTTCGGGGCTTAATTACACATGAACGATTTCAGGAGCTCTTCAACACTGAGGTCGGGACTTGAAACACATCATGCTGTTTCATTCTGAGAGTGAAGACTGTCGTGTCGAGTCAAAAACACTCTGTGTGTGATCGCGACAGGTGACAGGAAGTGTGTGTGTGATGGACAGCAGCTGTCACATGCTGTAGATTCATGATGAGTTTGTGAAGAGCAGCAGTGTATAATTTCACCGGAACTTTCTTTCCCACATCACCAGGGAGACCCGACCACTTTCCTCGACCCCACAGCAGGGAACAGAAAGGTGGCGAGGTGTGTTTATAGGCAGAGAAAGAGGGTGATTATAGGTGTACAGTTTTCACTGAAGGAAGGTTGTGTGTGTATCGGTGTGTAAAAGCTCGATAAATGCGTTCACACAGAACGGGAATAATTTCTGAAGCAGATTGAGAGCCGCATTCCAAAGAAAAAGTGCTTTTACAGCACCCTTTTGATCGAGCATGGAAAAAAAAAAACAGCGAGGACATTTAGTTCTTCGTGCAGTTACAATGACCACAAAACCATCTGCTTTTAGTTAAAATGAAAACGCAAACACCCTCTCTCAATCTCTCTCTCTGTTTTCTCTCTCTGTGTATTCTCTCTCTGTGTGCTCTTGCTTTCTCTCTCTCTGTTCTCTCTCTGTTCTCTCTCTGTTCTTTCTCTCTGTTCTCTTGCTGTGTGCTATCTATCTATCTATCTATCTATCTATCTATCTATCTATCTATCTATCTATCTATCTATCTATGTTTTCTCTCTCTCTCTCTGTTCTCTCACTTTCTCTCTCTCTGTCTCTGTTTTCTCACTTTCTCTCTCTCTGCTCTCTCCCTTTCTCTCTCCCTGTCTCTCTCTCTCTGTGTTCTCTCTCTCTCCTCTCTTTCTCTCTGTTCTCTTTCTCTCTATTCTCTCTCTTTCTTATTTTTCTTTTAATGCATGCCCCAAAACACTGCATCGAGCCCCGTTGCTCCTCACTCAGCTCTAATAAAGAAGGAATAAACACTGTGTGTGTTGTGCGCTCAGAGGAAAATAATCAAGAACAGGCTGCCGTACTGAAGCTCAGTTACTCTTCCCATACTGAAGTTGATCATTTTCCTGTAACAGCACATCCCAAAGTGTTTTATTCTTCTTACACCACATCAACTCACCAACCATTAATTTTTATCTCTTTAGAGTTACATTTAGTATCCCGGAATGTCCACATTCCCCACATGATCGCTTATGTTATCGCAGCTATAAACAGTCGTTCCCTCACCAGCCTCTCTTTTCTCTCTCTCTCTTGAAGTGAATAAGAAAAAAAAAAAGACACAGCTTGTCATGTTCACGAGAAACTTATAAACTCTTTCTGAAGATGGTGAAAATTTTACGGTCCTGCATCACGTTAAAGAGTCGACACTGAAGTCTTCGTTAATAAATATTTAATAAGCGTCTCCTTACGTAAAGATTCACCACAAAAACGTGGGCATGTTTTTGATGCTCAAAGAAGTTACAACACTTCTTTTTAAAATCTCTAATGTAAAGGTTGAAATTAAACGATCATGTGCAGTCCAGGTCTCTGTGAATGAAGAGCGACAGTGCTGTGATCTGTCCTGCAAAGTGAATCAACAGCAGTCAGATCGGAGAATCCATCAGCACTGCACTTCATGTTATCTAGAGATCCATCAACCTGTCTTTTCAACGGCCAATACTAGAAGTCAACGAGTAATTTTCCCCAATGACGGACTTCAAAATTCCTATTAGAGACAATTATGATGAAGCAAAAATGAGGAACGTTAGTTGTACTGGCAGATCACAATAAACTCCAGTGGACAAGTGGGGACCCCAAACCACACAATAAATCTGCATCCCATCTGCATGTTTCTCTGGTACAGTGTTTGCTCTCCCTTATTTCTGAAGCGGGACGTGATTTGCTGCTCAGAACCGATAGCGTGCTCCCACTGGCCAGCACACAGCACAGCAACCAACTATAGTCCTTGTTTCATACTACCGCCAAATTTAGCTGTCATCATCATCATCATCATCATCATCATCATCATCATCATCGTCGACGCATCCTCAGACGAACATCATGAATTACTTGTTTCCAGAATCTCCTCTCCTCCATTACTTTTGGCAAGTCATTCTTCATTATTTCAGAGTCTTCAACCAGTTGGTCAACAAACGTTCTTGCAGGATGCCCTCTTGGTCACTTTCATGCATTGGTTCCCAGAGCAACATTTGGCTAACCACCTCATCCTTGCTATGATAATAATGTCCACAGAATTGCAGTCTTCTTTTCCTAATAGTGGTGATAACACCAGGAAGATTGCCATATAACATCTGGTTTGTTGTGTGGGACTGTCAGCTTCAGCTGTAGCAACAGAATAAAGATTGGCCTCTGCAACCAACTTAGCATCTGTACATTGGACCGCCTTGTTTGTCTAAGCTACGCCAAGAGAGCCGGTGAGGACTTTCCATTTGAGGAAGCTACAGAACTTTTCATGTGTCAACCTCATCTGAGGTATGTGTCAAATACACACACTCAATCTGTCCATGTAAAGGTGAGCTTGTGTAGTTGGGGCAGCCATTACCAATTTACCACACCATGCTAATCAGGACTGAGCATTTCAAAATTAGGCACAAAGGCTACATGTGCTGTAAAATGGCATCAAGTAAAGAAGAATTTTCTTGAAATGATTTGAGTTGACTAATTCCTTTTTCAGAAATTCATTACATAAAACACCTTAGCTTCTCCCAACTGATTTTTCATGCCAAGGTTGCACCAAAGGGTCCCAAATTTGCTCCATCCATCCATCCATCCATCCATCCATCCATTATCCATAGCCACTTATCTTGTGCAGGGTTGTGGGCAAGCTGGAGCCTATCCCAGCTGACTATGGGTGAGAGGTGGGGTACACCCTGGACAAGTCGCCAAATCATTGCAGGGCTGACGTTTCTCATTTAAACAATTGAAATATCTTAATATATTAATATCTGCACAAGTTCTGTCAACTATGTTACTAACCGAACTCCCCTCCTCAACTCAAAAAATGGTTTTGTCCCAATACCATGTGACCAGCATCACATGATGACATTTTCCTCTGTGGCAACATGAACACACTATGGAGAGTGTCCTAACTTTTTTGTTTTTCAATATTTTATCTATAGCACGTTCTCATTGAGTATCTTAACTGACCCAACTTTTTGTTAACATTGTTATGGTTTGCAAATTTTAATGAATTTAATTCAAGTATATATAAATTTGACATTACCCTGTTCAAGAAAATGACATGTGGTCAGCCAGGCAAGGCCTAGCATTAAAATTATGGGTCAAAATAGGGAAATTGTCAACTTTGTTACCTGTCAACTAAGTTACCCAGTAGTCTCCATCATCACACCATTATAACATCATTATCAGTCTACATAAGTCACAACATACGTTATTCATATGGGCACACTTTCCTTCTCTCCCTCAACACATCTTTTAAAAATCCAATTGTTTTAAATAGATCTCAGCAGTGGAGATACAGGGCACATTGTGATGCTGATCCTGCAAGAAAGACAACATATTTGGTGAAGCAGAGAGAGGCATGGCTTAAACTGTGTAAAAAAAATTTCTTTTTTAACATTTAAAATAACTAAAACGATGCTTCTGATACTCTTTAAAGTATACTGTATATCTATTGAGAAAGAACATTGCTTTTGTATTTTTTATTGATGTGTAATGCACCCCCCAAATTATAGAATAAACTTGTATGCTGTAGCATTTCAATTTCTTTTCACTTCAAATGAGAGTCCCAAACCTGCTCCAGCATGGCAATGCCCCCTGTACAAAGATTGGAGTTGAAGAACTCAAGTGGGCTGCACAGAGCCCTCAACCCCACTGAACAAGTTTGAGGTGACCTGAAACTCGGAGTGTGCAGCATGCCTGGGAAAAACCTGCAAAAGCTTTGGAACAACTCCATATTAATATCCATAATTTTGGAATGGGATGTTCAGCAAGCACACATAGGTGTGATGGTCAAGTCAAGTTTATTTTTATAATGCTTTTAACAATGGACATTATCACAAAGCAGCTTTACAGAATTTTAATGACTTTAAACATGAGCTAATTTTATCCCTAATCTATCTCTAATGAGCAAGCCTTTGGCGACGGTGGCAAGGAAAAACTCCCTCAGATGACATGAGGAAGAAACCTTGAGAGGAACCAGACTCAAAAGGGAACCCATCCCTTTTGAGTCATTATCACCCAAATGATAACATTATTGGGTGATAATGACTCAAAAGGGATAACATGTTATCTGTTATCATTTGGGTGATAACAGATAACATGATTATAACATTTTTAACAGTTTCAACATGAAGTTTTGTGGTGGTTAGTAATCAGATGATTGGGGTCCAAGCCCCAGTACCACAAAGCTGCCACTGTTGGGCCCTTGAGCAAGACTGCTAACCCTCTCTGGTCCAGGGGCACCGTATCATGGCTGACCCTGAAGTCATGACCTAATGGTTAGAGAAGCAGCTTTAGGACCAAAAGGTTGTTGGTTTGATTCCCTAGACCAGCCAGAGTTGCTGAAGTGCCCTTGAGCATGGCACCAAACCCCCAACTGCTCCCCAAGCTGCTCTGGGTATGTTGCTCTTGATAAGAGCGTCTGCTAAATGCCTGTAATGTAATGTAGCTTCCAAAGAAGATGGGAAGAGATGAATTACTTTACTATTATGCATATCTGACAAATTTCTTTCTTACGTGAGAAACTGAACTTGTATTAGACTTTAAAACAACTCTTAAAGATGGCAGAACCTATTTTATGGATATGTGTGTAAATAAATAAAACTATGTTGCAGAACACTTGTCCTATGAGCAGTGGACAGAGCAGTTACAGCAAGAAGCTGATGAGAAAATTCAAATCAGCAACTGCAAAACAGTGCTGTGGTCTAAAATACCTATCCCATCCCCCAACACCCTGCAATTTATATCTAATTTCTTTTTACATCAGATTAGGTTCCCTTTTCTTCCAGTCTGTACTTGATGAAGGTCCCAAAGTGTGCTTCCTTTAATTCATTTGCTACGTTAAACTGCTTGCATGCATTAAATTTGTCTCAATGATCCAACTTATCCTGATTAGTGTGACAGATTGCAGTGCTGTTCAAACGACTGTTAAATGCGAACCATGATAGATGCAAGTTTAAGAAGACTGGCTACTGTAGATTTCAAATTAACTAGGATAAATGCATTTATATTTATTAATTTGGCAACAACAAAGCTGAACAGTTGAGGGTCTGAGGATCTTGTTCAGAAGTGTCTCTCTCTCTGACAATTCTCAGATTTAAAGGTGCTATGTGTAAGAATTGACCACCTGGCAAATTCTCCATACTCCAAACAAATAGGGGGCAGTATAACACCAGAAAGTTAGGATGTCCACTCCTATTGCTGGGTTTCACGTGATGTCACATCCGCCTCATGAGTTATTCAAAACTTTAGCTGGTGGTCAACCAAAGCTCAGTTGACAAAGTGTTTGTATGGAGAAGGTGCATTGCTCACATGAAAAATGCCTTACGCTTGCATTGTTTTAGGTTGTTTGAATCGATCAAACCGTGAAACTGATAAAAGTTTATTCAGGGTTCTCCGTGAACTAATAAAAAAAAGGTGAATGAACACAGGATTTCACAAAACGACGTCGAGAAAGGTGGCTTTTGAACCTCTCACTGAAATTGAAGGGAGCCGAGTCGAAGCATGCTCGAGTTTGCAGTGATCACTTGGTGAAAGGTTTGTATCTCCCTCTCAGCTATGGCATTAGTATTTTCCAAGTACTTTTCTTGCTATGTGCCATTATTTTACAGTACTTTTTTTTAGTCACGAAGCATCAAAGTTGGGTGGCACGGTGGTGTAGTGGTTAGCGCTGTCGCCTCACAGCGAGAAGGTCTGGGTTTGAGCCCCGTGGCCGACGAGGGCCTTTCTGTGCGGAGTTTGCATGTTCTCCGCATGAGTTTCCTCCGGGTGCTCTGGTTCCCCCCAAGTGAGCCCTGTGATGACCTGGTGACTTGTCCAGGGTGTACCCCTCCTTTTGCCTGTAGTCAGCTGGGATAGGCTCCAGCTTGCCTGAGACCCTGTAGAACAGGATAAAGCGGCTCGAGATAATGAGATGAGATGAAATTCTTATGGCATGTGACAAAAAATGAAGAAAAAAAAAATCAGAGTCTTCGTTTTCAATTTACGAGTCCTAATGTAGTTAAAGTCAGAGTCATCAGTGCTCAAGTCAAGTCATGAGTCCTTAAAATTAGGGCATGAGTCGGACTCGAGTACTATGATGATGATGTCCCAAAATGTTAGTGCAGTGAAATTTGTTTGTTTTTCACTGAAAATTCTTTTTTTTGTTTATTTTTACTTTGGTTAAACATGACATTCCTCGAATCCTCACCCCGATGCTCTTTTCATAGCAGTGCAGTCGGATTTAACCCTTGCTTGATTCTTCTCTCCTTCGAGGTGATGCAGCATGAGTTCAGCGCTTTACTCTGTCCAGCTCGGTCACTTCCTCCGCTGTACAATCAGCTCAAACAGATCAGCTTCCAAAACTTCAACTTTAATGCTAATGCCATAATCAGTGGCCTCACGCTTGTCATGTCATGGATTGATAAATAACTGGGTGGCACCGAATTCCGGAATTTGGACTCCACCTTTTGCGCCAATGTCTCTGGAAAATGGTGAGTGAGAAAAGATGCGTTTGATGCCTTGCTTTTTGGAGCGAACAGGAATGAGTGTGGTTTGAGGGTACGGTTTTCCTTTCATTCGTCGAAACAGTTTTCGAATAAATCGTATGATATTTTGCATTCTTCTCCATCAGTGTAATTATTCTCCTCAATGTGTTTCTGTTGAGAGTGGAGGCCACCTGGGTAGGGAGAGCAGATGATGATGAATGAGTGAGCGTTCTCTCCCTCCAGCGTTCCCTAATGAGTGCACGCCGGGTAACCCTCCTATTTCATCAGCCCCGAAAGAGCAAAGCCGTTCCCTCCGAAGCCCTCTTAAACACTAATTGAATGGGAAACCATTGCCACAGGCTGCTTGCTGTCAGCTCATTTGGCCCACCATTCATCTCCATCATTCACTTTTTTTGTTCTGTTTCTATATTTATTTATTGAGTCAGTTCGTCAAACGCACAAGCAGGTAGCCCATGTGACTTGCAGCAAGCGACTGAGTTCCAACGCACCTGTTTCCTTTCACAAACTCCCTCGATAAACATTTATTAAACCTGTCATGGACTCGTCAAAACCTTTCACTTACATTTCAGTCATTCCAGGTGCCCGTGTGTGTTGCCCCAACCCCGTTTACACACTCCAATTCATTTAAAAACATTGATGGGGTGCAAATGGAGTCCCTGGAACAATAAACTCCGTCTTATCTCACCAGCGTCCTAATAAAGGTGATGGATGATGTTGCTCGGAGACAATTGGGTTTGGCCCACGTTTCCGTAATTCAAACAGTGCAGCGAGGACAAGCGTCAGTTCAGGTTCTGCTCATCCTCCTGTCAGAGGTCTGTAGTTATTAAGAGCTCAGAAATATGGCTGTGACATGACATGGGAAAGAGAGAGCGAGAGAGAAAGGAATAAAAAGGAAGCTGATTGGTCAGAAGGTGGTGATGAAGAATGTTAGCTTTTATATCGGAACAGGATTTTTTTTACTTCGTATCACCTCAGGTTAATGATCAAACATGTTCTGATTTAAACATTTTCAATGAATTTATCTCATCTCATCTCATCTCATTATCTCTAGCCGCTTTGTCCTGTTCTACAGGGTCGCGGGTGAGCTGGAGCCTATCCCAGCTGACTACGGGCGAAAGGCGGGGTACACCCTGGACAAGTCGCCAGGTCATCACAG
>JANZLB010000025.1:62725335-62738463 GCA_026167865.1 Notarius quadriscutis | reverse complement strand
GATGAACTAGCTAGTGTTAACCCTGTCTCATGTTATTTGCCCTGTTGATAGTGGGCGGGGCTTGCTGAGCGATGAACAAGCTTTTTATCTGTAGCTTGTTAACTAAAATGGTGCAGTCGAGCAGTCACGTTAGCCCGACACAGTAGCAGAGACGCTTTCGCATAAAGGCAGCAACAGCCACCGTGAAATGGTGCAGGTGGAATCTTGTTCTCGGACTCGACTCGAAATTTTCTTTAATGACTTGGACTCGAGACCACCATAACGCTGATCAGGCAGTTACTACAGATGAATGAACGAATGCGTCACAAAGCAGAACACATTCACGTCTTCTTTGTTTGTCACACAAGCTTCATATCAAACTCGCATGAAAGTAAAGAACCTCCCACTCGCACAGCACAACTTTTTGTTGTGTCCTGCAGGATCCTAGTACCAAACAAATCAAAGTCCTTCCCATGCCACAAGGCACATCGGGTGGCATCAATCTCCATTTCAGTAGCCCTCGGCCTCTCGCCTACAGTATTACATGCCTAGGGTTACGGTGGAAGGCTGGTCCTCTGGTAACTGCTAGAGTTTGACTCCCTACTCGCCTTGCCAGATGGCAGTAGGTACCATTTTTATGATGGTCTTTGGTATGACCCAACCAGAGTAGAACTCTCAATCTCTTAGTCGACAGATGGACATGCAAACCACTGGGCCAACTCGCGGTCCTAGTACTAACGTACAAATCTAATCTCAGCAAGACACCCAGTGAACCTTCCTGACAAGCTTTCTAAAAAAAAAAGTACACCTCCTGTTTGTATCTGTAGATGAGAAGATATTACCTACTTACTTGCCAAGGCTCAAAGTTGGTGATGTCAGCACAAGAGCCTCCTACAAAAGGTCCTTTGCCAGGCACGCAGTACTCCAAGTTGTGCAAAGCATAGGCTACTGCGTACACGGCTTTATACACATTATACGTCAGTCTCAACTGGGACACGTCCGAATACGTGTTATTCAGTTCCACGAGACTTTCCTTCCCGGTGCACAAGCCTTGCGGTGCCAATTTGGCTGCTGCTCGCGACGCTGTGGCATTTCCTACCTCTGTGGCCAACTGTTCTCGGGTTCTGCTGAGTGCTCGGCTGTAACTGAGTGTACAGTTGAAGGCTGTTTCCCAGAACTCCTCAGTCAGAGCGTCCTGGTAGGGGTCGATGTTCAGAAGGTGCTCACGCAGGCCTGGGATTTGTGCCCGAGATATAGCGAATCCGATCGTTCCACCCAGCAAGGACATAATGTCGGGCTGGCGGGCGATGAGTGCAGATGTAACCCAGTTCTCGCTGGCGATCCACGTGCGGTTAGTGATGTTATGGAGCAGTATTTCCTCCACCAGCGGACTCAGATCCACATCAGATGAGAAGACCACGATGATCTTGGCTGTGGATTCCTTGATGGTTTCGACGATGCTTTTGATGGTTTCAGGAGCACTGAACTTGGGTAGTGTTTCAGAAAAGGAGATGCACACGCCCGCCTCCTCTACGACCTCTTTGAAACGCTTGATGCCGTATTTGCCGTAGTCATCGTCAGAAGCAATGGTGCCTACCCAGGTCCATCCGAAACGCAGCACCAGCTCAGCCATGGCCACCGACTGGTGGTCATCACTCGGGATAGTGCGCAAGAACGTGGGGTACTGGAACCTGCTCTCGAGGACTGAACATGAAGACGAGTAGCTCACCTGAGATGCAATCATTAACAGTGAGGGTTAGAAATCTTTATGTATTATTTTCAACTTTTTTTCAATCGACACGTTGATCTACGTACTGTATTTTCACTTTGGCCAATGGTTTCCTACATTACCCACAATGCTGTTCAACTATTTGATCATAGTGGTGGTGTGGGATTTAGCTCTCATTTCATCTCTACTTTCAAAGTAACTTTCTGAAAACAGTCCAAGAATTTATTTGGGCTGATTCCACATTAAGACCAAACTCAACCAAACCCAACCCAGAAACAGGACACCCTTCACCTGTGGGAAATAGTAAAGGCCGAGGATCCGAGCCGTTGCGACAGAGAGATCACATCCTCCTGCTCCTACCATAGCGGCGAGTGGAGGCCCGTCCCCACAGCGGTAGTTGGGCACGGCCTCGTCCTGACCAGTCAGGTAGGTCAGAGTTCCTTCCACAGCTTTGGAGATAGTAAAGCATGAGTCATAAATGACATAACCGAGGTCGGTGCTGGGCAGCAGATCCTTCTTACTGTTGATCTCATTAATGGCGAATAGCATCGTCTGAGTCCAGCGGAAAGTACGGAAATTAAACCTGACACAGAGATGCACAAGGAGATAAACATGGAACAGCATGAATTCAGAATCATATCAACTCAATCAGCATCCCAATTATGTTTTTATTCGATTATCAGGTTAACCTGGTCATGTGATGCCATATTCAGCCACCAGATGTCAGTATAATGCAACAAATTACTTTCATTAATTGTAACGAGTACATAACATCAAGATGACTGGATTTGCTCAGGACAGCTTGGTTTTAGGTTATCACCACCTCATATGAGTTCAGTTTTACTTTATGTGTGGAATACTTCAGGGCATTTGTGCTCATTGACTTTCTTTTCATTTTGAACCTTTAAAAGGGGCTAAAAAGTGTAGATACAATACATTTTAACTGCACACAACATACATTTCTTTGTGGGGTTCCCCCGTCCCATTAAATTGTACATCAATTTAAAATTTATTTTAAGTTATTTACATATGGAAGCCTGCTTCCACGACCACAATGAGACAATTTCTCATAATTATGGCTTGCTACCTCATAATAATGACTTATGACTTAGTTTCTAAAAATTATGGTTTGCTATCTCATAATAATGACTTACTTTGTACCTCATAATGACTTGCTATCTCATAACAATGACTTGTGACTTAGCATCTCAATTATGACATTATGATAATGACTTAGTATGTCAATTATGACTTGCCATCTCATAATAATGACTTATTACTTAGTATCTCAGTTATGACTTCTCATAATAATGATTTATTACTTGGTATCTTAAAATAATGATTTGCTATCTCATAATAATGGCTTATGAATTAGTATCTCAATTATGATTTGCCATCTCAATCATGACTTGCTTATTATCTCATAATTATGACTTGCTATCTCATAACAATTTATGACTTAGTATCTCAATTATGACATTATGATAATGACTTAGTATGTCAATTATGACTTGCCATCTCATAATAATGACATTACTTAGTATCTCAGTTATGACTTCTCATAATAATGATTTATTACTTGGTATCTCAATTATGATTTGCTATCTCAAAAATGACTTGCTTAGTAGCTCATAATTATGACTTGCTATCTCATAATAATGACATTACTTAGTATCTCATAATTATGACTTGCTATCTCATAACGATTTATGACTTAGTATCTCAATTATGACATGATAATGACTTAGTATGTCAATTATGACTTGCCATCTCATAATAATGACTTATTACTTAGTATCTCAGTTATGATCTCATAATAATTATTTATTACTTGGTATCTCAAAAATAATGATTTGCTCTCTCATAATAATGGCTTATGAATTAGTATCTCAATTATGATTTGCTATCTCAAAAATGACTTGCTTAGTATCTCAATTATGACTTACTATCTCATAATAATGACATTACTTAGTATCTCATAATTATGACTTGCTATCTCATAATGACTTATGACTTAGTATCTCAATTATGACAATGACAAGTATCTCATAATTATAACTTCTCATAATGATTTATTACTTAGTATCTCATAATAATGACTTAGTATCTCAATTATGACAATGACTAGTATCTCATAATTATGACTTCTCATAATAATGATTCATTACTTAGTATCTCAAAATTATGACTTGCTATCTCATAATGACATGACACCTCATAATAATGACTTATGACTTGCTGTCTCATAATGACACATGGCTTACTATCTCATTATTATGAGATAGCAAATCAGAATTATGACTTGCTAGTTCATAATAATTACTTAGTATCTCAAAATTATGACTTGCTATCTCAATGGCATGACATCTCATAACTCGATGTCTCATAATATCTTATGACTTACTATCTCAAAAATGACCATCTCATAAGATAATTTCCTCATAATTAAGACTTCCTCTCTCAATGCTTTAGTATCTCATGATGGCTTACTTTACCCAAATAATAGACAAGTCATAATTTTGAGAAAAATTCTCATCATGATGAAACAGAGTCAGAGAGTCATTATCATCACATAAGTCATAAACATGACAATCCATCACAATCACTGTACGAGTTACAGTCTCATTATTACGCCATACTACGCAACTTCATTTTCTTTCAAGTGGCGGAAACAGGCTTCCAGGTTACTGTGATATTATTCTGAGAGAAAGGGGCAAATAAATATTTTAGGCTGTGGCTTTTAAGCATGATGACCCTCATGACCCAAATCTCTAAGCCTGATGCCCTCCCAGTGGATTTGCCCAGTCTTACTGGGACTCTGACCAGGATCAAGTGCTTAATGAAGATGGATGAATGAAAAGATACAGAATTATAAAAAGTGATAAATACGTCTAAGTCCTGTACATCTCAAGACATAAACAGAGTGTGTACATAATCATAATAATGTGCTTTTATAGAAATAGGAACGGGGACCATTTCAGACAGGTATAATATGCCCATCAGTAGTAACCATGGTAACCAATGATGAGCTATTGTTTTAATTAAATTGTATGGTAGCAGGTGGTCATGAAGGATTATTAAAAGCATAGATTCAACATTTCCTGACAGGTGAATTGAATTGATATAAATATAGAAATGGCCATTTTGGGATGGATAATTATGGTATTATTGATACTAAAAGGGTATTAATATGACAAACGTTTGCAGGTGTAACAGCTAGAATAGACACACGCTATGCAGATGCAAGCATTTACAAGGTCACTAGTGTAAAATCCTACAATTCATTATCTTCACAAGTTTACTGAACCTATTCCAGGACAATCATGCATTTAAAAAAAAAAAAAAACTCCCTGTGAAATCTCGTTAAAATGAATGGCACATTATTTTAACGTTACCCTTCGCAGCCAGATGACACTGGGCTGGACGAGGTGTTCGTGTCGGTGTCGGCGAGCCGGTTGTGCACGGAGAACATCCCCCCGATCACCACCTTCTTCTTCTCCACGTTCTTGTAGCCGTTCAGGTTGAACTTGGCCTTGAGTTTGCAGCTCTGTTCTGCCACAGCAACCACCACAAAAAGCCCCAGCACACACACCCCCAACCACACACACCATTTCATCCCAAATCCACTCGATTTCATGTTAATTTAATCACAAAAGCTTACAATAAAAAAAAATAACCCACAGACATACACAGACATAAGGCTGTTTGGTGTCTACAGGTGTTTGGAAAGATTAGTAACGCTTCACTCGCTCATCACACCTCATGGGAGAGCAGACAGGTTCATCAAAACATCAAACACACACACACTGCCACGACTGCAGCAAAAACATGGCGTGAACACGAAGAGCAAGAAACACCTGTACATTTAATTTAAAAAAAAAAAAATTATAATAATCCTATGGGGTGCCATTACATTTGCATGTCATACCTATGGAATTAGACCAAAAAAAAAAAAATCAAAATAATTTTTTTTTATTCATACAATCCCAGAAATTTATTTATTTGCAATATCCATTTTATTATTGGATGAGATTAAAAAAGGAATATCAAAGTTACTCACACACTTTATTACTTATAAGATGCTTTCAAGGTACTGTACAGACATTTCTGAATATAATACAGGATGAAGAATAAAAATTTAAATAAAAGAAAAAAATAAACCTCCAAAAAAGAAAGAAAAGATAAAATAGCAGGAAACTAAAATGTAAAAAGCACAAAATTAAAGCTGTCCAGGTGGGAGAAGTGGGTTTTAATCAAAATTACTTGCTGTAGTTTTAGGTTTAATGATTTATATTAGAGAATTTACTTGAAGTTCATCATCTGTGAAAATGATTTAACTCATGAAACAATCTATGAGCTGTATTTCCTTTCGTCCATTTTCATTCTGACCACATGAATGATTCCAATGAGCTCAGTTTCAGTGATGTACAGAAAAGATTTCCATCTTTCACTTTAGAGAAGTTTGTTCACCCTGACTCGACTCGTTCATCGGTTTTTCTGTATTTTCTACATTGTAGAACACTGAAGGCATCAAAACTGCAAAATAACATCTGGAATTATGTAATAAGTGTGAACAAAGCAACGTGCATGATATTTTAGATTCCTCAGCGTATCCAGCGTTCATCTCGATGACGCTTTGTACACTATTGGCGTTATCTTGAGGTGATCACCTAGAATGCTTTTCAGTTAACAGTTGTGCTTCGTCTAAAGTTAATTAGTGGACGAATTTCTTGCCTTCTCAATGCATTTAAAAGCAAAAATAATACAAATCTCTAGTAATCCATATCAAAAACTGCTCAACTAAGTAAAGAGAAACGACAGCCATTATTATTTTATGACATTAAGAAGTGAGTTTTAATTAATAAAAATGAACGGGTGTCCAAACTTTTGACAGATAGTGTGTGTATATAGATAAAATCTGAGTGAACATCCCAGATGTTTCTGGCATGACTTCAGGTAACCAACATCAGTGCTTCCTCGTGATATCGGATCCGAACGGACAAGGAGAGATTCATTAATTAATGTGCTTTTAATATGTTGATTAATTTTCATACCAATACAAAGGAAAACTGTGAGCTATGCGCACGAGTGTGTGCGTGTGCGTCACCAAGCGACCAGAGCGTAACAGCTGAACTCCAGCAGGTCCAAACCCTTTAATAACACGACCAGTCAAGCGCTCAGGGGTTTGAATTAATTGTTTTAACGCCACACACACCACACTCCGATACAGTAGCTACATCACTTATATCCTCAGAGACTCGGCTGTTTATGAAGCCCAACTTGTCACTACATGTCCTTCAGTCAGCAGGTGAGAACCGTGCACCTGGACACACAAGTCCCTACTGAACTTACACTCAAGTGTCAACCTACTGCATAGTGCTGGATTATCTCCTGCGCTAACACTTTTTACATTTAATAAAACAGGAATGAGCACATATTTGTTCCTTGAAGTATTTATTCAATCATTGGGGGGGGATAAAGCTTAAAACCTTGCGTTACCAAAACATAGCATACTTCTTAAATGTGCAGTACAACCACTCCCCCCCAAAAAAAAGTTGGGACGGGGCAACAAAAGACTGGAAAATGTTGTGTTATGCTGAAAAAACAAAACCTAATTTGGTTAATTGTCAACAGGTCAGTAAGATGATTGTCTTTAAAAAGAGCATCTCAGAGAGGCGGAGTCTTTCAGAAGTAAAGATGGGGCGGGGTTCACTGCTCTGTGAAAGACTGCATAGGCAAACAGTGCAACAATTTTAGAATAACGAAACATTCTCAGTGTAAAACTGCAAAGAATTTGTTGATAACATCATATATGGTCCATAATATCATTAAAAGATTCTGGAGAAATCTCTGTATGCAAGAGACAAGGCTGAAAACTGACACTGGATGCCTGTGATCTTCAGGAAACACCACATTAAAAGCAGACACGTGTCTGTAGTGGAAATCACTGTATGGGCTCTGGAACACTTCAGAAAACCATCGTCTGTGAAAACACTTCATTACTGCATCCACAAATACAAGTTAAAACCAGATATTAACAATCTCCAGAAACACCGCCACCTTCTCTGGGCCCGAGCTCTTTTACGATGGACTGAGGCGAAGTGGAAAACTGTCCGAGGTCTGACGAATCAAAAGTAGAAATTCTTTTTAGAAATCACAGACACCACGTCTTCCAGGCTAAAGAGGAGAGGGACCATCCAGCTTGTTATCAGCACACAGTTCAAAAGCCAGCATTAATGCACATGACATGGGTAGCTTGTACGTCTGGGAAGGCGTCATGAATGCTGAATGATATTGATATATACATGTCAGAGCAATATACTGCCATCCAGACAAAATCTTTTTCAGGGAAGGCCTTCCTTCTTTCACCAAGACAATGCCAAACCGCTCTCTGCACATATTAAAACTACATGGCTCTGTCGTAAAAGAGTCCGGGTGCTAAACTGGCCTGCCTGCCTGCAGTCCAGACCTGTCTCCCGTTTAAAACATTTGGCGCGTTATGAAGCGCAAAATACAACAAAGGAAACCTTGAACTGTTGAGCAACTGAAATTGTATATCAGGCAAGAACGGGACGACGTTTCTCTTTCAAAACTACAGCAACTGCTCTCCTCAGTTCCCAAACGTGTACAGAGTGTTGTTAAAAGTAGGGGTGACGCAACACAGTGGTAAACACGCCCCTGTCCTGATTTTTTTGAAACGTGTTGCTGACATCAAATTCAAAATGAGCAGATATTTTTCAAAAAAACAATACAATTTCTCACTTTCAACATTTGATATGTTGTCTTTGTACTATTTTCAATGAAATATATGGTTTCCATGAATTGCAAATGATCACATTCTGTTTTTATTTACAGTTTACACAGCATCCCAACTTGTTTGGAAATGGGGTTGTAAATGTGCCAGAATGGCTGTTTTGTATCTGTTGTCCTCGGACCGATGTTAAGCCAGATGCACCTATTTAAAAAAAAAAAAAATCATCATTGTAAAAGGACACATAAAACATGCAATAAGAATATGATCAGTATCAATTAGAGAGGAAAAATCACAATACAAATTTGACCATTTGTATCAATGAGTAGATGCACGATTTTTAATTTTTCTCTTCATAAATACTCAGAATTTCTCATCGTAATTGTGTTGTTGAGACAGCAGAGGGTGCAATAATGTAAACTAGAGGGAATATGCACGACTTTACTGTAGGTGGAAGTAACGCAGCTCTAATATAGCTCCATGAAACTACGGCAAGAAATCAGCGCTGTCCTTTTTACGGACTGGCGAAGAAAATTGAGGTCGTACAAACGTTCCTAAGATTTTAAGAAAAGGCCTGTTTGTTATTGGTCCTTTGATTAAAAATGAAAATTTTAGTGAATATGCTTTTATGTTTTATGGCCATCTTTACAAGTGTGGGAAATGTTGGTTATTATGAAAAATGAAAAAATTTTAATTTAAATTTATTTAAAAGGAATATTTTAAGTTGATAAAGAGTCGGAAAATAAATGTAGTAATTTTTTGGGGTAATTTTCCATTTATTTATTTCCAAAATATGTTGGGGGGGGGGGGATCGAATCCTGAATCAAGTTGCAACTTGTTTTCCTTCTCAGGCATCGCGAACGAGCAGAAGAAGCTCTATGGGACTCAGTTTCACCCGGAGGTAGATCTAACGGAGCGGGGCACGGACATGCTGCGGAACTTCCTGTTTGAGATCGCCGGCTGCACCAACAACTTCACCGTGCAGAACCGGCAGATGGGCTGCATACGCGAGATCCAGGAGAAAGTGGACAAGTCCAAAGTGCTGGTGAGGAAAAGTGCAGTGAAATGAGGGAGCGAGAGTACACCAGAACCCTCGTGTATATGATATATTTATTTATTTCGTAATGCACTGTATTTCGCAAAAAGGGCTAACGATACCCATGATGTTCCAGAAAAGCGCATTGAGATGTGATTTATCACGATGTAGAGATTATATCTGCATGTAACGCAGCGCTAATTGAAATCTGCTTTTTTATTATAATTATGTGTAAGCAGGACTTATTTTTAATCATACCCTTGTTCTTTAGAGACTCTTAAAGCAGATACGCAGAGCCTTTAATTTTAAATAAATTTCTGAGCGGGTAGTATCCCATCCTTGACTTTTGTATGCTGCATAAATGGGAATAAAAAAAAAAATATTTGAGAGTTAAAATCGGCTGTAAAGGTGGCATTTGAGCTGAGCCAGCCAGCCCTGAGTGCGTGACGTCATGGCAGGAACCGGTTTTAAGGCCGAGGCCTCTGACAGCTCCACACAAAAGCCAGACTTGGCAGGCGAGAGCGGTCTCTTCGTTCGGATTTATTGGAGATTCTTCGGATTCCTCAAACAGTAATACATCTGACTGTGATAGTCCTGAAATTAGTGTGCGCGTACATGGTACTGCTATACACGTAGAACCATATCAGTTCGAACCACCGGAAAGTGAATCCGATAGTGCCACGGAGGCCCCCATCTTACAAAATAAAGCCAGAGAACAAACCCTTCAGAAGTATACAAATTCTCAAGGCAGCCCTATATAAAATATACGCAGTCACGCTGACCCCGGCAGTGACGTTGTGACATGGGAAAGGGGGCCGTGAGACGAATTTTGATGATGCGTGAGGCGGCGATGATCTGCATTAGTGTAAGTGTTGTTTTTGTTGTTGTGTAGCCAAATGAGAGTCGCATCTTACCCGTCTGTGTTCTCGCTTCTTGATTGTTTTGAAACTATTTGACTTTCAGTTCTTCGTTCATTCGCTTCTTCCACGTAAGGGTGGGATATTGCTGCTGAGGCAAACATATCCAGTGGGCGTAGAGAGAAAGCATATCCGGCAGAGAAATCTGACAGCTGGTCCACTCATTCTGCGTTTTCTCCACACTGAGTACTCCGCCATTACTGCTCGGCTCACACTCCGGGAGAACTGGTACAACTGAACTTACTTTCGTTTTCTTTTCCTTTAATTGTCAGTACTGCACCTTCTTTCAGTCCGGGCTTATAGCCAACGCTCCTCAACAGATCAGAGGTCTCGTACGAGTCTTCAGTAAAATGTACAGAGCGGAGGAGAGACCACTTCGTAGCCGCCCATTGTGTCCATGAATTTCTCGCAAAACGCGTCCAAATCTTTGCAGTTTGAACATTCTTGGGCCATGAATGCAACATAAATCCACCTTCTGTCGTGTTGCTGCATGGTATGGTGATAAATTAGCTCAAAATAGAGGATCAAAGTTGCAGTTAGCTCTGTGTTTTAGTATAGCGGAAATGGCGATGAGACCAATAGCCTTCCTGCTGTAATGTCACAAATGTCAAGGTCATTCACTCAGACCGCTACCTATATGAATCATTTTAAATTGTAAAAATTACTATATTAGATTCATTGTTAACGCTTAAAACTATTCCTATGCCATTCTTGAGGTCTCAAGGCATTTGTAAACAAAAAGTGAGGCCATGGCTCTATGTATCTCCTTTAACACAGTGTACATGCATGTGAAGCGAGAGCAGATATCAGCACACTCGCAGGGTTCATCTGGAGATTGTTATCCTGTTTACTGTGGAAAAACAGTTTACATAAGTGCACATACCAGCAAGGCCAAGAATCTACACACATACACACATACAGTACTTCTCCCATACACACATCCTCACCTGATAATGTCAAGTGAAAAGCTACAGCAAGTCTTTGGCTTCTTGGATTTTATTTCTCATTTGATGTGTGTTCAGTGTGCTGAATTCTGATGTTCTTTATTTGCTCATTTTCAGTTTCCACATCCTTGCCTGGATCAAATTCTAAAAAAAAAAAACCCCAAACAAACATTTATCATCTGTGCAAGCTCGTTCACATGTCTAATAAACATGAGAACAAGTTCAAATCCTTGTTTTATGTGTGTACTTGAGCAGGCAGTGGGATTAAGGAAGGAGTAGCCTACACTAATCATGGGAATTCCGGCTCTTTTCATTGACTCAGATCATTTGGCTCAGCTGACTCATTCATCTCCCAAGTGGCTCCTTAACAGTTTTATTTTCTAAACCAGATAAAGTTTGCGATGTTACACATTATTATTATTATTATTATTATTTGCATAGCTGTCATCTCTCAATGTTCACCTAAAAGAGCCGACTCAAAGGATCAACTCATTTCTGAGTGACACTTCGCTGGTGCTCCAAAATGTGAAGTTCTCTACAGTGAGTTATTAATATTTAAAAGGGTTAAACATCTTTATAATCTCTGCTCAGATATCTCCAGGCAGTAAAGCATCCATGGTAGACCTCTGTCCTGGTGACATTATCCTGGCTATAGATGGCATCTCTACCAGCAACATGATGCACTGTGAAGCTCAGAATCGTATGAAGCAGGCCACGCGACAGCTCAGCTTAACCATCCAGAGGTCAGAGATCATGATCCCAATGACCACATTGTGTCATGGAAAGAAACAAATCAGTGGGCCAACTATTTCTTTTTGTTACAGGCCTGAAACGAAACTGTGGTCACCTCGAGTAAGAGAAGATAGTAGAGCGCATCCATTTAAATTGAACCTGGAGGCAGAGAGACAGGTCACTGCAATGCTAATAACCAAACATCCTGTGTATGTATTAGCATTACTCTCTGTGTATTATGCAACAATGATGAGGGTTTTTAATTTTCTATGGTAGGAGTACAGGCCAATCGGCACGGGCCATAACCGGCGGGCTGTGCCCTTTGTGGCGGCCAACATTGACGACAAACGACAGGTGGTCAGTCCTACCTACAACTCTCCCATAGGTCTTTACTCTACAGGCAATATCCAGGACGCCTTTCATGGTCAGCTCAGGGGTCTAATACAGAGCAAGCCAGAGAGGTGAGTTCAGAACAAGGCTTTTCAGGACTGAATTAGTCACAAATGTTCTCTCCAGAACAATACTAGAAATACATTAAAATGTCAGTCAGGTGCTATCGGAAAGACAAAGCATCATGAGAGAAAGCTGAAGTTACACAATGAAAAAAGAACCACATAATGATTGATTTAACAAAGTACATAATGACAGAAAGATCAAGCCACAGATAATAAATAAGACCAAAAAAAACATAATAAAAGGACCACACTGTATAATGACGGAGGCTATGCCTCCTTCACTGAGACTGACACCCACAGAGGCCACGCCTCCATCATTGAGACTGACACAGACGCCACACCTCCTTCACTGAGACTGACACAGACGCCACACCTCCTTCACTAAGACTGACACAGACGCCACGCCTCCTTCACTGAGACCGACAGGCACAGAGGCCACGCCTCCTTCGCTGAGACCGACAGACACAGAGGCCACGCCTCCATCGCGAAGACCAACAGACACAGAGGCCACGCCTCCATCGCTAAGACCGACAGACACAGAGGTCACGCCTCCATCGCTAAGACCGACAGACACAGAGGTCACGC
>JANZLB010000025.1:62093602-62105269 GCA_026167865.1 Notarius quadriscutis | reverse complement strand
GCAAATGAAAACGAGGAAGGCCAAAGAGGAGATACATGGATGTGGTGAGAGAGGACATGAAAGTGGCAGGTGTGGTACAGAAGGATGTGCAAGACAGACAACAATGGAGACAAAAGATCCACTGTGCCCTAATCAGGAGCAGCCAAAAGAAGAAGAAGAAGATTTCAATATGTTTTAAGTGACTGGGGTAAGGTGGTAATCTGTGCATTTATTTTGGAAATATTTACCAACAAATAATTTCCACTTGATGTCCATCCACTGTAATGAATTATGTGAGTCAATGAACTTTGACCTTGCTAACAACCTAACAGAGCTTTATTGACCAACTGGAAATAATGAATATTTACACATCCAGGCATCTACTGAACTGTTATAAAGCTGTTATGAAAAGATTAATAAACAAACCGACAAGCATGTTTCAAATTTCATCTGTCCAAAACATATGTGAATGTTATGTGAGTTGATAAGTGTGGAGGCAAGGACGTGGTCTAGCATTAGTTTGCGAATGTAGAGCAAGGCCAGGGGAGGTGAGTGGCAAAAGCAATCACACATGAGTATGTGTTTGACTGATGAGTGGGTGTGTCTTTACTTCTCCTCTTTTTCAGTGGTGACAGGAGAGGAGAGGGAAAGTGACACGATGAGCAGAGCAGTGTGTTTATGTGTGAATAAGCTGAAAAGAAAAGTAAAATAAAACACCGACTAAAGTATCCTGCCTGTCCCAGTCCTTCAGTGTCTCAATTTACATCAGCCAAGTTCCACACTGGTGCCAAAACCCAGGACACTGAAGCAGAAATGCCATCATGGAGTCCTTGCCTTTCAAAGACTGATCCATGCCCTTGCAGTCTCCCACCAAAACCAACAGCAACCACTTGTCACCATGTGCACAGAACAGGAGCAGCACTTGGAAGGAGGATTGGCAGGTGCTCTGCAGCTTGATTGTGTTGGCAGGTACCCCTACAGGAGACCCTATGGTGACTGTGGGCCTCCCCCTTTTCACCCTCACAAAGATGGGGCCTCATGACAACCCCAAGGCCTTCTTGGAGCTCTTTGAGCAAATAGCAGAAGAGTGGGAGTTGTCGGATGAGTAGTGAGTGGCTCAGCTACTGTCACTCCGGTCAGGAGAGGCCCAGCTCACAGCACAGCAACTGCCCACCGGCAACATGCTGGAGCACCCAGACCCGAAACAGGCCATCTTGCAGCATGTCAACTGTATCACAGAGGGACAACATTGGTGGTTCCGTGCACTGACCATGAAGGAAGTCAGTCAGCTGTTAACATTCGCCCAACAGCTCCGCAATACCTGTTGGCAGCAGTTGAGGGCAAAGTCCATGACGCTGAGGGAATCATTGACACAATGGTGCTTGACCAGTTCATGCCTGTTTGCTGAGGGTAATAGTGGAGTGGGTCTAGTGCCACTGCCCAGCATCTCTGAAAGGCACAATCTTCTTGGCTGAGAACCCTCTGGCAGCATTTCTGGTAGCAAGCAGCACACCCCTTCTCTCTCTATTTCTCTTTTGTCCCTCCCCTTCTTCACATCCCTGCCCCACGGTAGTGGGCATCAACGACCCCAGAGCCAGTTCCCCACGCCCAGGGTTTCCCTCCCCTTAGGTGTCTGTCTCTTCCCCCTCTCAGGTAATCCCCAGGCTGCAGATGCAGAGATGGGGCCTTGGCCAGTGTGCTGGTGCTGCAGGGAGCCTAGGCATTTCCAGGACCAGTGCGACATGATGGAAGTGGTGGCAGTGGTCCGGATGCCTGAGGCGTCGCAGACTGCCCCCGATCAAGCTAGGACATACTGCATACCAGTGAGTATCGAAGGGGGCAGATACCATGTGTTGGTGGATTGATACTGAAACCAGTCTGGGTGGTAAATGTGTGGTGTGTGCATGGGGATGTTCACAAATAACCTCTGGTGTCTGTCGAAATCCAATTTTGGGGAGGAAATTATAGTGGCTGGATGGTAGTAAATCCCTGCCTCACCCATCTACTGATTTTGAGTACAAATTGGCCTCAGCTCACAAAATGCCTATTTGCGGATGGCACCAACAGTAAACAGACATGGTGTGGGATGTGTGCAGTGTGAACTGGGGAGGCAGTTCCAGGTCCATCTACAACAACCCTGTGTAAGGGGGACATGGGGGTGGGGAAAGTCCACCCCTCCACCCTCCCTCAGGGATTTCCAAGCAGAAGAGTCACACAATGAGACTCTAAAACATGCTTTTGACCAATAACAGTAATCAGTGGCCAAACCCTCCAGCCCTGCATTGCGTTTGTCCATCTGTACTTTTCAGTTATTAAAGATAGATGAAACCAAGTGATGCTGGACTCTTAGACCCAGGAACAGATGACCCAGCTGTTGGTTCTGAAGAGCCACAAGGAACTCCTGTTCCATGCGGCTTACCATAATCCCATGGCTGGACAACTGGGGATGGATAAAACATTAAACCATCTCATGGCTTGCTTCTATTAGTCGGGCACTTGTGGCGATGTTCACAGGTGGTGTGCGGTATACCATGAATGTCAACTAGGAAACCCACTGGTCCAGACAGGTGTCAGCATGATCTTTTTCAGCATTTTGTGCTACAGTGGCTCTTCTTTGGGATTGGACCATATAGGCTAGCCTTCATGCCCCATACGAATCAGTGAGTCTTGGCCACCCACGACTCTACCACTGGTTCACTGGTTGTCCTTCCTTGGACCACTTTTGGTTGGTACTAATCACTGCATACTGGAAGCATCCCACAAGATGTGCCATTTTGTAGATGCTCAGACCCAGTCATCTAGCTGTGTGTGTGTGTGTCTCTCATGGTAGTCAAGATGAATGCTAATGCTAATGTGTCCAATCAGTGGGTGTAACCACAATACACAGTGACTTCTACAAATGAGAGACATATGTAGAAAGACAATGGTTTCCATGTAACCCAAATGACCCAGAAACACATTGACCTACATGAAAACATTTTGTGATATCTTGCAAAGTTTTTGTGAGATCTTGCAAAAGTATATTTTTTTTTTCTCCATGTTTTTTCTCCTTGTCCCTTCCAGGGACTCTGCATTTTTTGCATATTTACTGAACCCCTGGACCATTTATTTTCCAAAGTGCATCACTGCGTGATTTCTGTTGTCATGTTTTTATATCCAATCTACTGTAGTCCTCTCACCCACTGCAGAGGCTGTAGCTCTTCTGTGTGAGATAAAAGCAGCATTACTGTATGTTATTGCTTGTGATAGCAAAGGCCTTCCAGTACCCTTTCTTATGCACTGTCATAATAAAGGTGGCAATACTGTTTATTTATTAATAATTTTTATTACTTATAGTTCCTACTCACAACTAGCCAAAGTGCTTCACAAGGTAAACCAGTGCTTTAGTTTACATGGGGAATTTTTCTGAAGAGTTGTGTACACATACAAACAAGAAGCATGAAAGTAATATTTTATTTGTCTTATTTTCTGATTTACTAAATGCTTCATCTGGAAAAAAAAAATATTTTAAAACTCTGATTTTGGGTATTTCTAATTTAACATTAGTAATCAATATAATATTTTCATAGGGTATATGCATATGTAGTGTGTAAGATTTCTGTAATTTTGGATATGGCCCAGTTTCCATGAATTAATATTAAAATCACACAGTTATAAAATTGGTCAGTTATCCTGGATGGGTACAGCTACTTTTATTGATGACTGACCTTTGACAGTGCATTTACAGAATGTAATATACAGAAATACATATGTATTGTGTGGTTTGACACCTTTTTAATCTCCTATTTAATCTCAGATTATGGTATAAAATGTAAAGATGTATGTTGTATAACTCTCTTTATGGCAGTATCTGTTTATGGCTTAAGCTGGGGACAAACATATTTTAAAGAAAGATAACATTTTGTGGGAAATGAAATTCCAAAAGATATGTGGAAAAAAAAAGGTTATGTAATCATACTTCTTACACTAACCAATGATGATGTGTGCATGGTACCACAAAATTCAGACAAAAGATAACAGTTTATTTGTTACAGTTCTTGAATTGGTACAGTTGTGGTCAAAAGTTTACATACGCTTATCATGGACATGCATATCAAAGCGATATTAAGGTTTCAATGGCTTCTTTTAACTGTTCATTTTCTGGGGAAAAATGATTGGAGTTATACAACATACATCTTTTCATTTTTTAATAAGTTGTAATTTATTTTAGGTTTTCTGAAATCAACACAGGCTAAAATTATACATAAAGGGTCAAAAATATGCATACACCCACTTAGGTTATTAATTAGGTGGTGCTGAAAATTCCAAAATGTCTTTTATTAAAACCAAGGCCTCTTAACTTCCTGTTAGTGATCATGATTGACTACAGCTGGTAGCTTCTCTGTGCCAACATAAAAAAGGCTTTCTTGACAAGTACAAATTATTGGGAGGTGTAGCCACTTTGCCAAGGTCTGGAAGAAGATGTAAACTGTCCCCCTCAGTTGAGAGGACATTGCTTTGGTTGATCAGGAGCCACCAAGACACAGGTCTGTCATGAACTGGAAGTGCTGGAACATCATTGCCACTGTGTACAGTCAAGTGCGTTTTACATTGCCATGGTCTGAGAGACTACTGTGGAAGACAGAAGGTGTTTCTCCAAAATTGACACCTTCAAGCTCAACTATAGTTTGCAGCTGACCACATAGACAAGTAATAATAATAATAATAATAATAATAATAATAATAATAATACTTACGGAGGAAAGCTTTATGGCCAGATAAGATAGAGTTGTTTGGCCACAGTGACCAGAGGTATGTTTTGGAGGAGTAAAGGTAAAGCATTCAACCCCAAGAACAGTGTCAAGTATAGTTAAACAAAGTAGACTGAATGATGAAGGAGGACTACCTAAGAATTATTCTGCATAACCTCAAACCATCAGCTGGACAATTGAAACTTGGACACAATTGGTTGTTCCAACTGGACAGTGACCCAAACACATAAAATATGTTTGTGAAATGGATAAAGCAGGCAAATATTAAGCTTATGGACCGGCCTTTGCAAATTCCTGACCTCAACCCTATCAAAAAGATGTAGACTGTGCTTAAAAGTTGAGTCCGTGCCAGGAAATAAACAAATTTAATTGAAATTGACTAATTCTGCCTAGAAAGGTCATATACCCACCACAATTCTGCCAGAAGCGTGTTGATGGCTATCAAAAGCATCTGGAAAAGGTGAAATTGGCTAAAGGACATTGAACCAAATATTAGGTGTGCTTTATGGATATTTTTTTTTTTTTACCCTGAATGTATAATTTTGACCCTGGGTTGAGTTCAGAAAAAAACAAGATGAATGAAAACATGCACCAAATTATTATTATTTTTTTAATGTTGTACAGTCATTCTTCACCAGAAAAAGACCAGTTCAAAGAAATTAATGAAAGCCCAATATTACCATGAAATTCACGTCCATGATCAGTGTTTGTAAATTTCTGATCTCAACTGTATTTCTTTATGCTAATGAATTTTAAATGTTTTGGCTGAAGCTAGGATATTCCTTTAAAATTTGATACAAAATTTAAACAAAGCATATTGATCACAAATATCCTGACAGCTAAATCATTTAGTAGGTGTTTTACCCATCATTTGCTTCTTTGTATTCTTATCTGGTTTCAATATGATTATATAACACTTTGGAACAAATATGCAGATCAGTAAACCAAAACTTGATGTTAAAATGGCAAATATCTCTACAGCTACAGTGAATTTTCCAGGAGAGCTGACATAAGCAGGAATAAAGGTGATCCAAACTGCACAGAATATGAGTATGCTGAATGTGATGAATTTGGCTTCATTGAAATTGTCAGGCAGTTTCCGGGCCAGAAAAGCCAAAATAAAACACAAAAGAGCCAGGAGTCCTATATAACCCAGCACGGCCCAGAACCCTATAGCTGAACCTACATTACATTCTAATATGATCTTTTCCTTGTAGTATTTCATATTTTTGTATGGAAAGGGAGGGGATATTGTTAACCACAGTACACAAATAATAACCTGTACCAGAGTGAAGACAAGTACACTGAGTCTCTGCTGTAGAGGCCCAAACCATTTCATTACATTACTCCCAGGAAGTGTAGCCCTGAAGGCCATTAACACCACTACTGTTTTCCCCAGAACACAGGAAATGCAGAGGACAAATGTGGTCCCAAATGCTGTGTGGCGCAACATACAGGACCATGTAGAAGGCTGACCAATGAATGTAAGTGAACAGAGGAAACACAGAGTGAGTGAGAAGAGCAGCAAGAAACTCAGTTCAGAATTATTTGCTCTAACAATTGGTGTTTCCTTGTGTATAAAGAAAATTACAGCAATGCAGATGGTGAAAGACACTCCTAATAAAGAGAACAATACAAGAATGATTCCCATTATTTCCTGAAATGACAAGAATTCAACCAGCTTTAAGACACATCTGTCTTTTTTGTCATTAGACCACAGTTCAGGTGGGCACTTGATGCACGTTATAGAATCTAAAGGAAGAGAAAACAAATATGAATTCAGGTCATTGCAGTTCTATTGTATTTATTCACTTAATGAAATTTTGAAATATTTCTGTGTCTTTTGTGCATTACTGAAATTATCCACAACCCATTATACCTGTTATATTACTGATTTCCCCATCTGCACAAGGTATACAGTCAAAACAGCAGATTGGCCTTCCTTTCTGCACAGCCTTCCGTGTGCCAAGGGGACAACTTGGACTACATACAGAGACTGGAACCTGAAAACCATTTTTATTGTACATAATTATTGATCATTTTCTAATACCTTTATTGTACATGTTATCCCTTCATATAAATATTCTCATTTACCTGTGCTTTGTTTTGGGCCCAGGTTATACTGATGTTGTTAAATGACAGCTGAAGGTGTGTTTGCAAAGAGCCATCGTAGAAGCCCACTTTAACAAACACAATTTGACCATCTTTACCTTGTTGCCAATTTAGCAGTTCATATCTTGCTGCTGGGTCTCCATTTTCATCAAAGTATACATCCTCTCCAGTTGTAGAGGTGAAATGGAGTTTCTTCAACTCACGGACTACCTAAATCAAGCATTGTAAACTCTTCAGTGACAAATATAAGCATTGTTTTTCCACCAGGCTATCTTGTTATACTTACCTGCCATGGTTTGTTATCTGTGATGTTTGCACATTCTAACGAACCTTCGTGTCCACTCTCTGTCTTTGAACAGTTATATATCTTATGCAGGGCATAAGCCACAGCATAAACAGCCTTGTAAACATTATTTGCGATTCGTAATTCTGAAACATCTGTATAAATATTTTGAACTTGACTGAGACTTTCATTGCCTTTGCACAGTTGTTTCATCTCAACATTTTCTTGTGTAGGAAGCTTACATTCAAATATTGTCTCCCATAACTCTTTGTAAATAGCTGCATCAGAAACTGGATTTAATTTAGTCAGAAATTCCCCAAGGCCATTGATTTGAGCTTTCGGGATAGCAAAACCCATGGATCCTATCAGAAGATGCTGCCATTGCACAATGGCTGGATTTATATCAGAAATCCAGGACTCACTTCCAATCCACTGAAACCCAGTCAAGTTCTGTAAGGCCATTTCCTTTAGAAGAACCCCAAGGTCAGAATATGAGACAAATGCTACAATAGCTTTGGAGGTTGAAGCCTTGATAATCTCAACTACTTTCAGAATTTTTTCTCTGGGATCCGTCCGAAAGAATGGTATGGAATACTCAACACAGATTCCCACTTCTTTGGCTGCAACGATGAATTCATTTATGCCATTGTTCCCATAGTCATTATCACTACATACAGCCCCTACCCATGTCCAGCCAAAATGCCTGACCAACTTAGCCAAAGCTCTGCTCTGGTAGTAATCACTGGGAACAGTTCTGAAGAAAGATGGGTATTTCTTCCTGTCACTTAGGCAGGCACATGTTGCCAAGTGACTGACCTGTAATACACAGATTTCAATAACCTAATTTACTTTGTACTTATCTTGAAATATCAGGTATGTTCATAGTTCACCATGAAAAGTATGAATGTTTTTACTCATCTTAAAATATTTTTACACAAAAATGATGTAGTCTTACCACAGGTATTTTCAAAGGTCCCACAGTAGCAGCAATGGCAATAGTGGGGCTGGATGATGTTTGTCCTATGATTGCTTGAACTGTATCAGGTATGGAGCAAGACATTACAGATGTATTTTTCCCATTTCCATTAACTAAGGATAACGAGGCTCTTGTAGTTATTTCAATTGATTCACACGCATCATAGATTTTATAACCCAGTTTGACCCCAGGAAGTATATCAGTTCTATTGTTGATTTCTTCAATGGCAAATAGCATTGTTTGAGCATTTTGAAATTCACGAAGGCTTAGACTACAGGACAACAGAAACAAAACCACATGTCTTTTTAGTGAACTACACAATCACCAATACAGGAACAGGTTTGTAAATGTTGTAATTCAAGCAATTTAAGAAAATATTCCTGATCTTATTAAATTGACTAGATCTTAAACCAATGTTATAAGTCCACTCCCCAAATTCAATCAAATTCAAATTCCCCAAATGACCCCTCACCTTCTGCATTTTGGTTGCCAGGGCCCAGATGTAAAAACATGTGTGGTCTGGTCCCATTTTACATGCAAGGAAAAGACACCACCAATCAGTACATCACCATCTTTGCTGAGTTGAGGAGAATTGAGCAGGCCTAACAAGCTGCAGTGTGGATCAGTTGCTCTCACCTGAGTGAATAATAGCCATGTATGCAGAAACCTCATTCTCATCCCACTCTAAATACCATGACCACAGTTTAGGTTTTTATAGAATCCTTTGACTCACAAAATTAACCTGTCCCTTGTGTGTAGCCATGAGAAGTGCAGTACCTCATTATTTTGCACTACTTACAAGGAGGAACATGTTTTTCATTGTAATACAAAATATAAGAAATAATAAAAACTTGCCTTATGCCTAATGGTTATTTTCTTGAGAAACATGTATGTATCACGTTATAGACCTAATTATACATATGCACTAAAAATAAATTAAAAAGATTATATATTTTGTTATGTCTTAATTTTGAATTAATTACAGTGGCTTAAAAATATTCATCCCCCCTGGTGTTTATCCTGTTTTGTTGCATTACAAGATGGAATTAAAATGCATTTTTGGAGGGTTTGCACCATTTGATTTACACAACATGCCTACAACTCAAAAGGTGAAAATTGTTGTTTTATTGTGACACAAACAATAATTAAGATGAAAAACAGACATCTGGAGCATGCATAGGTATTCTCCCCCTTTTGTATGAAACCTCTAAATAAGAGCTGGTCAAACCAATTCACTTCAGAGGTCACATAATTAGTTGATAAAGATCCACCTGTGTGGGCTTCCGGCATGGCGAGTTAGTGAGCAGACATGCGAAAGGGGACTCCGACCAAACTTTTCATATTGTTAAACTGAACAACCTTAATACTTATTTTCTTTGTTTTGGCAAACCTGAAACTGGATGTTTATATTCATTTTACACGTTAGTGTCAAGGAATAGGCCTAATGCACAAAGCGAAGCAGAAAGAAACTTGAGCTAACATTTCAGCTAAATTAGCTAAAATGGCCAGAGACGCTAACTCTGCTAGCAATGATGAAGGCAGCTGGATTACTAAAAGTGACCTCGAGGCTCTACTCAATGACCAGTGAGAAAGCTTCAAGGCCGATGTGGCAACTCTGATTCGAGAGTCAACAGAACCCCTCAAATCATCGGTGGATTCACTGGGACAACAGGTGGCATCCTTTAATAGCTGTCTCACTCAAACAGAAGCTTTGGCTGGGGAAAACTTTGGAAAACTCACCGAGATGGAGGCTACGGTTAAGACACTTCAATCCCGGTGTGGAAAACTTCTGGATAAAGTCGATGATCTCGAAAATAGATCCAGGCGTTTGAATTTGAGAATAATCAACATGACAGAAGGGAGTGAAAAGGGCCAAGACCCAGCTAAGTTTGTGTCAGACTTGCAGATGATGGTGATGGGCTCCGACGTCTTCAGTAGTCCCCCAGAGATAGAGAGAGAGCTCACCGCTCCCTTCACAGATCAGGAGACAGTAATACAGGGAAGCCGAGAGCCTTTATTGTCAAATTCCTCCGTTTTTGAGAGGAAGAGAAAGTCCTGAGATGGGCTAGGAAAAATACAATGACTTACTGCAATTCCGAACTGAGAGTTTACCCAGATATCAGTGCTGAACTGGCCAAACAGCGAGCGTCATTCAATGGGATTAAAAACTCCCTGTATCTGAAAGGAATAAAATTTCGCCTACTGCATCCAGCTCATCTTCACATCACATTCCAAGACCAGGACTATCATTTTGATTCGCCACAAAAAGCCCAGGACTTTTGTGATCAGAACATCCAGTAGGCTGCAGAGACCGGCCTCATCCCAAGATGTTTGTTACAGCCAGCAAACTGGAATTTTCTGTTGTTTTAGACTGATAAGGTTGTAAGTAGCCTACCTTTCTTTTGGGGAGATTTACGATTACCTGAGTTAGGCTATATTTTATTATGGGCCTATCATTTTATTTCCTTATTCCTTATAAATGCAATTAGACTTACACAATTAATGTGAATGAGTAGCTGAACATTGATTACAGGCCTAGGCTATATTGCCTCACTACTGATCTTATTTAGTTTTAGTGTTTATTATTTCAGTATACTGTAGGCCCTTCCTACAGTGGAATATGTTGCTTAAAATAGGAGCCCCCTGACTAAAGTAGGAGAGAAGTGGTTCATGTTGTCCGGAAGTGATGCTTTTTGGATGATCCTGCTGCTAGTTCTAGTTCTGAAAACATGCTTAGGAATGTTAGATATTGCATTGGTGTTGTACACTCTCCATTCTGAGAGTTTAATATGGGGTTTTTCTTTGGGAGGGAAATGGGTGTGTGTGTGATTGGGAGGGGGTGGGTGGGCGTGTCCGCACTACAAGTGATGTGTATATATTGTTTTTGTTTTGTTTTTTTGTCCCCCCCCTTCCTAATTTTCTCCTGTCAAGGCAGTTTTACATACCTCTGTCCATTACATATGGTTAATATAATAAAAGTTAAGGGAGCAAATTTGAGGTTGGTATCCTGGAACGTTAAAGGACTAAATAGTCCAGTCAAGAGGGACAGGATATTGTCCCATTTAAAACACTTGAAAACAGATATAGCCTTCTTGCAGGAGACCCACCTGATCACTAAGGATCACCACAGACTAAAGGCGTCATGGGTTGGCCAATGTTTCCATTCCAATTTCAGTAGTAAAGCAAGGGGTACAGCTATTTTATTCCATAAAAGAGTTCAATTTAGCCCATCTAACATAATAGCTGACAACCAAGGCTGATTCATTATAGTTACAGGCTCTCTTAATAATGTAGCAGTCACTCTTGTTAACTTGTATGCACCCAACTAGGATGATGAAGCATTTGTTACAAGGGTGGTGTCATCTCTCCCAGATATGGGTGGTCATCAACTAATTTTGGGGGGTGACCTTAACTGTGCAGTAGACCCACTATTAGGCCGATCCTCCTCCAGATGATACCCACCATCTAAAATGGCTAAAGTCTTCTCATCTTTCAGAATCAGAATCAGAATCGCCTTTATTGTCATTATAATTTGCATTATAACGAAATTTGATTGCAACTCCAAG
>JANZLB010000025.1:62017904-62028848 GCA_026167865.1 Notarius quadriscutis | reverse complement strand
GGGGAAACCGGAGCACCCGGAGGAAACCCACGCGGACACGGGGAGAACATGCAAACTCCGCACAGAAAGGCCCTCACTGGCCACAGGGCTCGAACCCGGACCTTCTTGCTGTGAGGCAACAGCACTAACCACTACACCACCGTGCCGCCCGTGGGCAGGTGTACATTGTGAAAAGCAGAGACTAGCAGCTGGGGCAACCCCTTCCCATCTCCTAGTTCCTGGTCCACCCTGGGATCCTCTACCATCACACAGAACAGTGTGACCAGCCTGCAGACCTGCTCGTAGTTCTCCACTCTAAGGTGGGCCTAATGATGCACTAGACCTCTCCCACCTTTTGGATGGCCATCCAGTGAGCAAAAATACCCTGGAGAATATCTGTTACTTTTTCCTCTGGCCAGGGATCAATGCGGAGGTAAAGAACTTCTGCTAACGCTGCCCCCCATGTCAGTGCACTGCACCAATGAAACCTGTAACTGCCTCACTCATGCCTCTGCTTATTATTGGCATCCCCTTCGAGAGAGTGGGCATGAATCTGGTGGGTCCTCTTCCCAAGTCTGCCCAGGGCCACAAGCACATACTTGTCATCATGAACTATGCCACTCAATACCCCAAGGCAATTCCCCATTTGAAAGGCTATGGCCAGAAACATCTTTAAGGAACTGCTTCTGCTGTTCTCCCATGTGGGGCTCACAAAAGACCTCCTTATAGACCAAGGTATGCCCTGTGTATCCGAGTTAATAATGGATGTGTGCCGGGTTTTGGAAGTCAAACAGATCCACACCTCAGTCTACCACCTCCAGACTGACAGACTGGTTGAGAGGTTCAACCAGACCCTGACGCGGATGCTACAGCAGGTAGTGGATGAGGATGGGAGTTACTGGAGGAATTCCAGGAACTGGATGCTCACCTGGACAGCAAGTACAGTCAAATAAAGGGGTTGCAGCGTACAGCTTTATAGTTATTGTTTTAGATGATTATGTCTGAATGTGAAATAAATAAATAAACAAACAAGCAAACAAACGTCATATGCTCCTATTGGACACAGCCAAATGGTCTTTAAAAGTATTCCAGGATTTGTGTAGATACTGATAATTTGCTGCCATTTATCTTTGACCGCAGGGATTGGGTGTTTATCCTTTATAAGATTTGACAACCCAGCACATCTCATATTTCCCCTTTTTGTTTGAATTATATGTTTGTGAAGAGTATAACCTTAAGCAGTTGTTGATGGAATCTACTATTTAAATGTCCAAAATTGAAGTCCCTTTCAAGGAAGAAATCTCTTGTGCTTTTTGCATGATGGGTGACTATGTTTTATATGTTTCATTCAAGAAAAATAAGAATACATTTTTTTTCTGATTGATGTTTATTATTTTATTTTTTTTATTATTTAATTCTTCTTTTTGGCAGATCTGGGTCTCCAGAGACTACGAAGAGCTTGGAAGAAAAACCATGCTCCAATATATCTTATACAGCATAAAACAAATAATGATTCATCAATCTTTTTAGAAAGCATATTATTATCCAGACAACTGAATAATGTATAATTATTCAACAATTAATATTTTGTAGCTATTTATTTTGTGGTGCTCGGCCCATCACAGCCTTTTTGGTATTCCGCTCAGGGTGTAGGAGTATAATATAGCACTTTGGAGCAAATATGGCTACCAGCAGCCCAAAACTAGATGCCAAGATAGCAAAGATCTCGACAGCCACAGAATACTTCCCAGGAGAGCTGACGTATGCAGGCACAAAAGTAATCCACCCAGCACAGAATATCAGCATGCTAAATGTAATGAATTTGGCCTCATTAAAGTTATCTGGAAGGTTCCTTGCTAAGAAGGCCAGAAGAAAGCTTACAGCAGCTAGCAGGCCAATGTAACCTAATAGAGATGCAAACCCAACCACAGAACCCATGGCACATTCATAGACTATTTTTGAGCTGATGTAGCGAGTGTTTTTATGGGGTGTGGGAGATGCTGTAACCAGCCAGACTGTACATATAACCACTTGGAGGACTGTGAGGACCAGCACTGTACCTCGTTGTTGGACCACCCCAAACCACTTCAACACATTATGGCCTTCTGGCTGAGTGGACTTAAACACAGCCACAACCACCATGGTTTTGACCAGAATGCTGGAGATACTCAATGCAAAGCTGATACCAAATGCCACATGCCTCAGTTGGCAAGTCCACAGCTGAGGCTGCCCAATGAAAAGCAGCACACACAAGAAGCACAGTTTGAGTGACAGGAGCAGAAGGAAACTCAGCTCAGAGTTGTTGGCCCTGACCACAGGGGTGTGGCGGTGATGCACAAACACAATCAGAACTCCAGTGCAGAAGCAGGTGCCGAATAGGGAAGCTGTTGTTAAGGAGATGCCCAGTGGCTCTTCATAGGACAGGAACTCCACCTCCTTTGGGACACAATGGTCCTTCTCTGGACTGGACCAGAACTCATCAGGGCATGCAATACATTCATTAGAATCTAAATGAGAAAGAAGGGGAAATAAAAACAGGGATAAAGGGGCATGAGTGATTATCCAAAAATAAAGAGCACAAATTTAATGGGATGCTCAATCATTTTAAAATATAAAGCTCATTTTTCACCTGTTTTGTTGCTGATCTCTCCATCAGCACAAGGCAGACAGTCAAAGCAACAGATGGGCATGCCTTTCTTTCTGGCTCTTCTGGTGCCCAAGGGGCAGCTTTCACTGCAAACCGACCTGGGTGGCTAAAAAATGGAGAGTCCAGATTTATCACTTGAGCAATGCATTACTTCTGCTCTATTTTTATTCCACATTTTATCTTGGTGATATTTAATTGAAGAGCATGACACTGAGTTAACAATGCACTGCCAAAAAAAAAAATAATAATAATAACTAAAAACAAAAATTCCCAGTGTTGCAAATGTGAACAACAGATAAGCAGCTATATATACAAACATTCTATACAATCTAATTTTAGATGTGTGTGATTTACTTTCTTGATCTCAGAGTTCCAGTACAGAGCATCCTCATTCAGAAAAAGGACATTGTCTGTTTGTGCAGCTTCATCCACCACACCAACTGTACGGAGCCTGATCGAGCCATCCAGGTCTGGCTGCCAGTTCATAATGTCATAGATAGACAAAGGATTGCCATTCTCATCAAAAGACACACGATCCCCAAAGCCAGTGGTGAAATTTACTCTCTGTAGATAATGGACAACCTGTACAAGTGATTCAAAGAGACATGATAGGCAGATAGGTTGGATGTTGATCATGCCTTTCATCAACAAGAGCATTTTACTGATAAGTCACCTCAATTTTGAATTGTGCTTCACACACAGTGGTTTACAATTTAAATAAATAAATAAATAAATAAATAAATTTAAATACCTATGAAATAGTAATGAACATCATCACTAATTTCCAGATGCTAAAACCTTCAGTATTACACATTTGTTTTATACAGAAGGAATTTTGAGTGTTGAAATGGTTGGGAATTGTAAATATCTAAATAAATTTTAAATACAACATAAAAAAAGAACTGCTAGTTTTGGAATTTCTGATTGTGCATTGTAAAACATACATATAAAACTATAGATGCATGTTATCCGGCTCACTGCAGTGTATGTGGCATTAGTGCAATACTACAATAAGCATGTGTGTATTCTTCAGTTTCACCTGCCAAGGCTGCAAGGTGGATATTTTGGCACAGCTGTGACCACTAAAGGGCCTGTCACCCTCGTGACACTGTGTCAAGTCATGCAGGGCATGAGCTAGTGCATAAACCGCTTTATATACATTATAGGGAGCTCTTAGTTCAGACATGTCACTGTATGCTGTATTTGTGCTGCTCAGGTCTTCAAGCCCTGTGCACAACATTATGTCATCTTCCCCAGCAGTCTGCATGTCATCTGAATCAAACTTGCATTTGAACATCTCCTCCCAGAAAGTCCGGACCATGTTGTTTGCGGGATGCATGTCAGGGCGCAGACGTAGCAGGAAGTCCTGAAGCCCTGCAATATCTCCACGACGGATGGCAATGCCAAGAGTTCCTCCAAGAAATGGTAGCAGACGTGGTGTGCGGAAGACAGGTGAAGTAGCCCAGGCTTCACTTGCAATCCACTGCTTTCCAGTGACATTTCTTACAAACACTTCATCCATGAGTGGCACGAGGTAGGCATCACTAGAAATCACCACCACCACCTTGGCTGTGGAGGTTTTGATCAGTCTAACAATGTGCTCCACACCTCTGTGGTTGTTGTCCCTTGGCAGCATCTCAGAGTAAGCCACACAGCCACCCAACTGTTCCTGAACATCCTGGTGGAAGGACTGGGCAGCATAGATACCATAGTCATCATTGCTGTACACTAGGCCCACCCAGGTCCAACCAAAGTGCTTCAGGATTTGGATGATGGCATGCACCTGGAAGGCATCACTGGGGATTGTCCTGAAAAATGAGGGGAACTGATGCCGATCAGTGAGACAGGAGCAAGTGGCAAAGTAGCTAACCTGGTGGAAAGTGTTAGAGAAAAGGAAAAATAGTCAGGGAATGAATAAAAGAAAGCCTCAGATAAAATGACAACAAAAGCCATTCTGTATGCAGAAGAACTTCATAATCATGATAAAAAATTAATTGCCATGTTTTACTACAAATAATTTTAAATTGACAGAAATGTAAGCTACGTTTTTCCTCAATTTCTTAGAAGCCTTCTGAACTTTCTCTTAATCTGTACCATGGGCACACGATACAACCCCAGCACACTAGAGATAGCTATAGAGTGAGTGGAACCCGGGTCCCCCACTATTCCAATCACCGGGGGAGAACTGGTGCAGTTCAGGCCAGAAGCAATTTCATCAGTTCCACTGATCAGGGCTGTTGCTGCCCGAAATGCAACAGCAAGTGTCACACAATTGTCATACAGATGGTAGCCCAGCGTGATGTTTGGAAGTAGTTTGGGATTCCTATTGATCTCATCAATAGCAAAAACCATAGTCATTGCCTGCTGGAAGTTTGACATGTCAAACCTGTGGCAATATCACAGACAAAGAGAAGAAGAAATAAAAAGAGTAATATAAAAATTTATATTCAATAAATTATGTAATCCTGATCTGCTATATATTTAGTGCAACTGACAATTGCTATGTCAAACCAACTCACTGTTCACAATAGGGTTGTTCTGGTTCACTTGTGAAGCTTAACTCTGGAAATACAGTCAGATAGTGGACTGCAAATAGGCCTCCCAGAATCAGGTCTCCATCTTGGTGCATCCCATTCAGCTTGAAATGGCCCTGGAGCTGACAGTATCCAGAGTTTAGGTCCAAGCCAGTGACTAAAGATGGCAAGAAGGAGAGGGCCATTGATGAGCTCCAGGCTATGAACGGATACAGATATGAATTACGCCACATCTCTCTCTCTCTCTCTCTCTCTCTCTCCCTGTCTCTCTTTCTGTGGTAAATATCAAGTTTTATATAGCTTGCAAAGTCATGTGGGCCTCTGTGGAAATTATGACATCATGTTTGTTTGTTTTTTATGGATATATGACTAATATGGTTATATGTAATTTATAGAAGGGTTGATTGTTATGATTGTATCAAGTTTATTTTTACTGTTAAAGATGGATTTCCTGTATATTCCTGAACTTAAATGCAACCTCAGGGAAGCTGCATACATTTGTCCATTTAGAACCAGGGATTTTGTTGTTTGTTATTGGTAAGGGATTTATTAATTTTGATGACTTATTTAATATTTGAGTTCTACTGTAAGTAGTATGCAGTATCTCTAGTGTACTTTAACATGCACCTTCAGAGGAATTAATAAAAACAGCCTATCATTGAAATTTGGGTGAGTTAACTATTTTTGCCATGGTAGTGATAACACTCCTCTATGCTTGAATGTTTTTATTTTATTTTATTTATTTTTGCTATTCCTTTTGTTTTTTTGGTCTGTGTGGACATATTTACATTCTATATACTAATTACCCAGAAAAAAAAAAGAGAGAGATAATAAAGCAGTGACTATCACTTTACAGGACAGGATGATATAGGCCTGATAGGCCTCAGTGACCTAAAGAACTGCCACACTTTCCACTCAAGCACATTATTATTTTTTTCCAATATTACAACTATAAAACTGTTTTGTCCACTAAAACAAGAGCAAAAGGAAGCATGTATATGGAAAATATTACCCTTTCTAATGCGATATGTTAGTCCTCGATTTGAATGCACCACTGGTGATAACCTCAAGAGAGAACAAGACAAAATAACTAAATGCTATCAAACAGAGGTCTTCCATCTTATCTGCTAAGGGTCAGTGTGGCTGCAGGTTATCATACCAATCAAATAATAGACATAATTTGCACTAATTTAAGAAGTGGACAACTTCTTCCAGCTCTTTGCATATTTAAGACTGATGCAATCAATTTTAGAATGCATATGCCTGGGAGAATAAATTCAACTTTAAATGGCTATGAAAATGTACAAATATTTCCATAGTCTTGGGACAGCAATGATAATGGCATTGTCACCTTTGAATCTCATCTAACACTAAAGAATGGCAGCTGTTTCCAGTCTGGAGAAGTCGAATGGGGAATATGAGAACAAAGATTGAGACTGGTGATATGTCATATAGGTTTTTATTTATTTATTTATTTATTTATTTTAATTTTCTTTTTTTTTATCAAATAAACCCTTCATTTCAGTTTTCGACTTGTAAATACTACAGGGGGTCCAGCACCTGAAAAGATGCTGTCTCTTTTTCCACCTGTCATGAGCCTTGTGACATAACAGGTATATCACTTCAAAAGGGTATTAATATATTGTCACACATTGACTTGCCTCTGAAATATGTATTTTTAGCCTGCAACTCTCAGTATCAGGTCCTGCAGATGGCAATATTGGACCTATCTTCATATCTTCTGTAAAATGTGACACACTGAAACACAAACAATTTTTGGTCACTGTTATGTGATTTGATGTAATTCTATGAGTTCTAATCTCATGTAAGTCATGGACTAACATTTAATTAAATGTGTTTGTTTGTTTGTTTGTTTGAATTTGTACTATTTCCCACCACTAATTTTTTTAAGAATGTGCATAGTCTCCAAGTCTTTTCAGTGCTCAAATTATTGTTTTCTTCCTTCCAAACTTCTTTACTGCCCATTGTGTAGATTTCCTCCTTTTTCTGTAGATTTCATTCACTTAAGAAACCAGATGGCATGATCTGGTTTCAAAATTATAGAGAGCTTGAACATGCTGAATGTAATGAGTTTGGCTTCATTCAAATTATCAGCCACTTCCAAAGCAGAAAAGCCAAAATAAAACATAAAAGAGCCAAGAGTCCAATATATCCCAGCATAACCCAGAAACCTGTCATCTCAGCCATAAGCCAAGGTAATTCTTTTCTTGTACTGCTTTATATATATTTCAAGAGGAAAAAAAAAGGTTATATTTTTAAGCAAAGCACACAAATATGGTCCTGAATGAGAGTGGAAGAGTCTTTGTTGTGGAGGTCCAAAACATTTCATTCAATTATAACCTGGACATGTAACCATGGAGGCCATTAGCATGCCTAGATAATGTTTTCCTAAGAGCACAGGAAATGCAGAGGATGAACATGAACCCAAACCTTGTGTGGCACAGTAGACATGACCAATCAGAGGTCTATCAATGAAAGCAAGTGAACAAAGGAAATACAAAGTGAGAAGTACAAAAAATAGATAGATAGATAGATAGATAGATAGATAGATAGATAGATAGATAGATAGATAGATAGATAGAAGCAATAGGAAGCTCAGGTCAGAGTTGTTGGCCCTGACAAAAGGAGAGGTCCTGTGCTTGTAAAAGACAGCTGCCAGTGAAGGCCTCAGTGTTGCAGAATACTTTTAGGTTGATGCTGATAGTTTCATCCCAGGAAACATTACATGAGAACAAGGGAATAATGAAGCTAGACCATGATTGCTGTCAGCAAGTTCTTTTCTGTCAGTTGTATCATGAATATCAATCTGTTTTCAATGGGAATATGCAATGTTGAAAAGTAAGAAAATATCCAAACATGCATTCTACCAATGTCAAATTGTCTTTTGCCTGAGAATAATATAAAATTTGGCATTGCCTGAGAATAATAATAATACATTTTGATAAACTGTGTATGTGCAACCTGTCCTTCAGAAGATGACATAGTCATAGCAGCAGACAGGCCAGTCCCTCTGCAAAGCTTTCTTCAAAACAGACTCAGGTGTTTGTTAAAAACACATCAAGCATAAACCAAACATTTCATTGTTTCCCTCTAATGTAAAAAACATATACAGCTAATTTGTCAATTAATAGTATTAGGTGTGTGATGGGAGCACAGTAAGTACAGTTAGACTGTAGCTCTGTCTATCCTACAATGCAACTCATATTTCTAATCTTCTGTACTTTAGGTTTGGATGAATCATAATAGCCCACTGTTATGTAATCCAAAGCACCAGAATACTGAAGTTGATCACTCAGACACGAGCAGGTCACAAAGGAGACGTATGTGAAATTCAGTCAGTGCAAAAACATGACTTAAATAGTCTATATTTTATTTATCTTTATTACCATAATACTCAGAGTGGTTGCAACATCTATAAATTATTAGACTAATCCTAGAAGGACTCTATAACCATAACTGTCTTGCACACTCTCTCACACTTGTTTTCTTGTTGGACTTTTGGAGTTAATACTTATATCCATATCCACATTTTTTTTTACTATAACAGCTACATATACTACCCCCATAGCACATTGGCTTCCAGTGTGAGGTTGGCCCAAGGAAACCACCATCCAAGTACTGCATTGCTCCTCTCTCGACTGCTCCCGTGGTGCTGAAGAGACAGTGATACTTCAGCACCACTATTTTGGACTGCCAAAAGCAGCATGACCACAGGACGGAGCCTTCTGATTGCACACATTTAGAACAGATTAAATAGCACCTCAATCTACCCTCCTCAAGCATCCAGAGGAGTATAAAGAGGTGCCACCACAAACACAGGTTAGGTGAATGTTTTCAGGGCATGTTGACTGACTCCTCCACTCCCTCCCTTTTCAGACAACAACAATGATGCCGATGCTGAGAACAATGAGGAAGACAGTAGAGAGTCCAGCACACTCACAGGCAATTACCTCTGCTCCTGCTACCCATGGTAGAATGCCGAAAGTTCCAGATGTAGCCAGCCCATGCCTGTGACCCAGCTGTAGGCCAGCTCTAGCCTTCCACTGCATGCACCTGCTACACTCCCTTCACCACTTGCACTTCCCCTGCCTTTTTTGAAAAATTTAAAAGAGCACTTAACTTCTACTGACCCTGGGTTGTTTGTCTGTGTTACCCACCACAGCTATGAGTGCCACACTGGTGGAAAATGTGGGCACGAACACAGTGCCCCCACCCACCTCCCACATGGAACCTTTCTTGCAACAACTCCTGGAAGCCAGTCTCCAACAGCAGCAGGTGATGCAAGAACTCACCAAGGTCTTCCAAGTTGCCACTTAGGAGCTGCTGCGGCAACAAGCCAGAGCTGCTCCCTACCATGACCACCATCCAGATTCTCACAAAGAAGCTCTTTGTCTACACTCCAAGCTAACTCCTTTGGACAATGTTGATGCTTACCTCTACACTTTTCAACAGACTGTGATACAGGAAGGCTGACCTGAGGAGGAGTGGGCCCAGGCTCTGGCCCCTCTACTCATCAGGGAGGCCCAGCTGGCTGACTATTGTCTCCCCCTGGCCTTGGCAGATGAGTACCCGCTCCTGAAAGAACAAATCCTGGCACACTGCAGGGTCTCTGCCTGCCAGGCCACAGTTCCATCACTGGGTGTATTGGGCTGATGTGAATCCTGCAGCCAAATGGATACTCTGCTGAGGACTACCAAATGGTGGCTACAGCCTGAACAACACTCAGCTATCAAGGTTGCAGAGTGGGTCATCACGGATTGCTTCCTCTGGGCATTCCCACCCACAGAGTGCATAGGAGATGAGGGATGAAGAGATGAGGACACCCAAAATGCCTGCCAAGCTCATCATGGCCTTGTAGTGTACCCTCGCCACTCTGGACATCAGCAAACGAGAAATGACAAAACCTCACCAGGCTCACACCAGGCCCTAACATACACCCTCCTGGGCCAATGCCGAGCCCTGATGTCTCCCACCATGACCAGCTTGCCGTCCATCACGCCTGAATGAGGCTATGCCCAATGCTCCCAAACCTCAGTCAACTGCCCCAGCCCAGAAGTCATTGCTTGCTGACTGTGTTGTCCACTCACCTACAAGCCATCATCTTTCAACCACCTCTGTGCAAGTAGATGGACAGCCAGTGCAAGCTCTCCTTGACTCCGGCAGCACCATTATGCCCTGTTCAACCCTCCATCATGCCTGAAGCTGTGGGGGCACCGTGGCACAGTCAGCATCACCTGTCTGCATGGGGACGCATGAGAGGTGGCCACTATCCACATCTGGATTGAAAATGAGCAAGGTGAGTGGAAACTAACTGTTGGTGTGTTCCCTGACCTCACTGTCCCTCTCCTACTAGGGAGAGATTGGCCTGGGTCACCCAAGGAGCTCCCTGCAACCAGAAGGATGAGGAGAAGATGAGTGCCCCAGAGGCCTGTGGACCACAATGTGCCACTCCAGAATGTGTCCCTGGTTGGGGAGCATGAGGATGCTGATGCCTGTGCTGGTGAAGGTGAGTCAAACACCATCCTTCTCTCACATGTGTATAAGCAGGTGGCTGAAGAATGGAACTTTGGGCAGAAGCAGAAAAGGACGAGCAGCTAATACACAGCTGTGGGCAGGTGTCTCATCTCTCATCTCATTATCTCTAGCCACTTTATCCTGTTCTAAAGGGTCACAGGCAAGCTGGAGCCTATCCCAGCTGACTACGGGCAAAAGGCGGGATACACCCTGGACAAGTCGCCAGGTCATCACAGGGCTGACACATAG
>JANZLB010000025.1:61839521-61849521 GCA_026167865.1 Notarius quadriscutis | reverse complement strand
CTAAAATAATCTAACCAGACCATCTGCCACATTCAAAGTCACAGAGGTCACTCTCATCAAATACATAAATAAAATTACCAGTCAAAAGTTTGGATATACCTTCTAATTCAATGATTTTGTTTTGTTTGTTTGTTTGTTTGTTTGTTTTTTTGTTAATTAAGACACTTAATGTCTGAAACTAATAATGGACTGCCATTTCTCTTTAAGTAGTTAAGTGGTTCTTGACGTAATATAGATTATAACAGTTGTCAAACAGGGCTATTTACTGTATACATTGTTTATTATTTACTGTTTGATGGTCTCAAATGTATTAAGAAGGCAATGAATTCCACAAATTAACTTTTGACAAGGCAGACTTGTTTACTGAAAAGATTCCAGGTAACTACCTCATGAAGCTGGTTAAGATAATACCAATAATGTGCAAAGCTGACAAGGAAAATTGTAGCTACTTGGAAGGATCTAAAATATCAAACATATTTTATTTATTAAAGCCACATAATTCCATATATGTTCTGTATGTTACAACTGTTTCATGGTTTTGATGTCTCCAGTGTTGTTCTACAATGTAGAAAATATTCAAAATACAGAAAAATGTATGAATGAGTAGATGTGCATATACATTTCCATGTAATTATTATTTTCCCATTAGATGTTTTTTGGTATTCTTTTCAGGTTTGAGGAGAATAATGTAACACTTTGGTGCAAATAAACACAAAAGGAGACCAAAGCTTGAAGCTAAAATCGCAAATATTTCAACTGCAGTAGTGAATTTACCAGGTGAACTGACATAGGCAGGTATAAATGCAAGCCACACTGCACAAAATATTAACATGCTAAAGGTAATGAATTTAGCCTCATTAAAATTTCCAGGCAATTTACGAGCCAGAAAGGCCAAAATAAAACACAAACAGGCCAACATGCCAATGTAGCCAAGCACACACCAGAAGGCCAGCTCAGATCCCACCTTGCAGTCTAAAATGATCTTAGAGTGCTGATACTGAGTGTTTTTATATGGGAATGGTGGGGATGATATGAGCCATGCAGCACAGATGATCACCTGGACTATGGTGCAACTGAAGATGATGATCCTCTGTTGTGTAGGCCTGAGCCATTTCATCATATTATTTCCAGGCTGGGTGGCTGTGAAAACAGCAAGAACCACTAAGGTTTTTCCCAGGATGCAGGAGATGCAGAGCGAGAAGGTGATGCTGAAAGCAGTGTGGCGCAGCATGCATGACCAGGATGTGGGCTCCCCAATAAAGATCAGTGCACACAGGAAACACAAGGTCAAGGAGAACAGGATGAAGAAACTCAGCTCTGAGTTATTCATATGCACAATAGGAGTGTTTCTGTGATAGTGAAAGACTGCAAATACAGCTAAGGTGACACAGGCCCCAACAATAGCAATAACTGTCAGTGTTAACCCAATTGCATCGTAGGAAAGGAACTCAATGACTTTGGGAATACATGCTGTTCCATCAGTGTTGGACCAATAATCTTCAGGACAGACCATGCAGTCTACTGAATCTTTAGAAAACAAGCAGCAAAAGACTATTTAGTATAGATATCTAAACTGTTATTTGTGATTTTTGGACATACATGAGGTTTCCCTTAAATAAAAAATGACTAAGCCTACTGACCTGTCTGATTACTAATCTTGCCACTGTCACATGGTACACAGTCAAAGCAGCACAAAGGCTCCCCTGGACGGATAGCTTTCCTAGATCCCGGAGGGCAGCTGTTACTGCAAATAGAGACTGGCACCTGTTTACCAGAGAAATAGCCAGAGGTTAGTAAAGCTCTACACACATAATAATCATAAAATAATAAGTAAAAAGATAGAAGGAAGGTAAATACAAACAACTATTTAATTAATGATTAGGAACAAATGTCAAATCATGGCAAATAAAAAAAAAAAAACTCCCCCACACACACTCACACACACACATAAATATAATTTATATTTATTTTGTTATGACTTGTCTTGTCTCTTAGCAAGTGCTTTCCTGTTTGTAAAACAGGAAGAAATAACTGTATATTAAAACTGACTTTAATTTTTTTGCATATGAAAGGCTATATTCATTCTATTTTTTTGAAGTACATCCCAGTTACTGAACGGTTTGCAGGATTCAAAGTAGTATTCTTTCGCTTCTCAGATAGAGATGCCTGATCCAGGTCTCATCTGAGGTCTGTGTGCTTTGAAGCAACTTACCTCCACTTCACCCTACAGAACTTCAACAGTTGGTTTCTCATGTACTGAACTACATTCTGAGAGCAGCTTGCCTCAGTCTTGTCTCTGGCCCATGTGATAGTTGTGTCATAAATGACCAGCTCACTCCCAGCTTCTTGAGCACCATCATACATGCCCACTTTAACCAGCTCAATATTTCCAGCGGTGCCTTTCTGCCAGTTGATCAGGTCGTAGGATGGGATCGAGTCACCATTCATATCAAAGTTGACTGTCTCACCTGAGATAGTAAATGAGACTTCTTGCAGGTAATGCTGGAGCTATGAAACCATAGAATAAATGCAGATGAAGAGCAATATTATGATACATTGTCATTCATGCCTGTAATTATTGAAAAGAGGAAATATAATTTCATATTATTTATTGTGGCAATAGACAGAATGATCTGCACCTGCCATGGATGGACTTTAGTGCTGTCAGCACACATGAAGTCACTGAATGGGCCATTTCCAGGTTTACAGGAAATGAGATTGTGGAGGGAATGAGCAATAGCATACACACCTTTGTATACATTATAAGCAATGCGAGGACTAGATGTGTTCATGTAGGCAGAGTGTTGCTTGTTGAGTGTCTCTTGTCCAGTGCAGAGGGGCAGCTGTGTACTATGGGTCAAAGAGGAAATGGGATAACACCCATACAGAGTACCCCACAGTTCCTGCACCAGAGTGTTGGATGGGTACAACTGTGGGTTCACTGTTATAATATAGTCTTTCAACTTTGGAATATATCCCTGCCGTATTCCAAAGCCAACCGTGCCTCCCAGAAAAGGGTAGTACTCACTTCCTGTGAACACTGAAGCTGTTACCCAGGCCTCACTGGCAATCCACTGAATTCCAGTAATATTCAGTTTCATATAGTCTTTCAGAAAGGGTGTGAGTTCCCCTTCAGCTGAAAACACCACCACCACTCGAGCACTGGAACTGTTCATCACACGGATGATCTCTATTGCTCTCTGGCTGTCATAGAGCAGGGGAATCATCTCCTGATAAGACACACACACACTTGTGTCCTCAAGCTCACTCAGCAGTCCGTGCAGGGCAGAGTGCCCATATGCATGGTCACCTCTAAGCACACCCACCCATGTCCAGTTAAAATGTATCAGCAGCTTGGCAATTGCTTTCATCTGGTACATGTCACTGGGGATGACCCTAAAGAAAGTGGGAAATTCTCGTCTGTCACTGAGACAGTCACATGTTGAGAAGTAGCTGATCTGAAATACAAAATGGACAAAATTAGCAATGAAAAGTGGAACTGTGACTTGTATAGCAGATATTATTTCATCAACAGTCATCTTTAGAATCCAAATGAGATGATTGTTGAATTTTAAAGTACTGGATATTGCAAATGTGTTTCACTTGTTTTTATACTCTTTCCAAACACACAGCCAAATATGTGAAAATGCATATATGGCAATAATCAATTAATTAAGACTATGGCAGTTACGTGCATTAACAAATAAAACAATTCTTCAATGAAAAAAAGATTTCATATACCATTGGAATCCTGAAAGGCTGTAAAATTCTAGACACCACAATAGATTGAGCTGACCCAGCTTCACCAATAATGGCCAACATCGGGCTAGCATTTGAACACATTGGCCTGTCTGCTTCCATTGGTCCATTCATAACAGCCAGAGCTGCTCTCTGACCAGTTAATGGATGTCTACAGGAATCAAATATTTTATAACCGAGTGTGAGATTAGGTAGCAGCTCACTGCTGTTGTTAATTTCCTCCACAGCAAGTTTCATAGTCAGAGCCCAACGGAAAGCTCTGGGATTAAACCTGAATAAAGAAAGAATGAACTTCAGAATGATAATGTTCAGTTACATCCCTAAAAACTGGTGATGCATAATTTGCAGTATATTGTATAGTCCCTATTCCAATTTATATCCAACACATTAAGTTTATCTTTTTTTTCAAGAACAAATTCCTTTAATTTCAGTTAGAAAAATAATTCCATGGTTTCCACAGTTGTATTATGACATTCATACCCATTACATTGCACTGGTCTTGGTTTGTATGTGCAGTTTAGATCCGGCATTTCCTGACTGTGATGCAATGGAAAAATGCCACCAATGACAAAGTCTCCATCAGCCATGAATCCTGGCTCAAAATTATTCTGCAGAGTGCACTGACGTTCCAAAGTTGCACTGAAGATGGAAAAGCGGAGTACCAGAATCCACAGGCATAGGAGAGTCATCTTCAGCAATGAACAGCTATTCTGTTACAGTGTGGTTAGACTGGGCAGGCAGCTATATTTTATATGTCACTCATAGGCTGGCTCCCAGTCTTGTCATGTGTCACAGTCACATGTTGTCATGGCATTACCCACAAAAGTATTGCTACTTGATTTTATACCCTCTGCATATCACTACAATTACCTGGATTGTGTGTGTGTGTGTGTGTGTGTGTGTGTGTATTTTAAAATGAGATATTATTTGTGGAATGTGTATATTGTTCTATAGTTTACAAAATGTATGTTTCTTCACATTTCTTAAGTTGTTAAATATGTTGCAATAGCCGACATATGAACATGTGGATGTTTTGTAATATCTTGTTATTTTAACTTAAAATTGTTTTACAAGTATACCATTTTGTTAAAAGTACTTCAATTAACAACAATAAAATGTATTTCCATGATAATATTTCCATTAAATATTAATTCCATCTTCTCAAAAGTATTTTAATGTTTATTGTAGATGTCCTTATGAACATAATAATAATAATAATAATAATAATAATAATAATAATAATAATAATAATAATTAACAACTGCCAGGCAATTAAAAAGTAGTTTACTACAAAAAAAGCACCACCCTGCATACCGTATGAACTAAAGAAAAATTATTTTGTTGCCTTCCCTTTTTTTTCCAGGTTTGACTAAAATGATGTATTACTTTGGAGCAAATATGCATAAAAGGAGACCTAGAGGATAAGATATAAACGCCTGCCTCACTACTCCAAAAAAAAGTAACATGCCAATATTCATATATTTCATGTCATTAAAATTTTCAGGCAACCTACGAGCCAGAAGGCCAAAATGAAACACAAACAGGCTAAGATGCCAATATAGCTGAGTACACATCAGAAAGCCAGCTAATATCCCATCCTGCAATCTAGAATGATCTTAGAGTGCTTGTACTGTGTGTTTTTATAGTGGAATGGAGGAGAGGATAATTGACATGCAGCACAAATGATCACCGGGACCAGGGTGCACCTAAAGATAATGATCATATTCTGTGTAGGCCTGAGCCATTTCATCACTTTATTTCCAAGCTGGGTGGCTGTGAAAACAGCAAGAACCATGCAGGTTTTACCCAGGATGCAGGAGCTGCAGCATGAGAAGCTAATGCTGAAAGCAGTGTGGCGACGCATGCATGATCAGGAATTGGGCTCCCCAATAAAGATCAAAGCACACAGGAAACATAGGGTCCTCAATGAGAAGTGAGTTCCTCAATGATGCAAGAATATTGCTAGCACAGGTATTGTCATACAAGACCCTCCTCTAGCCATCACCATCAAGATGAGAAATATAATCTCCCTACATAATAGAGAGAAATAAGATCATACTTTTGTTCCTACTCAGTTGTATTATTATACTGCCTTGCTCTCTGGATGTTCCAGTAGGTGCATAAACAAGCTCCATTTAGTCCAGCATGCAGCAGACAGAGTCCGAATGAGTCCACATCACCCCTGTCTTATCTGCACCGCATTAGCTCCAGGTCTACAATACTATTGTTGATCTCTAAAGCAATGAATGGTCTTCTGTTGCAGTATGCGAGTCAATTTCTGGTCTTTTACAATCCACAATGCCTACTTTGTTCAAAAGGTTCAGGCTCTTTGTTGATACCTTGAATAATAAAGGCTCCAGGAGAGCTTAGTGTTCAGGACTCAGACATAGTCTCAGTGTTTAAGTCTTGGCTGAAAACATATTTGGTTAGTCAAGGCATTTCTTTTAGGTTTTTGTGTTCTTGGGCAAAGGCACATCTGAAGGGTTCATGGGCATAGAGTGTTTTGGGAAACTGGAATGTTTGGATGCTGTCACCTTCCCATGCTACTCTGAAGATACCAATGATCCTAAATCCTTCTGATCTCTGGGCCTGCCTGGGCCAACCTAATATATTATTTCTGTTCAGAGTTCTCCTCACCTGAAAATCACTTCCTGCTGCTAATTATGGCCACAAATGGACAACCTAAAGATCCCCAAAAGATTACTGCGGATGGTACCACATAGAAACCATAAAGATGGCTGTGGATGTACACATACAATATAATGTATAGCTGATGAAAGAGAAATTATTTATAATCGCACTCTCTGGTGTTACTCAAATCAGGACGGCTATCCTTTTGAGTCTGGTTCCACTCAAAGTTTCTTTCACATGTCATCCTAGGAGTCTTTCCTTGCTACCACTGCCTCATGCATGCCAATTAGGAATGAATTCATAAATTTAAATTTTACATTTGCAATTTACTGTATATGTTTCTGTAAAGTTGCTTTGTGACAGTGAAAAACAGACAAAGTGCTATACAAATAAAATTTAATGGAATTGAATTCAATTTTGTGAGTGCAGAACATGCCTTTAACTAAATGGCATAGGGTGTGATTGTCCAACTGTAATGAGGAATTACTCAAATGAATCAAATAACTCAAATAACTGTTTGGAGTTCTATGTGAATTCTGATTTGTGCTTCATAACCAGCCAAATAACTGAATTAAAATGGTGCTGTTATATTGTGTCTGTCTTAAGTCTTATAGCTTTGTCGAGAAGTATTTGTAGTGTGCCTGTGAGATCCTGGTGAATTTATGATATCCAGCGAATGACCTTGAGGATGTTAAATGCAAACAGATAGGCTCACAGATGGGAAGGGTAAGTCAAGTTTATTTGCATAGTGCTTTTAACAATAGACATTATTGCAAAGCAACATTACAGAAAATTAAGGACTTTAAACATATGAGCTTGTTTAAGCCCTAATAAATTTATTTATCCCCTATGAGCAAGCCCGTGGCAATGGTGGCAAGGAAAAACTCCCTCAGATTACATGAGGAAGAAACCTTGAGAGGAACCCGACTCAGAAATAAATAAATAACTTTCGTCTAGAACTGTATCCTATATAGTCACAAAGTACAACTGTGTAACCAGGAAATTCATTATAGTTTTAGCATGAAGTGTATTTTGCTGAAGATGTCCAGTGTTCTTTGATGGAGACTTGAGTGCAAAACTGTTCATGACAACTGCAGTCCTAAAATTATCATGGCAATTGTAGTCCTTAGCCATCGTACCAAATCCATAAGTGTCCAGAGCCATCTTCCAAGTGCGACTTTCCACTGTCCATATGGGGCCATCCTCCACAGGAGCAATGTGATGAGATGCCAGTAAGACATAGGGCATCAGGATGGATCAGGCAGGTCTGAACAGCAGAATTGGTCAGAATCACTGGTGTCTCAGGAGCGACATGTAACTTGACAGAGACAGAGAGAGAGAGAGCGAGAGCACAAAGCTCTGCTAACATACAAGAACAACCCAAGCATTGACACGCACAATGCCCTCAGAGCAACAAGGAATAAAGCTCAGTTGACCACCCATCACTGTGCCAACAACTCCTGGCTGAACCTGTGCTAAAACATGCAAAACACACCAGAGACAATGGATGTCGGATCCATGTATAAGGGCATCAGGAAAGACATCCATTCCACAACAACCAGCACCAGTCCTTTGAGGTCCAACACTGGTGATATGATCACTGACCAGGACAAGCAGGTGGATTCGATGGGGTTGGTCTTAGTGCTGAACATTACCTTGAGCTGTACAGCCCCCAGAATGATCTCACCAAAGACACCCTTAATTCCACTTTAGACCTGCACAGCATGGGTGTGTTAGATGCCTTGGCTAGAGTGGAAGAGCTCAGCAAAGCCATTGACTGCCTGATATGCAGTTTGGCCCTGTTGGCGACAGCATCCTACCTGAAATCCAGAAGTGGAAAGTTTGCTCTGCTTCAGCCCTTGCATGAGCTCATTTGCCTCTGCTAGGAGAAAGGCTACATTCCCCAAGACATGTAGATGGAAACATTGTCACTCTGTTGAAAAATAAAGGGGATTGAGTTGACTGCAACAAATAGTGTGGCATCTCCCTCTTGAGAATTGTCAGGAAAGCTGAATGCAGGGTCATCCTGATGCACTTGCAGAGCCTTGCCTCCCATGTCTGCTCAGAGTCACAGTGCAGTTTCAGAGCTGGCCGATCCATAGGAGACAAGATCGTCTCACTACACCAACTGCAGGAGAAGTGCTGTGAGCTGCAGAAGCCACTCTATGCTGCATTCATTGAGCTTATCAAGGCTTTTGACAGAAAACTGGCTGCCTTCCCAAACTACTGGATATGGTTATCTCCTTCCATGAGGGCATGAATTGCATGCTCCATTTAAATGGTTTTGAAGCTTTTCCACTAAACAGAGTGGTGAAGCAGGGCTGCATCCTGTCCTGACTACTTTTCAGTAATGATGGGGTGGATACTGAGTCTTTGAAGCTTGTTTTGTCAACATGAAACTCAGTGTACCAAAGCTCTGAGCATCTGTCCATGCATGCCATCCTGATGTACACACAGAGATGCGCATGGAAAAGTACAAACCAGCCTGAAGGAGTAGAGGATGAGATGTTGGCAGCCTATGGCTTTATTTTTCTTCAATTCCATTGCATTTATTTCCTTATTGACAAAAGTCTTTAAATTGGGGAAAACATCAATCTGCAACTTTTGCCCCACAAATGTACTCAGCCAAAGTAAACAAAGTACCAGGGGAATAGTGGACTGTATTGCTGGGTTTCATGTGACATCACATTCACCTCATTAGTTATTCAAAACTTTAGCTAGTGGTCTACCAAAGCTCAGTTGACAAAGCATTTGTACAGAGAAGGTGCATTGCTCGCATGAAAAATGCCTGACGCTTGCATTGCTTCAGGTTGTTCGAATCAATCAAACTGTGAATCTGATAAAAGTTTCTTCAGGGTTCCCCATTAACTTATAAAAATGGGTGAACAAACACAGGATTTCAAAAAAAGATGTCGAAAAAGGTGGCTTTTGAACCTCTCACTGAAATTGAAGCGAGCTGAGTCGAAGCATGCTCGAGTTTGCAGTGATCATTTGGTGAAGGGTTTGTATATCCCTCTCAGCTATGTCGTTAGTGTTTTCCAAGTACTTCTCTTGCTATGTGTTGTTATTTTATGGTACCTTTTTTTAGTCATGAAGTGCTAAAGTCCCTAGCTGTTTCTTTGTTTACTCCTCACAAAGTCCATATGCATGAAGGTTGTGACAAAATTCTAACCCAGCCATACAGTTACAATGTGCTGTGATCACTTCTCCATCTTATTTAACTAAGATCCAGGTCTTTAAAGGGGTTTCTGATGATCTTTGTGAATTATTTACCTGAGAAATAAGATTGAACACAAGTGAGAATCAAGTGAACTGTTGTTTGTTTACAATTCAACTTGCAGTGCTTCAATGTAAAGATGCAAATGACAAGCTTAAAAAAATACTTACACAGGCAAAAAAAATGTAGGATTCATTCGGCAGCGACTTGATACCGACGTCCTTCAGCCAGCCACATACAACCCGATTCCAAAAAAGTTGAGACAAAGTACAAACTGTTAATAAAAATGGAATGCAATGATGTGGAAGTTTCAAAATTCATATTTTATTCAGAATAGAACATAGATGACATATCAAATGTTTAAACTGAGAAAATGTATCATTTAAAGAGAAA
>JANZLB010000025.1:61689350-61702137 GCA_026167865.1 Notarius quadriscutis | reverse complement strand
ACATACTGTATTCCTGGACTGCACTGTAGACTACATGTAAAAGGTGTGCACCATCCTTTTATGTTTATGGCATCATTAACATGCATGTTCACAAGCCAAAATGATAAGATGCTGCAGCAGGCTTACTGCGTACACACACACGTGTCGGCTGTCTGGCTACTGCTCGTATTCATTAATGGGGTATCCCTGTGCTTACTATACCTGGTGTATTTACATGGTACATGTGCCATTTGGGGGGTGAGCCTCATTTTGATTTTACGACAGTGGCTGGATAGGTCTGTGAGAGATGTTGATTTGTTCAATGGCTCTGAAGAAAATCTGCTTTAAATCCCCTGAGTCTTGCAAACTAAGATTTAATATAGGACTTGTTCACATGCAACTCACACAATCATTGCATAGTTATCTCAGTCTATTAGACTCAGGAGCTCAGATTGCAGTTACTAACTTTGTATTACAGACATGCAACTCTTGCAGTCTTTGTTTATAGTTATCTTGGTATTAAGCTCTGTCTTGAGTGGCCACTTACATTACCTCACTTTGCCTGGGTATATTCATTGTCTTATATGTACACTGAATGTCCTGAGCAGGAGCTCAGATTGCAGTTCCTAAAATAGTAATAATTTATTGATATATAATGTGTTTTGTGGTCAGTGTACTACATGGTAGTGTATCATGGCAATGCATTATATGACAATGCAACTTTCATAAATATTACCATATATCGGTTGTAATTATGTTCTATGCATATGCCTGCAACTCTGACATCATTTTCAGTGACTAATAAAATGGCTTTGAAAGTTCCGACTTTTAAAACATATTTTTGATATGGTAATTTTCTTTAAGATATTTCATTTACAACATGTCTCTGACAGCTCAAAATGCATCTCTGGGCATTTAAAAACTTCAGACCTTCTGGGGGTCTCTGGTGGCCCCTGGACCCCCAGCATTACTGGGTTGATGTCCTCCCCCCCATCCCACTTTCCTGGTTCCACCTCTGTACAGGGAGGAGGTTCAGAACCTGTCAAAATATGGTGCACCACCAACAACATGGTCTTAAACACCCAAAAGAGAAATGAAATAATTGTGGATTTTAGGACTACCAGGAAAATCTCACACAGTCTGTTTCATATCAACTCAGAGGAGGTGGAGAGGGTCCTCAGTTTTAAGTTTCTAGGCATCAACCTCATTGAGGACATTTCCTTGCATGTCAACACAACAGCAGTAGTGAGTAAGGCACAATAATGCCTTTACTTTCTGAGGAGGATAAGGAGAGCCAACCTCCCCCAACAGTTACTTGTGAATTTCCAATTTCTACATGATTGGACCACTTTTACAACATTCATTGTGTGAGGAGAGAAAAGAACATCACAAAACTCATCACACATCCTGGGCACAATCTATTTCAGCTCTTCCCATCAGGCAGGCATTTCAGATACATCCATGTAGACACAAACAGACTGAAAAACAGCTTCTTCCCCAAAATGTTGAATTATTAAACAACTTCTCAGTCTAACAAGACCCCAGTGTGCAATATTAGCAACATGTACCATGTGTAATATTTATTTATCTTATTCAAAACCTGTGCAATAACTTCATATATCATATTGCTTAACTACACTGTGCAATATTTATTATTTATCTCACTTATCGATTATCAGTCACTTACTCAACTGCTAATGTATGCATTTTGCACCCTCACTACCTTGACTTGTGTTACTTGATGTTTTTTTATTTATTTATTTTTAATTAAAGTTGCTTTTTTCTCTTTTAACTAGTAAGTTTTTTATAACAGGCACAATTTGACTTGAGGAGGACACAATTTTGTTTTGTTGGCACAATGACAAAGTTCTTCTTGATTCTTTATTCTTATTGCTGGGTTTCAGTCACATGACTTTTCTTAGTAGTTTTACCGGAAGTGAAATAGCTGGTGGTCTAAACGGCTGCTGTAGTGCAAACAACGAGCAATAACTTATCAGAGTATGCTCGTAATCTCGAAGCCACTGCTCACTTTAGATATATTCAGAAGATTGCTATGTGCAATGGAATTGACCCCTACAGTCTGGAAAAGAAAGATTTGTCATACGATCTCAAAAACTACCCATCAGTCGTGTTCCCCAACATCTCAAACTATCTGGTGTTGCAGACATCCATCTACACTGCAAAACAGATGAAAGCATGGAAGAGTATGGAGGCTTACAACTTTTTTGTTTGTGGCTGGCTGAAGGACCTTGGTATCAAGTTGCTGCCAAATGAATCCTGTATTGTTTTTGCCCATGTAAGTTTGTGTTTTTAAGCTTTTCATTCGTGTCTTTACAACGAAGCACTGCAAGTTGAAGTGTAAACAAACAACAGTTCACTTGATTCTCACTTGTGTTCGCTCTTATCTTGCAGGTAAATCATTCACAAAGATAATCAGAAACCCCTCTAAAAACCTGGATCTTAGTTAAACAAGACAGAGAAGTGATAATGGCACATTGTAACTGTATGGCTGGGTAAGAATTTTGTCGCGACCTTCATGCATATGGACTTTATTATTTGTGTTTGTTTTGATCGTGTGCACTTGCTTTGGTGGCTGAATTGTTTTGTATTCTTCTGTACACCCTGTTAAAGACAACGAGACATGCATTGTTTTGAGTATGGCAGTCATCAAGTGAGGAGTAAACAAAGAAACAGCTGGGGACTTTAGCGCTTCATGAGTAAAAAAGTACCATAAAATAATGACACAAAGCATGAAAAGTACTTGGAAAACACTAACGACATAGCTGAGAGGGTGTGACAGAGTGCCTGTAACTACAGTTGAGTATATGCTCTGATTGCCATACCAACAAGCCTGGCTCTTTGGTGTTGTAGTCAGGGTTTGGCACCCTGTAGACCTGGGTTCAAGACAGGGTAAGGTGACTGTTCTCCCACTTCACTACAGAGGGATATACAAACCTTTCATGAAGTGATCACTGCAAACTTGAGTATGCTTCGACTCAGCTCTCTGATTTCAGTAAGATGTTCAAAAGCCACCTTTCTCTGCATATTTTTGTGAAATCCTGTGTTTGTTCACCCTTTTTTTATTTAGTTTATGGGAACCCTGAAGAAACTTTTTATCAGTTTCAAGGTTTGATCGATTCAAACAACCTAAAACAACACAAGGCATTTTTCATGCGAGCAATGCACCTTCTTTGTACAAACGCTTTGTCAACTAAGCTTTGGTAGACCACCAGCTAAAGTTTTGAATAACTAATGAGGTGGATATGATGTCACATGTACCCCAGCAAAATTAGAGGTTTTTATAAAATTGAATTAGTACCTTTTAGAAAAGGTGTAATCTCTGGACTAGTGATTTCCCCCCGACTATCCTGATTTGTGTTTATATACTGTAGCTCAGAGCATTTTTTTTTTTACATGTGACAGCCTCCCTTAGACCTGGGGGGATGACTGCAAAGCTCATACATGTCAATTCTTGGCAGTTCATGGCAGTTTTCTGGTTTATTGGTAGCTTGAGCATACACATTTATCAATGAGTTGCATTCTGAATTTATGTCCCATTCCTTAACTTCAATGAGGTGCCAGCAGGCGTATTGTATTTATATAGTGATCAATTAAGAATCTATAATTTAATATATATTAATGTTTTGCCTGCATATTAAACAATGAAACAGCAAAGTTTTAATGTTAAAAGAAACTAGCTATGTACTGCTTGTCTGGGTTATAAGCAAAGAGGGGAATTTAAAAAAAGGATTTAGAATTTTTATAGCATATATTTAACACATCATGGTAAGCTTACACTTTTTATTTATTTATTTATTTAACATCACAAGCACAAATAATTAAGGTTTATAATGGTTAAGATTGGTGGCACGGTAGTGCAGTGGCATTGTCGCCTCACAGCAAGAAGGTTCTGAGTTCAAACCTGGTGGCTAAGTGGAGCCTTTCGATGTGGAGTTTGCATATTCTCCCTGTGCCTGTGTAGGTTTTCTCCAGGCACTCCAGTTTCCTCCCACAGACCAAAGACATGTGGATTAGGTCAATGGGCTACTTTAAATTGCTCATAGGTGTGAATGTGAGTGTGAGTGGTTGTTTGTCTCTGTGTTAGCCCTGCAATAGATTGAGGACCTGTCCAGGGTGTACCCCACTTTTCACCCTAAATCAGCTGGGATTGGCTTTAGCTTCCCCCATGACCCTGAAACATAAGCAGTATAGATAATTGATGGATGGATGGATGCATGGATGGATGGATAATGGTTAAGGCAAATGTGCTGTTTCTTTAAAAAAAATATTCACCACCACCACCACATTAACAGTGCATTCTTTTGATAGGACTAATATCTTTTGAAAATAGAAAAATCATATTACCAAATAATCCAAATAATAAAATACTAAATGAAGTAAAACTTTTAAAGTGTACCTTAATATAGGGAAATGCCAAAACAGAAATACAAAATGCTCAAAGAGGCCACTGTCTCCAGATCCTTTTGAGTCACTTACCTGGGACTTTTATCATAATTTGCTTTTTTGTGTTCCTCTCTGGCTTCAGTATGATTATGTAACACTTAGGGAAAAAGATACAAGATAGCAAAGAAAAGCTTGATGCTAAAATTGCAAATATCTCAACGGCTACAGTGAACTTTCCAGGAGAGCTGACATAAGCTGGAATAAAAGTGATCCACACTGCACAAAATATGAGCATGCTAAATGTGATGAATTTGGCTTCATTAAATTTGTCAGGCAACTTCCGAGCCAGAAATGCCAATACAAAACATAACAATGCTAAAATTCCGATATAACCCAGCACAGCCCAGAAACCTATGGCTGAGCCCAAATGGCATTCCAGAATTACTTTTTCCTTGTAAAGCTTCAGATTTTTGAATGGGAAAGGAGGGGATATTGTTAACCAAAGCACACAAATAAGGACTTGTATGACAGTAAAGAAAAGAACACTGAGTCTTTGTTGTGGAGGTCCAAACCATTTCATGATATTACTCCCTGGAAGTGTAGCCCTGAAAGCAATTAACACTACTATTGTTTTCCCCAGAACACAGGAGATGCCAAGGACGAAGGTGATCCCAAACGCTGTGTGGCGCAGCATACAGGACCACTCAGAGGGCTGACCAATAAAAGTAAGTGAACAAAGGAAACACAGTGTCAGAGAGAAGAGCAGCACAAAGCTCAGTTCAGAGTTGTTGGCTTTGACTATTGGGGTATTTTTATATCTAAAGAAAATTATAGTTATTACCATTGTTATAAATGTACCAGCAATAGAAACAGCTGTTAGCAAAATTCCCATAGTTTCTTCATACGATAGATATTCAATTTCCTTTTGTACACATTTGTCCCTGTATAGATTTGGCCAGTAGTCTTGATAACACTGTTTACATGTAATAGAATCTGTAGAGTAGGAAAGAAAATATACAGAATGAAAAGACCTTGGAAAGACAGTGGATGTAATAAGCACAATATATTGCAGAATAATACATTCTTTTCAATACATCTCACAGCAGAAACAGGGAATCTATCATCTGGTCCCATATTTAGCAAGCTAATCCAGAGTACAAAATCAAACACAACTGCTGACAAATATGGAGAATAGCGTTCTACTCTTACAAATACAGTGCCAGTTAAAAGTTTGAGCACACCTTTTATTCATTTTTTTTTCTTTATTATTATTAATTAAAATACACTTCATGTCTTAAAGTAATGAGGGACTGTAATTACTCTTTACCTCATCAAGTGGTTCTTGACATAAAATGAATTACTACAGTTGTTGAATAAGGCTGTTTACTGCATTTTTATTATTTATTTATTATCACATTAAGAAGGCAAAAAGTCCACTAATTACCTTTTGACAAGGCACACCTGTTAACTGAAAAGCATTGCAGGTGACTACCTTGTGAACCTGGTCAAGATAATGTCAAAAGTGTACAAAGCTGTCATCAAGGTAAACAGGAGTTACTTTGAAGAATCTAAAATAACAAACAAATATTTTTAATGTTGTTTTGTTTACTACATAATTCCACATATGTTCCATGTGTTCTTTCATAGTTTTGATGTCCTCTATATTGTTCAATGTAGAAAATAGTAAAAATACAGAAAAGCCGATGAATAAGTAGGTGTGTCCAAACCTTTGACTGGTACTGCATATCTAAAAATAATATATAGCTGTATGTGATGTACAATAATATAGAAACACATTTAATGTGTATCAAAACAATTAAATAATTATATTTAAACTAATATTGACATAATACTGTTTTATGATAAATGTCATAAAATGAATATCATCCGGAAATGTGGATCCTACCGAACACTGAATCTTGTCTGATAACGTAACTCAGTAATGTAACTCCTCGGTCTGAGTCTTACTTATTTTAAATACAATAGCACTTTCAACATGAATATGGGCCCTGGAATTCATACCTGAATATCCCAAGCTTTCAAAAAATTATTAATGTTCATAACAACAGCCAAAAGGGGAAAAAATGTTTTGGCTTATATTTGTGTGTTTTTATTGATGGTTTGTGTTTGTACCTGTCATATTACTGATCTGTCCTTCAGCACACTGTATGCAATCAAAGCAGCAGATGGGCTTTCCTTTCTGTACAGCCTTCCTTGTTCCAGGAGGACAGCTCTCACTGCACACAGATACTGGCACCTATGTTCAGGGAAAATGCAAGTTAAAAAAAAGGGAAAAAAAAGAATGATTTTAATACCTTTAACAAAAGGTCTGTAACAATAATAATTTAATTTTCTAATTGTATTAACAAATAACTTTCAACAATATGTTGTAGGAACTGACTGATGTGAATTCCATTTATTGAAACCACTGTGCAATTGATTTTGTCTTTTACTAACCTTTGTGGCATTATTTGCCCACACAATATTGGCTATGTTTATTATTAGACGATCCTGACCAGGGAAAGTGGCGTCATAATATCCAACAGTGATGAATTCACTTTTGGATTCTTTGTTTGCTTGCCAGTTTATAATCTCATATTTTGCAATGACATCACCATTTTCATCAAAATAAACTTCTTCACCATCTTTCGTATTGAATCGAATCTTTTTGAGGTGTTCTAAAAACTTAAAAATAGAGGAAAATAGGGCAAAGTTTATATATCCCTAAATGGTAAACATTTTTTTCCCCAAAAGTTCTGGACTGTTCCCATAATTGGAAGTTATAGATGCTGTTGAACTTGTGCATTGTGTCATTATGTATGTGCCAAAGCTCTAAAGATAAAGTGTGGAATAAAAAACAAACAAACAATCTCTTGCTCACTGTGAAAGGATCAGGCTGCTTCTTTGTATGACAAATTTGTTTGCAACCAAGAAGGTTGTGTAGTGTATGGGCAATTGCATAAACTCCTTTATAGACATTGTTGAAAATCGGCATCAGGGACATGTCAGTGAAAGTGTTCGTCACCTCAGATAATTTCTCTTCTCCTGTGCACACTGGTGCATCATCAGATTCATTATGAGTGGTGTATTTACACTTGAAAAGTGTCTCCCATAACTGAATAAAAATGTCACCTGAAGATTCCAGTGATTTTATATCTAGAATGAAGTCCTTTAGACCTGTTACTCTTGTTTTGGGAATGGCTAGCCCGATAGCTCCTTGCAGCATGTTATACTCATCTAATGTAACAAGTTCTGAATCAGAGATCCAGGCCTCTGTTCCCACCCACTGGTATCCAGTAATGTTGTGTTCAAAAAATATGCGCAGCAAAATCTCCAGATCCCAGGTGTCAAGGAATCCCACTATCACTCGTGATGTGGATCTTTTGATTTGCTCAGCAATTCTTATTACTTTTTCTTGTGAATAGGTTCTAAAAAATGGAAGAGAATATTCTATGCAGACACCCAGCTGTTCTGCAAATTCAGTAAATGAAGCCATCCCATTGTTACCGTAGTCATCATCTCTTCTTATTGCTCCCACCCAGGTCCAGCCAAAGTGCTTTACCATCTCTGCAAGTGCTCTGCTCTGATAGTAATCACTGGGAATAGTGCGCATAAAGGAGGGATATTTCCTTTTGTCACTCAGACACTCACAGGTGGCATAGTGACTGATCTAAAGTAAATAACATGAAATTATTCATAACATTATGTGTGACTAATGCAGTTATACAAGAATATTTTTGTCCTACTTGGCCCCATTAAAAAATAAATTGCATAAATACTTACTAAGGGAATGCTGAAAGGTCCTATACTCTTGGCTATAGCCATAGACACAGATGAAAAGGCTTCCCCTATTATGGCTTGCACCTGGGCTGGCTTTGTGCAGGGCTCATCTGAGGCTGTGATATTTCCATTCATAAGTGCCATAGCTGTTTTAATACCTATTGTTTCTGAACTACATGTGTCATAGATCTTGTAGCCCAATGACACTCCAGGCAGTAAAGATCTATTGTTGTTGATTTCATCTATTGCAAAGATTAAGGACTGTGCAGACTGCAAGGCTGTAATATCAAGACTTTTCAAGAAATCCAGAGAAATATGCTCTGTTTTGTTAATCGCGTAACATTGTTTCATGTAATGCATGTTTAAACCATGTCTTAAATGCTCCTTTTTATGCTGCTTACCTCATGCACTTCACTGGTGGTGGCATGACCAAATAGGATAAATCTGTTGTCTCCCAGCTGCTATGTAATGGGAAAATCCCTCCAATTATGATATCACCATCTTTCCAAAGTGGTGGGTTTGAAGATGTTCTTCTTATGGTACAAGCAGTTCCATTAGCTCTGTAAAAATTAATAATGGTCATTACAACATGCAAAAGGGTGAAAATTGACTCCATCTACCTAACTAGCTAAAGAATGGAGATAATAAAGTAGAGCATATCTGGATTAACTGACTGTATAAGAAGGACTTATAATTTTTATACAGACTGAAAGGCCAATCCCTAATGATTATGCATATGTATTGCAGTCATAGGAGGTGCGTCTTTCATAAATGATCAGCATTAATCTTCAGAATAATCTTTTTCCTCTAGCTTTCTTATCTCAGTATTATGGTGACTTTCAAGTTCATTTTGTGGTTTCTGCATATCACATTATAAAATAATGTAATACATTTTATTAGAAAACACAGCTTGGGCATATAAGTGCACAGTTTTTAACCAAAATGCCAACCAATCATTCTCTTCTAAGACAATGCTCACATGTATCTATTTGATTCTTTTTCTTTTTACAAGCAGAAAGTGTTGCATCATGCCATAGACCTTGGTTAATGTGTCTGTATATACAGTATTTTACCCTCTATTCTGCAATGGCCTGGACATGCATTTTCAATCCCATTTTAGTCTGGCAGGCATCACTGGAAAAAGATCAGACTTGCCAGGCTTAATACTAACCTGAGACAAACATTCATAAAGTAATTAAGGGAGCACTGTATACAACCACAATTCCAAAAAAGTTAGGATGCTGTATAAAATGTAAAAAGAAACAGAATGCAATGATTTTCAAATCAGTTTGACCTATAGTCAAATGAATAAAATACAAAGATATTTAATATTCAAACTGATCAACTTTTTTTTCTTTCTTTTTTTTTGGTAAATGTACACGAATTCTGAATTTGATGCCTGCAACACCTTCCAAAAAAGATGGGACAGGGGCATGTTTACCACTGTGTCATATCACTTTTTCTTTTAACACTACCAAGTAAGCATTTGGGAACTGAGGACACTAATTGTTGAAGTTTTGAACATGAAATTATTTCACATTCTTGCTTGATCTACAACTTCAATTACTCAACAGTCCAGGGTCTCTATTGTAATATTTTATGCTTCATAATGTGCCACATAGTTTCAATGGGGAGTAGGCATGCCAGTTTAGTACCCACACTCTTTTAGTATGAAGCCACACTGTTGTAACAGGTGCAGCTTGGACTTGGACACAATCTTGGAAAATGTCACCCATTTCCCCTACCTTGGAAGTCATCCATCAACAACTGCTGATATTGATGTGGAAGTACAACACCGGCAAAGTTGTGCCTGTGCGGCTTTCAGGTGGCTCAGGAAACAAGTTTTTGAAGAAAAGGACCTTCATCCTGAAACCAAGGTACGTGTCTACAAGGCGGTCATTATCCCGACTCTGCTGTATGCAAGTGAGACCTGGACAACTTACATGCATCATCTGAAAAGCTTGGAAAAGTACAATCAACGTTGTCTTCATAAGATCTTAGATATCAGCTGGCAAGACAAGCAGACAAACATTAGTGTCTTGGAAGAGGCCAACAGTACAAGCATCAAAACCATGATTGTCCGCAACCAGTTGCGCTGGACAGGGCATGTCCTACGGATGCCTGATCATCACCTACTGAAGCAACTTCTGTTTTCCCAACTTCGGGAAGGTCGGCAGACACTGAGTGGCCCACGCAAGCATTTCAAGACAATCTCAAGCCCAACCTAAAGAGATGTGGCATTGACATTGACAATTGGGAGGGGCTAGCCAAAGAATGCCCTGTTTGGAGGCGTTTGGTGGGCGAAGGCATTAAGACCTATGAAGAAAGCCTACGCCAAGATGCAACCAGGAGGAGGGAGAGAAGGAAAGAGCGACAAGCAAATAACAGCAACTCTTGTCCCCGGAGCCCACTACCCAGTGTCCTTATTGCTGCTGCATATCCAAGTCCAGGATTGGCCTCGTCAGCCATCTGCAATAAGAGAACAATCTTGCTCATTAGCGAGTGATAGCCGAAGAAGAAGAAGGATTTGGACCTGATGCTCTACTGAGTCTGATGCAGATCCCACTGACCTTTCTTTGAATTAATGCCATTGCTGCTGCTTTTTAAAGTTTTCCCCTCTGCTGGCTAATGCTATTGCTAACCATTCACTGGTTCTGCTTTCCACAAGTCCTCTTCCTGGTTGCCTTTCTCTTCTTTGACTCAGTCTGCAGGTGAATTTCCACTCTTTAACTAACTGTTTTTTGACAGTGTGTGACTGGTGGGTGTGCTTTCCCACCTCTCATTTACTGAATAGGCGTTGGGCTAACATTGAGTTCTGGCTAATGACCTGGCTTGGCTTTGGGATGTAACTTCCAAGATGTCATCTGCCAGTGGTGCATTTTGTGCTCATGTACATAGCAGTGAGTACAATTTGGGACTGGTTTATTTTTTCATCTCCATGGACCTGGTTTATTCTCCAACTCAGCTGCAAGAACTAAACTGTCTTGCTCGGCTTGACCCATCTGTATGCTCCTTCTGCAGGTCGCTCGGAATTACATGGCGCCCACAATACATCCATCACTCTTCTAGATGATACTGGAACCTTTGCTACACATCTCCTATATCATCCATTTGGTCCTTCCAACCGAATTGCTTGTGCTGCAATGACTCCATCAGGCTTTGTAATATAACTCACGAGTCCTTAATATCTGTGGACAATTCTGACTTTAACCATGCTTACAACCCTTTGGTCAATTCACACTCATGTCTTTTGAATATTTTGCATTGAAAATTACTCACCCCAAAACTTTAATTATTCTTCTCATATACCGTCCACCCCAAACTACTCCCCAGCTTTTTCTCTGATCTTATGTCATCTGCCAGTGGTGCTTTTGCATTTGCATCTGCAGTGGTTGCTCACATTAATTAGTAACTCTTCTGGGGTGGATTTCCCAAAAGCCTCTCAAGGCTAAGAGCCTCTTTACTTGCTTCTTAAGAGCCATTGTGAAGCTAACGTGGTTTTCCCAATGTCATAGCCAAAGTAGTACTTCAGTTCACTCTTAACTTACAATGGACCTGGATCACTCTTTCACAACAAAGAGTGCCTCCTCACAGCCGAATACACAGAATGCACATGTGCCTTTGTGGGACTCTCACAATCAATGAGTGGAAACTGATATTAAATATGCTGCTGGTGTTAATTTATTGTTCTTGTGCATTGCATGTGCATCAAGTTAATTAGTAAATAAATATATGCAAAACATGATGAATAAATTTCAATATGTTTTGGAATTATGTGTATTAAATTAAATATCGTAATGTCACATTGATATTGCCACATTTAATCAAATTTAACTCCATTAGATAAGTGATTATCTAATTTAGTGTCATAAATGAGACAAATTTCTGCACCTGTAACATTGTGTGTGTGTGTATGTATGTATGCATGTATGTACGTATGTATATACAGTATGTGTGTGTGTGTGTGTGTGTGTGTGTGTGTGTGTGTGTATAGATAGATAGGACAACATTGCCAACTTGGCATTGTGGATAACAGTTGACATAATCATGACTGTATGATTGGGTAACAAAGAAATGAGCGGGCACAGGCAAAACATTTACTTAATGATTTAACTTATTTGCTCATTCTTTTATGTGACTGTTTGTTTATTTAATTAAAAAACACATGCTTGGAATAAAAAAAAGGTTATTGTCTAAAAATGTAAAATCGTTTCAATTATTAATTACCACATTATATGTGTAATGCTTTACGGCAATACAATATATTGACATATTTTAAACACTTTATATTTCATTGGTTTTTGGTAAAAAAAATAATACCATGTGACCTCACTGACAGGATTTAGCAACTACTAATGCCTATATTGAGGATGTGCATTGTAAAGCAGATCTTAGCAAACTTGCTCTTAAGAGACTTTCTTATGAGTGAGTTTGGGAAAACCATGTACAAAGAGAATGTTCTGTCCTTAAGTATAAATTTAAACTTGCTTTTTAGCCCTAAAGTGCAAAATTTTTGAGAATCCCACCCTGTACTGTTATTAGGTGATTTTAAAGGTGCCCTTCCACCAAAAATGTTTAATACTGGCTCTTTTTGAAATACCATAGTTCACTCCGAGTTGCATAT
>JANZLB010000025.1:61627326-61639025 GCA_026167865.1 Notarius quadriscutis | reverse complement strand
AGGCCCTCGCCGGCCACGGGGCTCGAACCTGGACCTTCTTGCTGTGAGGCGACAGCGCTAACCACTACACCACCGTGTCACCCACATCCCTTTTTTTTTTTAATTTTGGGATTTTTGCCTCAGACATCATGACATTGTGTTTCTGTATCTCCTGAACTACTGCCTGACCTTGATTATGGTTAAACTGAACAGTTTTGAATCTATGTGCTCTCTCTTTCAGTTTTTATAAAGAATAATTTCCCATAACTGTCACAATCCCTGTCTGACACTCATCTAATAATGGATTTTGTATTTTGTTTTCTCCTCTACTTAAGTCGCCCTGTGGCTCTTTGAAATCGGGCATTTACCTGATTTTTTTTTTTTTTAATTATCTTTTTCCAACAAATGCTCATAATGTGGAGTGGAGTGTATTGCACAAGCACCATTAACATAAAAAAGTTGATTGAATGGATGGATGGTGAATAAATTTTTAAAATGCTCTCAATGAGCCAATGTATGTTAAAGTCAACTTCTGAATCAGCCACTGAATGTAGAATCCCAGTTTCCAGAAACAAATGCATGTGCTTCGACTGCAAAATTTGGAAAGCTCATGGAATGACTGAAAATCACTGCGAACACAATGACAATGTTTTTGTTTTCTTTGAACTGCATAATAATATGAAAATGGCAAAACACAATATCCATCATAAGTATGTCAGTTGTGCAGGGGGAATGTTTTTCAGAAAACATCACACCTCATTTGATTGTGGCTCATGTGTGTAACTGTACCATAGAGGATTTGAATTTGCATAAATACCATTAAATCCTTCCTGTACAACTAACAGATTAGACCACACACATATGCTCTTATTCATCATCTGTACTCTTGCACAGTATATCTACATGGAGTCAGTATTTACTGTCTTGCATATGGTAATAGCCATCATCAATTTTTCCAGAGCTAATGAGACAACTTGTAGCCTGCGAGGAGAGCTTGCATACCCACAATTTTGGAAGAATGGTGATATAATAGTTGGAGGAATTTTTCCATTCTATAGTAGTTGGGAGTTCACAGACTTATCCTATTCAGTCATGCCACCTCCAATAAAATGTACAAGGTAAGCATTCTTGATAAAGGATAATTCATTAAATCTAGTCAATATTTACTATGATAAAGTGTGATAAAACTGTTATTTTACTCTAAAATGATGGATTTGGCTCTGCCTTTTTTCCCCTTTTCTTTAATCAGCTTGGATTTTAGAGCCTTTCAATACACACAGTCCTTGATCTTTGCAATAGAAGAGATTAACAACAGTTCCTCTTTACTTCCTGGAGTCTCACTAGGCTACAAGATCTTTGACACTTGTAGTTCTTCAGCAATGGGAGTTAAAATGGCAATGACACTTATTAATGGAAATGAGAACTCAGTTGCACATCAGGTCTGCACAAAGCCAGCCCAGGTGCAAGCCATAATAGGTGAGACATACTCATCAGTGTCCACAGCTATAGCGAAGAGTATTGGACCTTTCAACATGCCCATAGTAAGAATTTATGCCATTTTATCAATAATATGAATATTACATAACTTTAAAAGTTAGAGAAATGTTACAGCTGATAAGGCATTATTATAGCTCACTTTTGGTGCATTGTATGATTTGGTGCAAAATTAATGAAACTAATGTCTGAGTGGCTTGTTTTCATGTAATTTTAGATCAGTCACTATTCCACCTGTGAATGTCTCAGTGACAAAAAGAAATATCCCTCATTTCTGCGCACAGTTCCCAGTGATTACCACCAATCCAGGGCCCTGGCAGAGATGGTCAAGCACTTTGGCTGGACCTGGGTGGGAGCAATAAGAAGAGATGATGATTATGGTAACACTGGGATGGCTACATTTACTAAAGTTGCAGAACAATTGGGCATATGCTTAGAATATTCCCTTCCATTTTTTAGAACCTACTCACAAGAAAGGGTGCTAAAAATCGTAGAGCAAATAAAAAGCTCCACTTCTCGAGTGATAGTCGGATTTCTTGGTCACTGGGATTGGGAGATTTTGGTGCATGTATTTACTGAACACAACATCACTGGATACCAATGGGTGGGAACTGAGAGTTGGATGGGTGATCCAATAGTGGCCACACTGGATAAGCAAAATATACTGCAAGGAGCCATAGGACTTGCTATTTCCAAAACAACAGTAACAGGTCTAGAGGACTTTATTCTAGATATAAAACCACTGAAATCTGTAGGCAGTGCCATTTTTACTACATTTTGGGAAGCTCTGTTTAATTGTAAATACACAATGCAAAATGATTCAAGAGGCTTACCAGTATGCACAGGAGAAGAAAATCTGTTTGAAGTGGAAAACACCTTCACTGACATGTCTTTGATGCCCATTATCAGTAATGTATATAAAGGAGTTTACGCCATTGGCTATACCCTACATGACCTTCTTGGCTGCAAACAAACCTGTCCTACAAAGAAGCAACCTGATCCTCTCACTGTGAGTTAAAACTGGTGCAATGGCACTGTTTTTGCACTTAGGCTAGCTTTGGTACACACCTGTTGGAAAACCAAGTCATAATACACTTTATGAAGAGTGCAGTTTTGCTTAATATAGATACCTTACATACTGTATTTTAAAAGTTTTATGAACACATGAACTAACTTTGGTTTTAAATGTTATTTTTTAGTTCCTTGAACACATCAAAAAGATGCATTTCAAGACCAAAGATGGTGAAAATATTTATTTTGATAAATATGGTGACCCTGCAGGAAAATATGAAATCATAAATTGGCAAACAAATGAAGAACACCTCCATAAATTTGTGACTGTTGGGTTTTATGATTCAACTTTTCCTGGTCAGAGTCGTTTAAATGTAAACATGACCTCTATTATTTGGGCAAGAAGTACTGATCAAGTGAGTATAAGGAGAAATGTGTGAAGATCTTATGGGGGGGGCATTTATTTGTCATTTTCTATCCTTGTAATACAATATCATATACTGTGTGTGTGTGTGTGTGTGTGTGTGTGTGTGTGTGTATATATATATATATGATGTGCGCCTTGGTCCTAGGTACCAAAATCTGTATGCAGTGACAGCTGCCCACCTGGAACAAGGAAAGCTGTGCAAAAAGGAAAGCCAATCTGCTGCTTTGACTGCATACCATGTGCTGCAGGAGAAATTAGTAATATGACAGGTACAAACAAAAAAACAAAAATAAATTACTATTTAAGAGTTTGCAGTGGTCACATAAAAGTTTGCAATTAAGGTTATAATACAAAACTAATCAATCATTTTTGTGAATGCACATAATATTATTTGAGGATTATGCTTTAGCTATGCAACTTTATCCATTTCAGGTCCTTAAGATATAAGATACAATTAATATTCAGAAGGCCATATCCTTCAAAAGCTGTTGTAAAATGTCTTATGTATTCAATTATGATGTAATAAATACAATATAATACATTATTGTTCTTTCCAAAACACTTAAAATACCAAACAAAATTTTAAATACCTTTTAGATTTACATTACTTAAATGTATATGGTACATTTTACTGAAAAATGAGTGTTAAAGTTAGGGGTCACCTGTAAATCAGTAGACCATGCACAGTTGCCCCCTAACTTCTGGGACACCCTGTATAATGTCAGGTAATAAGACTGTACACTATTTACCCTAAACTCAGCCTATACTATTTAAAGTCAATAGATTTCAAAAGATGGTTACTGTTAATTGGAAATTAATCTTAAGACAGCAAATTAGTTTTATTTACCTGTCACATATTTTGAATTCTATTTATTATTTCCTAAACATATCTAACTTTTCTTTGCGTTACTCTTTTTTTTATGTCTCCATTACAGATTCTCTTGAATGTAAAGTATGTCAGCAGGAATACTGGTCAAATCCACAGAAGGATAAATGTGTCATGAAAGAAATTGAATATCTGTCATATGAGGAAACTATGGGAATACTGCTCACAGTTATTTCTGTTGTTGGTACATTTATGACAATAATAATAGCAGTCATATTTATTAAATATAAAAACACTTCAATAGTCAAAGCCAACAATTCTGAACTGAGCTTCCTGCTGCTCTTTGCACTGGCTCTCTGTTTCCTTTGTTCGCTTACTTTCATTGGACAGCCCTCTGAATGGTCCTGTATGCTGCGCCACACAGCATTTGGGATCACTTTTGTCCTATGCATTTCCTGCATTCTTGGAAAAACAATGGTGGTATTAATGGCCTTCAAGGCAACGCTTCCAGGAAGTAATATCATGAAATGGTTTGGACCTCCACAACAGAGACTTAGTGTACTTGCCTTCACTCTAATACAGGTTCTAATCTGTGTCCTTTGGTTAACAACATCGCCTCCTTTTCCTTTCAAAAACCTAAATCACTACAAAGAAAAGATAATTCTGGAATGTCATTTGGGCTCAACCATAGGATTTTGGGCTGTGCTGGGTTATATCGGACTTTTGGCACTTTTATGTTTTGTTTTGGCTTTTCTGGCTCGGAAGTTGCCTGATAAATTTAATGAAGCTAAATTCATCACGTTCAGCATGCTCATATTCTGTGCCGTCTGGATCACTTTTATTCCAGCTTATGTCAGTTCACCTGGGAAATTTACTGTCGCTGTGGAAATATTTGCCATTTTGGCATCAAGCTTTGGTTTGTTATTTTGTATCTTTCTTCCAAAATGTTACATAATTATACTAAAACCAGAGAAGAACACAAAAAAGCAACTTATGGGGAAATATGCCAGTTAAAGAAGCAAACAGTCCAAATGTTGTTATGTAATATCATAATATTATGGCCTAAATATAAAATAATATGGCCCAATATAACACATATGACAAAGTAAGCATAACTGAACTCATTGAATATTTGAACATTCAGGTCTCTTCTGAATCTTTACTCACTTAATAATGGATTTTTTGTATTTTGTTTTTCCCCCACTTAAGAAGTCTTGTGGCTCATTGAAATCGGGCATTAGCTTTAATAAATATAATATTCATTTCTGAAATGTTTCTTTTGTATAGTCCAAAAATTCAGATAATGTGGGGTGTAATATGTAACACAAGCACTGTTAACACAAAAAAGATTGATTGAATGAATGAATAAATTAATTAAATTTATTTTTTCAATACATTTATATATCCATATGTTTTTCTGCATTTTGACTACCAATCAAAAAAGCTTGGACACACCTACTCATTCACTCATTCAGTCCAAACAAAACTGTTTTTCCATGGGCAAAAGCCCATTCACATGGATCCACCCCCTGGATCAGATCTGGTGTCCCTTTTTTCGTGAAGTCAGTGAACGGTTTGATAACATCTGAAAAATTAGGCACAAACCTGCTATAGTAGCCAGCCCGCCCCAGGAACTGTCTTACCCATTTTTTTGGTCACAATCACTTCTGTCTTATCAATTTGGGGATGCACCTGCTCATGGCCCAAGTGGAAGCCGAGATATCAGACTTCTGCCTGCCCAACTGCACACTTCTTTTGATTTGGCGTGAGTTCTGCCAATCTCCAGGATCTCAGGACAGCCCTCACATTTTGTAAATGCACCTGCCCATGGCCCAAGTGGAAGCCGAGATATCATACTTCCACCTGCCAATGGCACACTTTTTTTTCCAGTTTGCTGGGAGTTCTGCCTGTCTCCAGGATCTCGGAACAGCCCTCAGATGTGGTAAATGTGACTGACAATCATTGCTATAAATAACAATGTTTATACAGGCAGCATCAGGCAGCATCATGAGATGCTCCATGAGACATTGAAATGTTGTTGTGGCTCAAAACAGTCCAAATCAAAGGGTGACAAATAGGTAAAAGCAGCAATGTGGGAATGACTGGAATGGAAAAAGGACATTTTTCTTAGGAAATTGGAGTCAAGGGAATCTGCCAATAGACTTAGTGAGAGCCAGTTTTGAATAAAATGCGTGGCACATTGGTGAAGTGGTAAGCACGGTCACCTCATAGCAAGAAGGTTCTGGGTTTGAGCCCAGCAGCTGATGGGGGCCTTTCTGGGTGGTGTTTTCATGTTCTCCCCATGTCTGTGTGGGTTTCCTCTGGGTGCTCTGGTTTCCCCCACAGTTCAAAGACATGCGGTTAGGTTAACATGTGGTGGCCTTGGGCTGAGGCGCCCTTGAGTGAGGCATCTAACCCCCCCCAACACACACACTGCTCCCTGGGTGCTATGGCATAGTAGCCCACTGCTGCGTGTGTGTACTGCTTCAGATGGGTTATATGCAGAGAGGAATTTCACTGTGCTTGTGTGTACATCTATCCATCCATTTTCTGCTATTTATCCTGGTCTGGGTCCCAGGGGCAGCAGCCTAAGCAGAGAAGCCCAGACTTCCCTCTCCCTGGCCACCTCCACCACCTCTTCTGGGGGAATACCGAGGCTTTCCCAGGCCAGCCGAGAGATGTAATCTCTCCAGCGTGTCCTGGGTCTGCCCCGGGGTCTCCTTCGGGTGGGGCATGCCCAGAGAACCTCCCCTGGGAGTCATCCAGGGGGCATCCTAACAAGGTGCCTGAACCACCTCAACTGATTTCTTTTGATGTGGAAGAGCAATGGTTCTACTCTGAGTTTCTCCTGAATGACCAAGCTTCTCACTCTGTCTCTAAGAGAGAGCCCAACCACCCTGTGGTGAAAACTCATTTTGACCACTTGTATCCGTGATCTCATTCTTTTGGTCACTACCCAGAGCTTGTGACCATAGGTGATGGTGAGAACATACGTAGATGGACCAGTAAATTGAGAGCTTTGCCTTTTGGCTCAATTCTCTCTTCACCATATCATACCGGTTTAGCATCTGAATCACTGCTGATGCTACCCCGATCTGTCTGTCCAACTCCCACTCCCCCCTACCCTCACTCATGAACAAGACCCTGAGATACTTAAACTCCTCCACTTGAGGAAGCAACTCCCCCCTGAACCAAAGTAGATACTCCACCCATTTCTGGCTGAGCACCATGGACTTGGAGGTGTTGATCCTTATCCCAGTCACTTCACACTCAGCTGCAAACCACCCCAGTGCATACTGTAGGTCACAGATTGATGAAGCCAACAGGACCACATCATCTGCAAGAAGCAGAGACATGATCCTGATGCCACCAAACCGGACACCCTCTGCCCCTTGGCTGCACCTAGAAATTCTGTCCATAAAAGTTATGAACAGAACCGGTGACAAAGGGCAGCCCTGGCAGAGTCTCACATGCACTGGGAATGAGTCTGACTTACTGCTGGCAATGTGAACCAAACTCCTACTCCGGTCATACAGGGCCCGAATGGCCTGCAGTCATGGGCCCTGAACCCCATACTCCCAAAGCACCCCCCACAGGGCACCACAAAGGACACGGTCGTAAGCCTTCTCCAGGTCAAAACATGTGTTGGGCAAACTACCATGCACCCTCCAGTGTCCTTGCAAAGGTAAAGAGCTGGTCCATTGTTCCGCGACCAGGACGAAAACTGCATTGTTCCTCCTGAATCCGAGGTTCAACTCTCAACCAGACTCTCCTCTCCAGCACCCCAGCATAGGCTTTCCCAGGTAAGCTGATAAGTGTGATTCCCCTATAGTTGGAACACACTCTCCGGTCCCCCTTTTTAAAAAGGGGGACCACCATCCCAGTCTGCCAATCCAGAGGCACTGTCCCCGACCTCCATGCAATGTTGAAGATGCATGTCAGCCAAGACAGCCCAACAACATCCAATGCCTTCAGGAACTCAGGACAAATCTCATCCACCCCCGGAGCCCAGCCACCGAAGAGATTTTTAACCACCTCGGCAACCTCAGCCCCTGTGATGGGCAAGTCCTCCCAAGCACCCTCAAACTCTGCATCCTCCTTGGACAACATGAAGGTGGAATCGAGGAGATCCTCAAAAGTATTCCTTCCACCGCCAGACAATGTCCCCAGTTGAGGTCAACAGCACTCCATCCTCACCATAAACAGTAAGGACAGAGCACTGCTTCTTCTTCCTGAGCCACCGGATGATTTGCCAGAATCTCTTCAAGGCTGACCAAAAGTCACTTTTCATGGCCTCACTGAATTCCTCCCACAACCGAGTTTTTGCTTCAGTGACCGCCAGAGCCACATTCCACTTGGCCTGTTGGTATCTGTCAGCTGCCTCTGGAGACCCACAGGCTAGCCAAGCCTGATAAGAATCCTTCAGCTTGACAGCTCCCCTCACCGCAGGTGTCCACCACCAGGTTTGGGGATTACCACCACAACAAGCACCAAAAACCTTGCAGCCACAGCTCTGCATGGCTGCCTCAGCATTGGAGGTGTGGAACATGGTCCACTCAGACTCAATGTCCCCATCCTCCCCCGGTATGCAGTTGAAGCTCTGCCGGATGTGACAGTTGAAGATCCGACGGATGGGAGCCTCCACCAGATGTTCCCAGCCTACCGTCACTACTTGTTTGGGCCTGCCCGGTCTGTCCGGCCTCCTCCCCCACCATCTGATCCAGCTCGCCACCAGGTAGTGATCAGTTGACAGCTCTGCTCCTCTCTTCACAAAACCAGACAAGTTATTTATAGAGTTAGTGAGAAAAAATACAAGCACAATGGCTGCATGTTCAGCAGTGAACTGTACAAACCATCAAGTCAGAGGTTGTGGACGGACATTTCACCTGTGAGTATTGATAGCGTGTGACCATTGATACAGGTGTGTGCACATTGCCGTTTGCGTGGACCCCTATAGCATTTTATGATGGTTTGCAAGAGTGAAAGGAAAAAAAATAACAGAAAATTTGTCTCATCGTCTTGTCTGTTTTTGTTGAAAATCTGACATTGATGTCTGGAATGAACACTGTGACTGGGTCAGATTTTCAGTGGAAATGTCCCGGACTGGATCAAAGCCAAAGTCTAGACATGTTTGATATTGAATGTGAGAGCTCAAGCTCAACAGCTCAAATTCAAAAAGTAAAACGAACGGAGTAAACTAGCCTCAAGAGCCTAAATGAAAGAAGGACCGTAGCCTGAGGCAGAAATGGCAGTGAGGGATGCAAATAAAAAGAGAGATGTTATTGTTCTAGTTTGGTCTGGAGTTATTTTCTTTTACCTCAGGCTAAGCACAATTGACAACATAGATCATCACTTGCACAAATTGACAAAATGGGCGAGATTGTCTGTTTTAATGACATGATTTTAGTTTAAATGGAGTGTGAGTAGATTGATAAGTACTCTTAAATCAGGGTTGGTCATATGTCCCAGTCAATGGCTTATTTCCTGGACGGCGTCTGATATATGATCTCCTGTACAAAGAAAAACTGAAATAATCTCCATAAAAATAATTATAGTAGTCAATGAGCCATTTAATAAACTGATTAGAGACTGAACTGGAAAAGGGAAAAAAACAATAACAGTGAAGGGGAGCACTATAAAGATATGTAAGGAATGTGGGTAAAGTGGAGAAAATAAGAGGAGGGAATGAAAGGGAAAAAATGTCAGGAGATACTTTTCTTGGGGAAAATTTGATCGGATACCACGGTTTAACACATAAGCCACTTGAATGTGCGTAGTCTACTGCCAAAAGTTGACAAACTTCATGAGCTAGCTGCCAAAGCTCATCCCAGTGTCATCGGGATTACAGAATCATGGCTGGATGATTCGGTGATGGATTCGGAGATTGTTATCCCTGGATATAGTCCTGTGAAAAAAGATCGAAGTTGCCAAGGTGGGGGAGTTTGGGTCTACATGTATAAAGACATTGCTTTCCACCACAGAAAAGACATTGGTGATATCCTAGAAACAGTCTGGTTGGAGTTATGTTTACCAAAGACCAAACCAATTCTTTTCATCGTGTGCTATAGGCCTCCTAAACAGAAACTTTTTTGCAGAATTTGAAAGTTCATGCATGAATGTTGGCATTTTGAATTGGTCAGAACGTGTTATCATGGGTGATTTAAATGTGGATTATAACAATAAAGGTTTCCCTTGATGTTTACTTCATGGACAGAACACACTGAATTGTGAAGCAGGAAATGAAATAAAATAATGGAACGGCTCAGTGACTCATTCTGATTCTGAGTGACACATTTAAAGAGGCTGAATCATTTGTGGGCATCATGATCAGCTTTTTTTTTTTAAAAGGGCAGTCAAGCACCTCAGCAGCTTCAGTCACACATGGCTTGTACAGTATATACAATGCTCCACTCACCTGGGGCTCATTTTTCCACTCTTCATTTCGGACGGTTTTCTTAGAACCAGTGTATTTGTAGGCTGAGTAGACTGGGATCCTGCGCTCAGTGTCATAGAGTGTTGCAAATCTGTGTGCCCCTTTCCAGCGCTGACAAATCGTCTTATACTGGTACCCTTTGAAAACGGTTGGGGTGATGATCGTGTTTCTCTTATTTGGGCTTCGGATGAAGAACTCCGAACACTTAGACTTGTCAAAAGCCTTCACCACCTCTGTCAGGGTCAGTGAGGAGAAAGCAGAGAGCAGGAGCACCAGAGCGAGGAGCTTCATCCTGATACACGATGGAGGAGTGTGTGAGGAGTGTGTGAGGAGATGGAAAGCAGAAATCTACCTGAAGAGAGAACACGAGAACCAAAAGACAATTTCAAGACAGACAGTTGCTGAACTCCATCTTGACTTTGTTTAGTCAGGTATATCGATTAGCAAATGGTACTTTCTAATTTGTTTATTCACGCAATGTTTTTTTGCTTGAAATAGTGCAATTGTGCTTGGGAATATATTATTTGCTCTTAATTTGCACAGTGGATGTGTAAAATGTATAGATAAAAATGTGAGCATTGTGTTTGTCGTGCATGCAGACAGTTGGCTGCAAGGTGTTGCTTTTGACTGGGGTAAAATTCATTTCATATTTAGACATTTGGGTTTTTGTGGTCAGTAAAAAAGAAAAAATACCACACACACACACACACACACACACACCACCTCTCGGTTCGGAAACTGTTGAGTTTGCTCCTGTGCTAAAGTTGATTTCACGTTCCCACCATCACCATTTCAAGCTGTGGGTGTGCAAAAGTTAACATGTGTAAATTCATGCATCTTATTCACAACCAAGACGATCAAACTGTGCACTCGGAAATGAATCCGATTGAATATTCGTCACAATGTAAAGTAATTAGCTTCTCCAATGGTGTTGAACAAGACTGTGGCTTACGTTTAAAACACCGGTCATTTCTATCCACCATGTTTTCTTGTATTTATTGAAATATAAAGATGTGATTACTGTGATTTATAAATACAGTACAGGAAATTGCAAAGAATGCATACAAATAAAATTCCATAGATTAACACACACACACACACACACACACACACGAATTGATGAATTTTGTGCGGTCTTATTCTGAAACAATTATCAGATGCTCCAGCAGGTCAGTCTGACCGAATCAAAATACATCGACTCAGTTTTAATCAGGCTTGTAGTACTCGAGTCCGACTCAAGCCCTCATTTTAAGGACTCGTGATTTGACTTGGACTTGAGCACTGATGCCTCGGACACAGACTCGTACGTTAATTGCATTTGGACTCGTAAATTGGAGACAAGGACTTGGATTTTCTCTTTATTTTTTGTAACATGCCATAATTTGGCAGAAGATATTTACAGCGCCCTCCACAATTATTGGCACCCCTGGTTAAGCTGTGTTAAAAGCTTTCAAATAAATTAAATTTTTATTGCAGAAGCATAATCTCACACTGAAAATTGTAGAAAAATGTAACCCTTAACTCAAGTG
>JANZLB010000025.1:61087789-61098261 GCA_026167865.1 Notarius quadriscutis | reverse complement strand
GGGGAGAACATGCAAACTCCACACAGAAAGGCCCTCGCCGGCCACGGGGCTCGAACCTGGACCTTCTTGCTGTGAGGTGACAGCGCTAACCACTACACCACCGTGCCGCCCCAATTTAATTTTGTTCAAAGGAATTAAAAAATAATATCATAATAGCTTCATGGGGTATATACTTTTATTTAGAGTCAAGCTATACACATACAACATGAACATTATATGAATGTTCGCAAACACACTGAACATTTTGCAAACATTCTATGAACATTTCATAGGTTTGCAAATGTTTGCTTCCATGCAAACATTACACAAACATCATGAACATTACATGAATGTTAGCAAACTTGCTGAACAATAAACAAACATTCTATGAACATTTGATTGATGTTTGCAAATGTTCGCTTCTGGGTGGGTAGTGTGGCACTGACTGGAGAAACTATCACAGAGCCGTCCATGTCATCACTGCATCAGGGCGATATGAGGAATGAGGAGCAGTCCACCCCTACTCCCTCTCTCGGGGATTCCCTCAAGGATTTCCCTTTAGAGCAGTCATGAGACAAGACTCTGCAGCATGCGTTTGATTAAGTGAAAGTAATTGAATGTCAAACTCTCCAGCCAAATGTGGCACCCATCTTCCCATGCTTTGTGATTAATAAAGATAGACTGTATTGAGTGATGCGGGACACTCAAACTGGTGAACAAATAACCCAGTTATTAATCCCTCAGAGCCAGAGGGAACTCATGTTCCATGTGGCTCACTTTAATCCTATGGCTGGACACTTAGGGCAGGATAAAACACTAGTCTGATTAATAGCCTGGTTCTATTGGCCAGGGATTCATGGGGATATTCATCATTGGTATGCAGCCTGCCACGAATGCCAACTAGTAAATCCCGTGGCCACTCCAAAAGTGCCTTTGCGCCCTCTGCCTCTAATTGAGACCCCCTTCAAGAGGATTGGTATGGATCTGGTCAGGCCATTAGATCGGTCAGCACAAGGATATTGCTTTATTTTAGTTCTGGTGGACTATGCAATGCGATATCCGGAAGCGGTGCCTCTCCGTAATATCTCAGTACACACTATTGCGGAAGCACTCTTCCATATTATCTCCTGGGTTGGGATTCTGAAAGAAATCCTGATGGACCAAGGCATTTCATTTATGTCACGCACACTGCACAAGCTGTATGAGTTCTTGGGGATTAAATATATCCACACCAGTGTTTATCACCTACATATGGATGGTTTGGTAGAGAGGTTTAATCAAACACTTAAAATTTTATTTCAGAAGTTTGTAAGTGAAGATGCATGTAATTGGGACAGATGGCTTGAGCCCCTGTTATTTGCAGAATGAGAAGTCCCGCAAGCCTCCACGGGATTTTCCCCATTTGAATTATTCTGTGGGTGGAAGCCGCCTGGCATCTTGGAAGTGTTGTGGGAAAATTGGGAGGAGGGACCTTCACCTAGTAAGAACAAAATTCAATACATTCTCAATCTGTGCACAAAGCTCCACACCCTCACACACTTAACCCAGGAGAATTTGAGGCAGGCACAAGAACATCAAGCCTGGCTGTACAACAGGGGCATGTGCCTTGGAGAGTTCACACCAGGAGACAAAGTACTTGTATTATTGCCCATGTCGAGTTCCAAATTAATGACCAAGTGGCAAGGGCCCTTCTAGGTCACACGGTGAGTCGGGGATGACGACAATGAGGTAAGGTGAATGGATAAGGGCAGGGCATTGCAAATCTCCCACCTCAACCTCTTAAAACTTTGGAATGAGGGGGTCCCCGTGGTTTTGGCATCGGTAGGTCCAGAGAAAGTGGAGCTGGGGCTGGAGGTAAAAAATAGTAACATCTCAAACCACTCTGGTCCCTTGTGGAGACCACCTCTCACTGGCACAACTCACAGAGGTGGCCAAGTTGCAGAAGGAATTTTCTGGCATGTTCTCACCCCTTCCCAGCCACAGCCACCTCATAGAGCACCACATTGAGATGCTCCTGGGGATGGTGGTGCATAGCCACCCTTGCCGCTTACTCAAAAACAAAAAAACGTGGTTCAGGATGAACTCAAGGCCATGCTCAAAATGGGCATAATTGAGGAGTCCTACAGTGACTGGAGCAGCCCAGTGGTCCTGGTTCCCAAGACCAATGGGTCAGTTCTGTGTGGACTATAGAAAAGTCAATGCAGCGTCTAAATTTGATGCATTCCCAATGCCTTGCATTGATGAGTTGCTCGATTGGTTAGGTGCTGCTCACTTTTATTCAACACTAGATCTAATGAAGAGATATTGGCAGATCCCCTTGACTCCTCTATCCTCAGAGAAAACAGCCTTTTCCACACTGTTTGGGTTACACCAATTTATCACGCTTCCTTTGGGGTTATTTGGGGCTCCTGCTATGTTCCAGCGGCTCATGGACAAGATCCTCTGCCCTCGTGCTGCCTACCTGGATGACATAATCATTGATCGCAATGATTGGCTGTGGCACCTGGAACACCTTAGGGCCATCCTAGAGTTGCTGAGGCATGCAGGTCTCACAGTTAACCCAAAAAAGTGTGCAATTGGGCAGGTGGAAGTATGGTATCTGCGTTTCCACTTGGGTAATGGGCAGGTGTGTCCCCAAATTAACAAGACTGCAGTAATTATGGCCTGCCCAAGGCCCAAGACCAAAAATGGGGTGAGACAGTTCCTGGGGTGGCTACTATCATAGGTTCATACCTAATTATTCAGATGTCACCAGACTGCAAACTGATCTCCCTAAAAAGGGAGCACCAGATCCAGTTCAGTGGACAGAGCAGTGCCAACAGGCTTTCACTAAGGTAAAAGCTGCACTGTGTGGGGGCCACTTTTACACTCCCCTGACTTCTCTCTCCCCTTTATTTTACAGACAAATGCATTGGACAGGGGACTGGGGGCCATTTTGTCCCAGAAGGTGGAAGGTGAGGAGCATCCTGTGCTGTACATCAGCCACAAGCTCTCAATGCATGAAAGCAAGTACAGGACCATCTAAAAGGAATGCCTGGCCATCAAATGGGCAGTCCTCGCCCTCTGATACTATCTGCTGGGGCACCTTTTTACCCTCTGTTCAGACCACGCGCCCCTCCAGTGGCTCCATTGCATGAAGGATGCCAATGGGTGGATCACCCATTGGTATCTCACTCTCCAGCCATTTAAGTTCGAAGTGGTCCACAGGCTGGGGGCACAGATGGTGGTGGTGGACTTCCTGTCCCATTTGGGGGGGAGTCCACTGCAGGCTGGATGGCTCCCTAGCCTGAGTCGGGCGGTGGGGTTATGTGGCAGCAGGGGTGTGGCCAAGTGTCAGTTTGTGAATGGAGGGTGGGTTTGGGGAAGGTGAGTCGCCAAGTCATTACACCTGTTATCAATTAACATGTGTGTGTGTGTTTGTTGCAGGGATGGCAGAGCATAAAAGGAGTAGGAGAGCAGAGAAGAAGGGCTCTCCTGACCAGAATGTGTGTGTGTGTGTGTGTGTGTGTGTGTGTGTGTTGCATGTGTGATTGTGTGTGAATAAAGCTGAAAAGCAAAGAAAATAAGAAATATAAAGAGTATGTGTGAACATCAACTCCTGCCTGCTGTGCTTCTGTGCTCCATCCACATCAGGGACTTTTACATGCACTTACTTGAGTTCATCTTTGGCTGGATCAAGTTGAAGTAAAAAAAAAAAAAGACATCGTTCATCATCAGTGTCGCAGTGCTCAAAATTGAACTGAATTGCTGTCCTGAATCATGAACTGAATCATGAATTGATTTGCTGTCCTGAAATTGAATCACTGTCTTGAATCAAGAAATGAATCATGAATTGAATCACTGTCCTGAATCACCTGAAGTGCATAAAACCTATGTACCATCTCACAACAAGTTTTACCTCCAAATAGCCTGAACTATGTCTGACAGATTTTATCCTGTTTACGGTGGGTGTTCCCACTGTGAAAGGGAAACCAATGGAAATCGAAAGAGTGAAAGTAATTATAATGTAATTACCATGTGAATAGTCTTTTATGAATACATAATTGCACATTCAGTGCTCTGACTCCAGTGTGATTGAGGAAGGTAACAAGTTTTATGTTTCATCTAATTTAGGTAATTTAAAAACTATAATATGATTTGGCAGTGGGCACATAGGAAAGTGTAAAGTTTAAAGTTTCTATCAATATGTTTATCATGCTTGCATGATTAAAAAAAACTCACGAAGATATTTATCTAAATAAATGACCTACTCATTCTAAACCTGCTGAGCATCGCTGGCAAAGCTCTTGACTACAAAGGGTTAAGAAGATTTTAAATGTCTAAGTTTAAATGTGTAATTTCTACCATCTAAGCATAAAGACTTTTGTCCTCAAATATGTGTGTGTGTACGAGACTGGTTGCATTCATTCGGTATCTGTTAGATAATGTTTGCATCCACTCAGCTTCAAGGTTTTCACATATTCAGGCTACAAGGAGAGCGTAAAAGGGAGGAAAAGTGCTCTTCACTGAAGAAACATTATCTCTTTTCTAGTGAGAGCCTTATCTTGCAAAATTGAATAAAACCTATTTCTTCTGTTGCTTCAAGTTCTGGGTTTCAGCATGTTATTTTTTTTTCCACCACAAATCCCCATGGTGTCTTGGATGTCATTAGAGAAAGTTGGGAGGAGGGACCTTCACAAAGCATGAATGAAATTCAGTATGTTATTGACCTCAGAGCAAAACTTCACACACTGATTCACCTAACCCAAGAGAATTTGCTCCAGGCACAAGAACGTCAATCCTGCCTATACAACAGAGGGACAAAGCTAAAGGAATTTGCACTGGGAGATAAAGTGTTCATTTTACTACCCATGTCAAGCTCAAAATTACTCGCCAAGAGGCAAGGGCCATTTGAGGTCACATGGCAAAGTGGGGAACTCGATTATGTGGTCAGGCACATGGATAGGTGGGTGCACATCAAATTTACCACCTCAATCTCCTGAAACCATGCAGAGAGGAGTTTCCTGTGACTCTGGCAATGGTAGTTCCTGAGAGGGTGGAGCTGGGCCTAGGGTTAAGTCTAAAAGGTGTAACCCAATTCACCTTGGACCCCTATGAAAACCACCTCTTGCCATCCCAGCGAACACAGGTTATCAGGTTGCAGGAAGAATTCCATGATATGTTTTCCCCCCTTCCTGGGCACACTAACCTCATAGAGTGCCACATAGAGACTCTCCCAAGGGTGGTGATGTGCAACCACCCATATCAACTCCCAGAACACAAGAAAAATGTGGTTCAGGATGAACTCAAGGCAATGCTCAACATTGGATAATTGAGGAGTCTCACAGTGATTGGAGCAGCCCAGTAGTGTTAGTTCCCAAGACCAATGGGATGGTCTGGTTCTGTGTAGACTAGAGAAAAGTCAATGCAGTGTCTAAATTAAACATATATCTGATGCCTCACATTGATGAACTCTTTAATCAGTTAGGTGCAGCTAGCTTTTATTTGACACAGGATCTGACAAAGGGCTTTTGGCAGATCCCCTTTACTCCATTATCTCGTTAAAAAAAAATAAATAAATAAAAAGGCCTTTTCCACTCTGTTGGGTTTACACCAATTTGTCACTCTTCTGTTTGATTTGTCTGGGGCTCAAGCGACATTCCAGCATCTCATGGACAGAATCCTCTGGCCCCAAAGTGCATCTGCCACTACCTCTTCAGATTATATTATTATTTATAGTAATGACTGCAGCAACATTTACAACATCTAAGGGCTGTCTTGAGGTCACTGAGACATGTGGGACTCACAGCAAACCTGAAGAAGTGTGCAATTGGGTGGGTGGAAGTACATTATCTGGGCTTCCATTTGGGTCATGGGCAGGTGTGTCCCCAAATTGATAAGACTGCAGCAATTGCAGTTTGCCTGAGATCTAAGACCAAAAAGAGGGTGAGGCTGGGGCTGGCTGTCTATTATAGGTGATTCGTGCCTAATTTTTCACACATCACCAGCCCACTGACTGACCTCACTAAAAGGGGGGCACCAGGCCCAGTCCAGTGGAAGGAGCTGTGCAAATGGGCTTTTGCTCAAGTTAAAGTGGTTTTGTGTGGGGGCCCACTGTTGCATTCACCTGACTTTTCTCTCCGTTTTGTTTTACTGATCGATGCATCAGACAAAGGGCTGGGGGCAGTTTTATCCCAGGTGGTAGAAGGCGAGGAGCACCCAGTGCTTTACATCAGCCAAAAGCTCTTGACACAAGAGTTGAAGTACAGCACCAAAGAGAAGGAGTGTTTGGCCATGAAGTGGGCAGTCCTCACTCTCCAGTACTCCCTGCTAGGATGCCCATTCACCCTCTGTTCCAACCAAGCTCCATTCCAGTGGCTCCACCACATGAAAGATGCCAACACGCAGATCACTTGTTGGTATCTAGCCCTTCAGCCCATGAGGTTTGAAGTGGTCCACAGGCTGGGGGTGCAGATAGTAGTGGCAGATTACCTTTCTGCTGGGGGGCGGTGGTCAGCTTCAAGCTGGACAGCTCCCCAACCTGTGTCAGGCATTGAGGATATGTAGCAATGAGGGTGTGGTGAACAGCAAGGAGTCAGGTGGAACCAGCAGGTAACATGTGACAAGTAACACCTGTGTCTAATTACTGGACGTCTATTAATGTGTGTCTGTGTGTCTGTAAGATGGCCAGTAACAAGAGAGAGCTGCTTTCCCCAAAATGTGTGTGTTAGTAGTCACCAAAAAGTGAAAGTAAAAATAAAGCACACTTTGAACTGTAGTGTCTACTTCTAGTTCCTCACTGCCCCAACTTAGGAAGTTGTTGCAGTGGACCTCCCCCCCCCCCCCACACACACACACAGAAAAAGAGAGAGAGAGAGAGAGAGAGAGAGAGAGAGGTGCCCAGAGACTTTTTTTTTTAAATTAGAAGCCTTTATTTGATAGCTCTGTGTTACGAAGGGAATTGGCAAATGAGTAAACCGGTAACATCACAAATGGATATCTGGTTTCAGTGCAAATAGCTGTGGCTAGCTAAGCCTAATTTTAGCAGTATCATAACTTTTAAAATGAATAAATAGTTGTAATGAAGTTTTATTTTATTTTAAATGTGTGGGAGGCACATAGGGCACTTTCTGTGATTGGCAAATGGCATTTATTTTGGGGGTTTGTTTGTCTTTTAGTCCATGGCTCATGCACAACCTCAGCTGGATGTGTCTTTTGATATTTCTACGTGTCTGGATGTGTCTTTTGATATTTCCCTGGGCATGTCGCCAGGCCATTGCAGGGCTGACACATAGAGACAAACAACCATTCACACTCACACCTACGGTCAATTTAGAGCCACCAATTAACCTAACCTGCATTTCTTTGGACTGTGGGAGAAACCAGAACACACAGACACAAGGAGAACATGCAAACTCCACACAGAAAGGCCCTAGCTGGCCGCTGGGCTCGAACCCAGGACTTTCTTGCTGTGAGCTGACAATGCTAACCACTACACCACTGTGCCACCCTTGCATAAGCATGAGCTTAACATTTCTACTTATGAGTTGCTTGACTGAGTGTAGGTGTAAAGCAAAAAGTGTGAAAGCATATATATATATATATATATATATAAAACACTGTGGAGAGTCAATAATTATTGAGCATTTTATATTAAAGGTTGCAAGATTAAATAAAAATTATAAATAATATTAATATTTACTGCCTAAAAGTGGAGCTTCCAATGAGTGTAAAATGTATTAGTATATAATTCCACATTATTTTTTAAAAACCAAATTAAAAATAAGCGCTGGATAAAAAGCCATCTATTTTATGTAAATAAAGATACAAATTTCATTGTCTGGTGGTCAAGTGTTTATGAAATATGTTTCCTTGCACTAAAATTTGGGTTCCCTTTTAAAGTACATGTATGTATGTCACACGGACATTGTACAGTCGCAAAAGTCATCAAAAATCAGGTTGATGCATTACCATATTTTCTTAAGTATGGAGCTTTGTTCCACTATTAACCATTTCCATTCACATGCCCAGTATAAGAAAATAAAGTAGAATCCCCAACACAGTGCCACACACCCACAACTAACAATTAACAAAACAATCCAGTCATAACAAATGTTGTCATTTTTTGTATTTGTCATGTCTTGTATTTTCTCATTTTGTGCCATAATCTGACAGTCCTTATCACAAGTGATGAAATTAACATTTCATGCTTTTTCTCTTTGCATTATGCATAAAACTATTTATTTGCATTAGAAATGTTGCAGTATATACAAAGTCTGCCTATTTTACCTTCAAAGAATGTTGAAGACATAGAACTAGCATTAAAACCATTCATTTAACAAGATGGTGTACCTTCTCTGGACCAGACTCCTAAAGTGTAATGTTGTGCTATTATGTTATCCTTCATATAATGTTATGATTGCAATTTTTGAGAAGCTACATTTTGGCTGCAATGTTATATATTTCATATGGTTGTTCTTAGGTATCAAAAGGAGATCGAAGGTTCCTGGGGTTATGATTACACAGTATGTGGAGGAATTGCCAGAGGGGAAATCTACTCCTGATTTCACTCGCAAACCCATTGCTTTGACCATTCAAGAAGGTCAGGATATTGGCAAACTCAAATACAGTTATATACATGAAATACAGTACTATTCACCACAATCCCCACCAGGAAAAACAGAAGAAAAATGAATGAAGCAAAACAGTAATACTGAAATGATGGCTAAATCAGACATAAAACAAGTGAAAACAATATTAAAGTTAAAAAATGCATTTTTGAATATTATTAATTAATATGGAAGTACACTAGAAGAACTATGGGTGGCCACAATAACTAGATTAATACATAAATAAATACATTGAATAATTTTGGCAATTTTATAATACAGTATGTCGACATTCCAAAACATGATATATGCACAGAATGCAGAAACATGTGCAGGATTTTCAGATCATGATCAACTCTGACACATGGATGTTATTTATTTGAGAGGAGATTACAGAGCAACTTAATTTTGACACCCATTTAAATTTAAGAAACATCACAGTAAACACTTATTCATGTTGACTGAGACATATTAGTTTATATTTGAATTACAAACTTTTAATAGTTTTTTATTTTTCAAAGGTCAGCATTTTCTTCTTTGTTTTAATTTTTTTTCCTATTTAAGGTAAATTAGCCATCTTTAAAGCCATTGTAATTGGAGAACCCAAGCCCACTGTGTCATGGACAAGAGCAAAAGGAGAGATGAATGATCCAGAAAAGTTCTACAACAAATATGACCCTATAACTAATGAACATACTTTAGAGGTTGGCATACTAACTTAATAAAATCAGACCACAGACTCTTTGAAAACATGTTTATAGCCTAGAGTATCTAGACTAAAATTAACTAGCTAACAAATTATATGATATATATTTATCTATTTCTATTTTTTTACATGCTATTTTATCCCTTTACAGATGCCCAATGTTTGTGGTGAAGAAGCTGACACATACAAATGCTATGCTGTAAATGAGTATGGAAAGGCAGTCTGCACTGTCATTCTAAATGTCATTGAAGGTACAGTACAGAATATCAAGTAATACAAAATTTTGATGATCGTTCAGCTGAAGTTCATAGCATACACTTAACTTTTATTCAACTCCTGTACCACTTTAACATGTTTTTTTTTTTCTGTTGCAGTTGGATTCAAAAAGAATAAAGCATTTCAAAAGACAAAAGAGTGTATGTTATCAATCTGCTTCTTATCCATGTTTTCCTTATACTGCATTACATAAGAAATAATTTGTACATTTTAAAAGATAATAATAAAAATATACATTTCATTCTGATCATAATTTGCAGGTCAGTTGGAAATGAATTTACAATAGCCATCTAATGTCCAAGTAATGCTATTATAACCCTCATTTACATTTCATTTTCAGGGGAGGATCCAGCAGAGTTCAGAAAGAAGCTTAGGAGGAGGTATTTTCTTTGATCTATATATTGTAGACCATAGTTTACTATTGTACCATGCTCAGAAACTGAGTAAAAGTCCTTGTGTTAATTCTTATACAACCCCAAATCAGAAAAAGTTGGGACGGTATGGACAATTCAAAGAAAGAAAGAAAGAAAGAAGTGATTTCTAAAATTACTTTGACTTGTATTTCACTGCAGACAGTATGAATGCAAAATATGTCTTTTTTTTCCTGGTCAGCTTCATTTCATTTGTTAATACACATCCATTCCTGCACTTCAGGCCTGCACCACATTCCATATAAAGTTGGGATGGGCAATTTAGGGCTCGTACTGAGGTAAAACAGTTGAATAACAAGTGTTGCCAGGTAAAACAAACTTTACCCAGTAGCACTTATGATGAATATGAAGGAAGATATAAAAAAAAAAAAAAATAGGTACCCTATGGGTGCATGTGGCTACTGCTTATAAATAAAATTGTTTTCTGATACCATGTCCATACAGTAAATATAGCATATATATATTTACTCTATGAGGCAGTAGCCACAAAAA
>JANZLB010000025.1:61037439-61048434 GCA_026167865.1 Notarius quadriscutis | reverse complement strand
TCATTTGTTTAACTGGGTTCTCTTTATCTACTTTTAGGACTTGTGTGAAAATCTGATGATGTTTTAGGTCATATTTACGCAGAAATATAGAACATTCTAAAGGGTTCACAAACTTTCAATCACAACTGTAATTTTACTTGTACTTTAGTACAATTTCACCTGACTTTTACTTGAGTAAAATAAGCTTGTGCTCTTTACACCTCTGCTGATCTGATGGAAACCATAACAAATGCAATTTGAAAGTAGTGCATTTACCATCATCACCAAGTACAAGCATGTTATACTTAGTTTGGAAAGTTTATGGGTTATACTGTATTTTTGTAGATATTAGATTTATTTGTTGTTTGTTTTTCAGTTATAATATATACATAGACATTACAAATTCATAATTCCAATAAAAATAATGCCAGCAATTGTGTTTTATTCCTCATTACAAACAGACATGTTGCTGAATACAAAATATCTTTACAAGGACATAGATAAGACACAATTGTGAGTATAAGTTTAATCAGTTTTCAATTATATCAATATTATATATAATTAGATGTTAGATATATAAATATAATTGAGTTGATTTTGTTTTACAAAATTTTTTGTTTTACATTATGTCCAAGCGTAACATTCTTCAGCGAAAACAATGTCAACGTCTGCCGATTTGAACAATTTTTTTCTTAGTTATTTAAAGTTATTTAGATGCCATCATATTTTTCTTTGTGTTTAGTTCAGGTTTAAAGAGAATAATATAACATTTAGGTGTAAATATACAGAATAGGAGAGCAAAACTGGAGGCTAAAATCGCAAATATCTCCACAGCTACAGTAAATTTTCCAGGGGAGCTGACATAAGCTGGAATAAAGGTAATCCACACTGCACAGAATATGAGTATGCTGAATGTGATGAATTTAGCTTCATTAAAATTATCTGGCAGCTTTCTAGCTAGAAAAGCCAAAAGAAAACACAAGAAAGCCAGAACTCCTATATAACCCAACACTGCCCAAAAGCCTATAGGTGAGCCCAAGTTACATTCTAATATGATCTTTTCCTTGTAGTAATTCATATTCTTGTAGGGAAAAGGAGGAGAAACTGTTAGCCAAAGCACACAAATAAGAACCTGTATGAGCGTGAAGGCAAGAACACTGAGTCTCTGCTGGGGAGGCCCAAACCATTTCATGACATTACTACCTGGAAGTGTAGCCCTAAAGGCCACTAACACAACAACTGTTTTCCCCAGAACACAAGAGATGCAGAGGACGAAGGTGATCCCAAATGCTGTGTGGCGCAGCATACAGGACCACTGAGAGGGCCGTCCAATGAAAGTAAGTGAACAGAGGAAACACAGAGTCAGGGAGAACAGCAGCAGGAAGCTCAGTTCAGAATTGTTGGCTCTAACAATCGGAGTGTCCTTTTTTATTAGAAATAAAATAGCTACTAACACTGTTAATGAAGCTCCAAACAATGAAAACAATACAAGTATTCTCCCCATATCCTCTGTAAATGACAGAAACTCTATAGCCTTTAACACACATTTATCCCTGTCAGCATTAGACCAAAATTCTCCTGGACACTGCTCGCAGTTATTTGCATCTGGAAAATAATCATGATTCTGATTAGGAGGAAAAATAACCACTGTTTCATGGTTTTATTTATTGATGCTATTGTTCAGGAACTGGATCCTAAATAATAGGAGAAAGAAACTCAAAGTATGACTCACAAATTGTCTTTGAATTTTGATAATGTTAAAATTACCTGTCTGGTTACTGATCTCTCCTTCTGCACATGGTATACAGTCATAGCAGCAGACAGGCCGTCCTTTCTGTGGAGCTTTCCTGGTGCCTGGAGGACAGCTCTCACTGCATACAGACCTTGGCTTCTAATATGAACAATATACTGTATAATGACTGGAATTATTACTATCCATATGGTAATATAAGCAAATATAGATAGCTCATGGCACAATTGTTGCATGATATCTCAATATTTTTTATATTCTATTTTAATTTGGACTATATTTCATGAAAATTTAACCAACATTAACTGTACCTCTGTTTTCCCTCCAGCCCAACTTATATTGTTAGCATTTAAGACAAATTGTTGTCCAGTTGGCAGAGAGGCATCATAGTACCCCACAACTTTAAACTCCACTTCTCCATCAAAGTCTCGTTGCCAGTTCACTATATCATATTTTGCAGTTGTTGCCCCAGTGCTGTCAAACCAAACCTCTTGTCCCACTTTGGTTGAAAAATTAACCTTTTTCAGTGACTCAACAACCTTTAAAGGAAAACAGACCAATAGCAATCATTGGATGAAAAAATGTCATCCCATAAGTGTTTGCTTATTTTTTTTAAATTATTATTGCTACCTGCCATGATTGTATTGTCTTCCCATTTTCACAATTCCAAATTTCTTTACATTTCAACAGGCTGTGTAGAGAATGTGCCACAGCATAAATTGCACTGTAGATGTTATTTGCATATCTCAGTTCTGATACATCTTCATTGTAGTTTTTAAAGGAAATAATTTCCTCATATTTGCCACAATTGTTTTCAGTTTGAGAAATGTTTACCACTGTATTCAAACAACGGAAATCTGTTTGCCAAAACTCTTCAATAACATAGTCAGCAAAACCACGAAAGTTCAATTTTCCAACATCAAACCCCATGGATCCAATCAATACATTGTAACTTGTTGGAGTTACTAGATTGACTGCAGTAATCCATGCCTCAACACCAATCATCTGGTAGCCAGTGACATTCCTCAGAATAAGTTCTTCTACTAGAACATTCATCTCAACATGACCAAGAAATACAATAATCACTTTTGCTGTGCCTTTCTTAATAATGTCTACCACATTCATTAGTTTGGCAGGATCTGACCGATCAAACTTCTCAGAGTACTCAACACATATTCCCTCCTCTTTGGCTGCATTCAGAAAAATGGCCATTCCATTGTTACCATAATCATTATCACTGTTCACAGTTCCCACCCAAGACCAGCCAAAGTGTTTGACCAAATATGCCAGTGCTCTACTTTGGTAGTAGTCACTTGCTATGGTCCTGAAGAAAGAGGGGTAGTCTTTTCGGTTGCTCAAGCATTCACATGTGGCAGCATGACTTATCTGAGGACACAAAGATAAATCTCAAAAGCAAACTTTTACCACAAGTTTGTTTAGCTAGAACTGATGTACCTTTCCATCTGGTGGAATGAACCCTATGCAGGAAATATAGAGAGCAATTAAAAGCTACCATTAAGAACAACTGCCATATGTAAAAACAGAGGTTTATAGTATGTAGAAGGACTATGAATGAAACAATATCATGTTCTGTTGCAAATACTGAATTCATTAAAATTTCCTCTATAAACGTTAAAGACACAATATCATTGCTTTAACAGTGTGTTTTCCATATATGCCAATAAGTCCAGGAAGGCATACTACTTGCCAGTTGGTGTGCTCCTTTTTTGTACACGATACTAGTATATTTGACAATTCATAGTATTCAAATTAATGACAACGAAGTAGCATAAGTGCATACAGTACCAGGGAAACTTTTGGGCACACTCATTCATTAGTTTGTCTGTATTGTGACTCATTTCTACATTGTAGAACAATACTGAAGACACCAAAACTTTTAAATTACATATGAACCATATCTGGAATTATGTGATAAACAAAAAAGGGTTAAAAAAATATGTGCACTATTGGCACATTATTAATATTTTGGGTTTGGAAGAAGAGACTCATGTCTGAATTAGAGTTACTTGGTGTAATTGGGTTATTGGTAAACTGAAAGTAAGCCATTTCTTTGACCTTCCAAGGGTATTTTGTAATTAGTCAGTACAATATTTGATCCTTACCACTGGGATCTGAAAAGGACCTGTAGTTTTTGCGAGTACTACAGTAGGAGAAGACTCTGACTCCCCGATGATGGCTTGTACTACTGCTTGTCCAAAGCAGGCATCATCCGCTGTAATGTCCATACCATTCATCAAAGCCATTGCTGCTTTCATAGACAATAATCTTGAGCCACAGTTGTCATAAATCCTGTAACCAAGCGTGATATTTGGAAGCAAGCTATTGCTCCTGTTGATTTCCTCAATTACAAAAGTCATGGTCTGAGCAAATCGAAATTCTCTAAGGTTAAAGCTGTAGACATACCCAAGGAAAATGATACAATCACTGTTCACTGTTGAGTAAAATCTAAAGTAAAAGGTAAAACTCTTGACTGTTCTTCCATAATAACTAACTTTTCAACTGTAACAAACCTAGTGCAAATTAAAGGTTCAGGTTTTTCAGTATATGACAGTGACATCAGTTTTATATCACCATGTATGGAAAATAAACCTCCAATTATCACATCTCCATCTTTAGACAGCAGAGGATATGCTGGGCTGTCCAGAATATGGCAATTTTCTCCATTTGCCAGACTGAAATAAATCAACAGTAAAAAGCAAAACATCACAAGGCCGGTCCACAATCTTGGCTTCATGAATCATCAAAAGATGTTGTAGTCATATATTTATAGACATGTTCAGAACTCTTTTGAATATGACCATTGCATTTGGACTAATCAGAAACCATCAGCTTTGTGATGTCATTATGGGTCAGTATACTACAGTAGAACGACCCTGTATATTTCAGTTAGATACATTTTTTTTTATTCAGTCTATTTTTCACAGATAATGTATATTTGGAGAATATTTAGACACTTCATACAGATAGGAGACAAATGGTAAAGTAAATCAACTACAAGTCTGTGGAACTATACTGGAACATGAGCATCATTCTTCCAAGAGTTTTGGAAACATTCTTCCATGTTTTGATGATAATGGCAGAGAGTGCTATCTGACATGTTGCTTCAAAGTCTCCTATAAATTTTGAGATGTGGTGAGTGTGAAGGCCATAACATATGACTGACATCATTTTCATCTTCAAGAAACCATTCAGTGAACCTTCCCATCCTGTGGATTATGTCATTCTGGAAAAGACCACTTCTGTTTAGAAAGAACTGATAGAATTTTACCTAATGGCCTCTGCTGTTATCATAAAGGCCCTGATGGTCATAATGGACAGCCTTTCAATACACTTAGTGCTGTCTGACTGCATAACATACAATTGTGGTATAGTGGGGACATATAAGTTCATTATCTTGTAGCATCCCACTATACAGAAAACAGTAATTCAGATTTTCAATAGACAGTAAGTGTAAACTTTGGCTAAAAAATATCTTTTTTAATGAACTCAATGCAAAGGCTCTCTATTATAGATTATGCACTATCATCTTGCATGGAGCCATATTTGAGAAGTCTCCTATTCCTGTTATCAGACCAAATTAGTACTCATGTATAGTGTTATGCTTATTTAGTTATGTTCATAATAAAAATATATTTAAAATTTGTTTAGAATTTTGAAGAGGTATTTTAAAATATTTTAAGAAGAGTTAGTTGTTTTAGCAGGCCGACAGAAGAATACTGTTATGGCACAGATTTAACCATAGGCCTATGCACCTGTCAGGTAAACAGTGCTAAGATAGTATAGGTTTCTAATTTCTATTTATTTATTCATTTAATTTGAAGAGGACTCATATAAGTGAACTTATTTAGCTGCAGAGATGGAGAAATGCCATTGCTAAGGGGTTGCTAAGGAAAGTTGTAGAGCTGTAATCTCTTGTGGACTATCTGGAACCTTGTGTGCCTTGTTGGGTGCCTTGAATGGCAGTTGAGGGAAGCATTTTACTGGAGTTAGAAATTTGGCAACATCTAAGTGATATGCATGAAGCGTCCATAAAGCCCATTTTCATTTTTTTTTAAAGTTTTGTGCATGACTGCATCTCTTTTTGAAAGATTTAAAGAGGAGAGAATTATATAATCTCATAACAGTTTGGCCTGTAGTATATGGCATGAAGTAGGAAGTGGTTATTATATTTATTGTTGAGGTTGACTGGTCACTAAGTGGGTCAAATCTAAACCTCAATGACTAAAAATTAAGTCTATAAATAATGCCAGCTTGGAATTAATGTGTTCAGTCAGGAGATATGTAGTTCAGAAATTAAAAATTCTATAGGCTGATAAAAAATTAGCAAAATATTATTGTTCACATTTGTTGAGAAGACACATTCTAAGACGAGGTGGGATACAGCATCAGTAATACTTCCTGATGTCATCAAGTGTTTCTGGTCTTTCAACATTAGATACACTCATTCAGATGAACCAAATTGGTTATATCAGACCAGCTTGCATCCCAGTACCATTCAATGACAGATCACTCCTCCTGATCCAAAGCAAGATAAGCCCCTACACCCTATTTCCAGATGTTTTTAGTTGTCTGAAAGAATCAACATATCAAGTCAGAGAGATGATAACAAAATATTAAAAGGGAACTTGAGATGCTTGCCCAGGTCAAATCTGAGCTGCCAATAAAATGATATGGTGAGCAGGCCTACTGGTATTCTGGGCTGTTGATGTTCTCCAGTTCTGACCATCTTGCTGGGACGGGGTCTTGGTGCTTGGTGCTGTTGATGGCTGTAGAGATGCTTTCTGCCATTCCTTCAGCACCTGGTCATTTTGCCAGTAGTGGCCCTCACTCAGGGCTATATGGCAGCTGCAGAGGATATGCATTTAAAACAATATTTAAATATCATTTTATGTATATGTCTAATAATATATTAAAATAAGCTAATAAAATAAACCTATACTAAAGGGGTCTGTAAAATTTATTTTACAGTTAATGGGGTTCATGTCTACAAAAAGTTTGAGAACGTTTGGGGTCCAGGACAAGTATAAGACTACAAGATTGCTAAAATTAGATGAACAAAGACTTTCAGGTGGTGATGAGAATGCATTGAGTATGTGTTATGGCTTTTATTCTGTTATATTTGCTGTTAGGCCTTCATCACAGAATGGACTAAATATCATTATTACTAGCAATAATAGTCTGGTGATTTCCAAAAATAACCTTTTATAGAAAGGTCATAAGAAATGCCTAAAAGGGTCTTCTATCATTTATTAGCTATCAATTTATGCTTAATTATCTTCACAACTATCTTCCATATTATCGCTTCCCAAATATCCCAAATATTTATGCTCTCTGATAACAATGGTTTATACACAGCATAATCATAACACTAGGGCCAGTGTCCGCTCTTGTAAAGTGCCCCGAGTCAATAATGCAGCCACACATGCTTTTTTCTACACCAGTATCATGTTATGGAATAGTTTGGCACTTTCCATTAAAAATCTTAAATATCAGAGGGGCTTTTAGAAGTCAGGTAAAGACTATGGAATAGAGTAATAGATTCATAATTACATTGGTGAGATTTGTCTCTTTGTAGGGTAGTGTTATTTATTATTTTATATGATTTGTCCCATTTTGTTTTAGTATTGTTCTTGGACTTGTCTGTGTTAAGTTTTGTGTTTTATTGTTTTTATGTTTTATGTCTTAACATCAAGGACCATGTTGGAAATAAGTGTTTTTCATTTTAGCGTTATCCTTTGGATTGTATTGTCTATCAATCCAAAATAAAATAAATCACTTGATGTACAGTTCAGATTTATTCAGATATGAAGATTAGAGGCCCACAAGGTGCACATAATGATTGAGGGCTGCATCATTAATAGGACAAGGAGACCAGTTTTTGTCCATGTATATTAAGGTATGACAAGTATAAAATTGTGCAGTTATGGAACATGTCATAACATCTAAATAAAATATTAAATTGCACTTTTGTAATTTATAGTATGTACCAAAAACAAAATAAACATTTTCTCTTTTACATCGGCTTTAACTATGCATTGCATCATACACTGTTTATGCTGTGTCACTGTTGTTCAGAGAAATATCAATCCCTGCAGATGCAGAATTAATTGTATTATGTTGCAGGCAGCAGAGGGCTAATTAATATGACTGTTATTTGTGATTATAATGTTTGCAAGGCCCCCTGTCAGATTGCTTTCCAGGTGTGTGGATTCTGTTTTGTCAGCTTGTTTTCTCAAGTTCTAACTTGTCATCCCTAAATCCCTATACACTCTGTCTCCCTTTGTTTCTATTCCATCCTCCCTTGGCTATTCCATCCTCCCTGAGCTTTGTACTGCCTCCCTTAAGTCCTCACCAAAGGCACAATATCCTTTAACCTAGTTTCTCCATATTTCTACATTAATAAAAAAGCAAAAAGTCTAAAATTCTAATGTTAAATATGGTGTAAATTAAATATTTGAGCTTTATACTGATGATGTGAGGTATGTGAGGTTAATTGTCTTATTTTATACAAGACATCTGCTATAAAACAAGATAAAACTGCTGTATATCTATACAGCAGTTTGATGGGGATATGGACTTAGTTAACAAATAAACTGGCATCTTGGTGTACAGAATAAAGTAATAAATCATAAGCAATAAATCATAAACAATAAATCATAAACTGGCATCTTGGTGTACAGAATAAAGTAATAAATCATAAGCAATAAATCATAAGAATAAAAATATAATTTTCAAGGCATTTCATAGTGATCCCAATTTCACTTTCTTATCTATGTCTGTCATTAAACTCACCAAACTAAAAATATCTGAATGTGAAACAATGAAACATGATAAGTTTATCATAATAATATATAACATAAAAGTTATCCTTGGCAGGAGGTATTGTGGATGGTGCACCAGCTTACTGGTTCAAATAATTCAGTGACCATTGCTGATTTTATGCAAACCCTGTAAGCGTATGTGTAACGTGTCCTTTATTCATTTATAAAATAATTTAAAAAAAAAATATTATTATTATAACTTGCCCATATAAAGTGTGCCAGGCTCACATTGGTGAAACAGGCATATTTTATCCATATTGCTAGTAACAAAAGGCCTTACATAAAGGCTTCATATAAAACACATTTTATATCAATTTAATGTAATAGTTTGTGATTTGTAAACTTTTGCAATCACATTTCCATATTAGAAAACCATAAATGTATGAAATTCTTTCATTTGTTTAATTTATTATATTATTTAGATATATATTTTTCTGTGTGATCATGTCAGCAGAGATGATTAATGCATTTTTGCATTTAGAAGTGACATTAGATAAATTCTGTCATATATGATTTTATTGTATTTAATTTGTTCTCATGCATATTGTGCTTGTGATTAAGAAAGGTAAAGCATGTATATTGTCCAAACATCATCAATTGATGTAGCCATGGAGATACAATTGGCATCCATGTATGTTCTGTATTCCTGATAAGGTTGATTAGGACAGCAACTGGCCAACATATTGATCTAACTCCTCATCCTTGGCTACCTTAACCTTGGCCTAGGTACCTTTTCTTGGACCATTTTTGTGCACAAAATGTTCAGCTATGATTTAAGTTTTTACTCTCCAGGCACTTAAATGCAATAAGAAACAGTATAATTTTGCCCCAGGTGATGGTGATAAGATCCACAGTTCAGAATTCATTATAAAAGACTGGTTTATCACTTTCACATTTTTTTTTCATATTACACAAACCTTTATTGATACAAGATTGGTACAAGACCACAGGATCCCTAATAGTAGAATGGAGTTCTAGATAGTGATGAGAACACATTAAAAGTATCTGTTATGCGTTTTAACCTGTTGTATATCCTGCTGGGCCTTCATGCCAGAAAGCACTAAATAGCATCATTAGTTACACTAGTATAATCTTTAAATATTTTACTGAAGGGCCTCTGTGATGACCTGGCGACTTGTCCAGGGTCCACGTCTCGCCCATAGTCAGCTGGGATAGGCTCCAGCTTGCCTGCGACCCTGTACAGGATAAGCAGCTACAGATAATGGATGGATGGATGGATGGATGAATAGCTTCATTGATGTAGGAGAATTATTTTTCTACACGAGTTTGAATGGAGTTGGTTCATTCTGAGCATAATCACATGCCCCATTATTAAAGGTTGTGCAACTAGGTTATTGTAAGTTCCCCTGAACACCCCCAAACCCTGTGCCCGCCTGACCAATCTGTTGGGTCTTCTACTGTTCTCTTAAACCCATTTTCCACAATGTTTGATAACGTATCCATTCTGAGATGCTTTTCTGCTCAGCATGGTTATAAAAAGTGGTTATTTGATTTATTGTGGACTTCCTGTACAGACTACAGCTTGAATCAGTCTGACCCCCTCATCAATGTGGTATTTTTGCCCCCAACTACTCAAGAGTCTTGCACCAGCAACCATGCCACAGCCAGAGTCACCGAAATCATTTTTTCCTTCATTCTGATATTTGATGCAAACATTAACTGAAGCCCTTAACCTTGATCTGCATGATTTTATGCAATGCACTGCTGCCACATGATTGGCTAATTAGATAATTACATCAATGAGCAGGTGTATAAGTGTTCTTATTAAAGATACTATTAAAGCAAAATAAGTTATTTATGCTCAAATCTTGCATCAGACTGACTCCATGAAAAGACTAAACACATCCATAACCTTATCGTTGTAATTACAGAAAGCTCTGTAGTCACTCTTGCATTTTCGTGGCTTCAATTCTTGGCAAGTTACAATAATGCACTTTCAGTTACGTAAATCTGGCCTGGTGTTTCTGTCGCTCCCGTCCTACAGTTGACTGCATTGAACAGCTAAACCAATACAGGGTTAGTAAGTGATGCACCGTGTCACATCCCCCAGGAACTCCACAATCCCCTGCCGATTACCACACTCAGTTCTTAGGCACCAGTTCACCAGCCTACTAATCACTCTTAACCTGTGTTTCATATAATCTCATACAGTATAATCACCTATTTAACCTTATACACTCACCGGGCACTTTATTAATAACCTGCTGTTTGATGCAGTTCTCTAATCAGCCGATCCCTTGACAGCAGCACAATGCATAAACTCATGCAGGGGCAAACCAAGAGATTCAGTTAATCTTCACTTCAAATGTCAGAACGGGAAAAATTATGATCTCTGTGACTTTCACTGTGGCATGGGTGTTGGTGCCAGATGGACTGGTTTGAGTATTTCAGAAACTGCTGATC
>JANZLB010000025.1:57770256-57784120 GCA_026167865.1 Notarius quadriscutis | reverse complement strand
GTGATTTCCTGGATTCTTTCCCCCCATTCTGTCTCTCATAGTTGAAGTGTACCTATGATGAAAATTACAGGCCTCTCATCTTTTTAAGTAGGAGAACTTGCACAATTGGTGACTGACTAAATACTTTTTGCCCCACTGTAGATAATGGTTTAAAACACGGGAAGTCAGGCAGAAAGTAAACGGCTCGGTAAAGTTCGGCACAGAAACACAAACAATACTTCGCGACGTGTGTGTGAGAGAACTGGGCTTAAGTAGGCGAGGTGATTGCTGAGGAATGAGAGACAGGTGCAATTAATAATCAGGTGACAGAGGGCGCAGTGACTCTTGGGTGTTGTAGTCCGGAGCAGGAAGGCATGTTTGGAGGCTGTTCTGAACTTGTGATTTCAACGCTGTTACTGACATTAAAAGAAGAAGTCAATTTCTTAATAAACTTATGAACATTTGGGTGGTTGACAAAATATGGACAGGTCATGGACTAAGGATGATGGAAATATAATAAAGGACACAAAATACAGTGTGGTTACGGATTTTAATATGGCTGCATCACAGATGCCAGTAATTTATGGATTGGTCACAGATTGATTTCGTACGGATGGTGATTAACCATCTGTGATACATTTTACGAGTGTTGCTATAAATCTATGGAACAGTGACAGACATCGCAAAGATCGTCTCCATGGTGACATTGTCTGCCAATGGTAGCTACATGGAGGTTGAAGCGCCAGATAAACTATGAGTCGATATTGAATGAGTCAAAGATGAGTAGCTGAATGAAATATATCTGATAGACCACAGAAAAAGCCAGCCAATATTATTATACATACACATTCTATTCACATCAGCATTGTTGAAGGCCAACACTAGCTTACCTGCAACTCAGTGCTGTTAGAGCGGCAGTGCAGTTACCTTCCAGCCAGTGTAGCATTGAGCAGTAGTGTTTGCGAAGGCCAACGCTAGCACAGTCAAGCCAGTGCTATCGAGAGCAAGTAGCACAGGCTAACAACTGAGAAACTAAGATTTCTGTCTCCATGCATGCTCACGACAGGATTTTTCACTCAGACTTAAGTATTCATTTCCCTCTAATTTACCGAGTTACTTTTAAAATCAACATCAACAGCTACACACAACGGAGTGACCTGGCAGCCAAAATTCTCTGAAAATCTTCTGTTTTTAATGAAGCAAACCTGTCGGCCATGTTTTCTTTACAAATTGTCACAGTCGCTCGCTAGCACGGAAGTGTTACATCTCCGACGTGTCTTTTCCAGTTTTTCCATGTCCGTTGGTATGTTTTTCTCTTGGAAATGTGTGTGAATAATATATAATGAAGTTTTCGTAGCCTTTCCGGTGTTCAGCGCGTCTTTAGTTTCAGTTTATTTATCTTGTGCTTAATTATAGCATAGCTAATCCTAGCAATAGCACTGGATTAGCCTCATCTTTTCCCTTTCCTGGCAGACAAATAAATGGTTCTGCGCAGCAGAAAAGTTTCATCATTGGATATTCGCATTAGCTCCGACGTATGATGTCATGTCTACGTAATACACGTAGGATAAGCAATATGATATTGCATGCTATCAAACCAAATGAAAGAAAGTGTCCTGTATGTTAATTAATTTGGTTCCTGACGATGTGTATGTGGGAAACAATGGCCAGAAGGTTTCCTTTGATTGGCCAGATGGGCTTCGTATGTACGTGTGTGTAAAGGATAGTCAAGAATTGTAACAAAACTGTATACTGTAAGTGTTATTTCTGACACTCATGATGGTTGTGATGTCACTACATCGTTCACCATGAAATATGGATTATAATAGTATCAAACATGGCTGGAGAAATATTGCAATCAAGCAGTTTATGATCACATTAAAGCAACTGTCTGAGGAACATTCTGAGGAACATTCCACCAGCTGACAGCTCATGATGGGTTCATCTTTTGTCCCTTCAGATGAGACCTGACCCACACACACCTCTGTGATGGCCAGAGAGCCAGTATTCACCCACTCCTACAGTTTATTGTCTTCAATCGAGTGTCACTTTCTCTTGGAGTTTCAGGCTGCAGGAACCCTTCAAACACAGCTCGGAGATACTTTACCATATGAACAATGAGCTTAAAAATAGAGCATTGTGCAATCATTCAATGTTTCATTGCTTTGAATTTAGTAATATTTCAACAGAACCCTTTCATATGCTTAAACCTCAGAAGGCTTGGAAGTTGGACAGACCAAGCCGGTTGGATTATTCTTCACTTTTTGATGTTATTTGTCATGGTGAAATCGTTTCCCTATGCATTTCATTATAATCCCTTTTCTTCTCTTAGTATGAAATATGAATTGAAGCCAATGGAAGGAAAACAAGGGATGGAAAAAAACTAAAATCAGGAGTGATCGAGGTATGAAAAGAGGGAGAGTGTTGAGTAGTATTGCCCAGAACATGTCTACTAAGTTTGGGGGTATTATTTCAAAAATTGACCGAGTCGTCTTTCCTTCAGAATGCCATTCACTTTTCAAAATAAAAGGATCATGAGATCTGGTTAAAAAAAGAAGGCTATTCTATCTACCTGCTAATACCAATTACACACACACACTCCGAAGGTGTTCTGGATAATTAAACAAATTCACACACAGAATTAAAGCAACCCATTAATTTCCTCAGGCTTTGTGTGAAGGTGTGTTTTGGATTAAGGGAATCGACTTTCCCCCTCACTGTGCTGACAAATAGGATTTGCACATGTTGCATCCTTTCACGTCATCTCACACGGGTTCTCGTCTGCTTGCCTTACAGAGAAGACACCTTACATGTGATGGAGTCGAGAAAAACATGACGTTCTGCAGTGGGTGCATTTTTGGCCATTTTATCATGATTATCGATATCAACGGAGCTGAAATTATGACAATAAGTGACAAAATATTTATTTATTTCAAGTTTAAAGGCTAACTTTTCTCTGAAGTGAAAGTTAAAGACAGACTTAATTGGGGTTTAAAACTGTTCCTGATGGTCAGAACATGACAAACATCTGCCAAACAGTGGAACATTTCACAAATCGAAGGAAAAGCTTTCCAAACAATACAGCTCCCCCCATGTATATCGGCCGCATTCAACACAATTCAGCCCAACATCCTGGCTCAGAGACGGTCTGAGAACTTCGCACTGGACAGAGGTTTGATCCTCTGGCTGCTTGACTTCCCAAGTCAGAGAGTCCAACAGGTGAAGGTGGGCCCTTTTCTTTCTGACAAAATTACTACCAACACAGCCTCTCCCCAAGGTTGTGTTTCGTCTCCCTTGCTGTTTTTCCTATATACCAAAACTGCATCAAGTTAAGTTTGCTGACGATACAGCTATTAGTCAGCCTTCTCCAGGGTGACAAGCAGGAACATGGCCCAGTTTTAGAGGAGTCTCTAAACTGGTGTGATAAGACCCATTTCTTGTTAAACACCTTAACCCTCTGGGGCCTGAAGGTATTTTCTGGCACTCTCATGATTTTGGGAAATCTAAGATTTCAACAAATCTAAGCAGTATTTTCAAAGTCATATGACTTGTGTATTCAGCACAAGTTCAGCTACAATAATATCTCTGTAGTATGTAGGTTATGATTTTACTTTAAAAAAAACAAATGAAAATGTTGTAAAAAGCAGTTTTAGAATGGTGTCGGAATGTATGAAAAAACATGACCTTACCCATTATGATGAACTGTTTTGATCACTTGAGGTGATTCTGTTCAGTCTTAGGAATGGATCAAGCACAAACTTAATTGATTTGGACAATTAACTGGCCATCAAAAAATTTGTCCCCTATTGTTTTGGGATAAAGGGTTGGCAGTGGGAGGGGTATTCAATGAGAAAGGTAAAAATTCCCATTCCATTTAATGAGAAGAGTGAAAATCCCTCCCACTGCCAACTCTTAATCCCATCAGATTAACTCTTAATCCCATCAGGTCAAGTCACAAGGGGTAAGGTCATGTTTTTCACACATTCCAACGCTGTTCTAAAACTGCTTTTTACAACACCTTCATTTATCTGGTATTTGACCATTTTGGTATTTGACTCTTCAGTGTGTCTTGAAATTAACTTCTGTACTATTTTACTCAGTTCAGAGCCACAACGAACTCTGTTAGTCTGTTACACAATTACTCTAATTTTGCTCCCACTCTCTAAACTCAAAATCAAGCAAAATTAACTATTTGAGGAAAATATTTTTAACTCTGGAAAAATTGCTCATTCATTTTTCCTGTGTATGTACTACAGCACATGCATATCAACCGATCTGCTCATAATAAATAGGAGAAATATTTCACACTTACTCGAGTTGATCTTTGGCTGGATCATGTCAAAGTTTAAAAAAAAACAACAACTGCTCAGCGTCGCAGTTCAAGACTGAATCAAATCACTGTCCTGAATCATTCGAAGTGCATAAAATCCATGTGCCATTTTACAACAAGTTTTACTGCCAAATGGCCTAAACTATGTCTGACAGATTTTATCCTGTTTACGGTGGGCATTCCCGCTGCGAAAGAGAAACCCATCAAAACCAGAAGAGTGAAAGTGATGATCATACCGTTACCATGTGAATAGTCTTTTATGAATGCGCAAGTGCGCACTCAGCACTCCAACTCCAGTGTGACTGAGTAAGGTGACAAGTTAGTTTCATCTAATTTAGGTAATTTAAAAACTAATATTATTTGGCAGCAGGCACATAGGAAAGTGTAACGTTTCTGTCAATATGTTTATCATGCTTGTATGATGAAAAACTTGAAGATATTTCTCAATACATGACCTACTCATTTTAAACCTGTCAAGCTTCACCGGTGAAGCTCTCGACCCCAAAGAGTTAAAGACAAAAGAGAGGTCTTGATTTTAGGAGAGACAAAACATCCTGTATGACAACCATCAGAAGACAGCCCATACAGTCTGTCACTGAATATAAGTTTCTGGGGGTGGTTTTAGATAACAGGTCGAAGTGGGATTCAGAAAAAAGGGCAACAAAGACTCTTAGTTGGTTTCATTTGATGTTGACTGCACAAGGCTTAAAGTGATACTGACATGAACAGGTCTCCTTGGTGTCATTTTATAGATCTGAACACAAACTTTCAATTTTCGATGTAATCGCCAGGTGTGGAGATGAATTCAACAAAAATAAAACATTTAGACCTTTCGCCATAAAGTGATGCCTGGAATTCCCTTCCCTTCCACTGAGAATGGCCCAAACTGGAAATGATGTGGATCAGGGAGCACCTGCCTGGAAGGTGCACTGATAGAACTTGGCTTAGGGATTTTACTGTAAAATTTCAAACAGGTTCAATTCACCTTAAAATCTATGTTAATGGACACCCTAAGAACATAGCTTTTGGAATTTTGAAAAAAAAAAAAAATTACAGCTGCAGAGATAGTGATTTTAGTAAAACTCAATAACAGTAATTGTGCACTGACCCCTGCCTAATGTTGTAGCACAAAATAGAAAGGGTCTGCATGGTCCTAATTGGTACTGTTAAAACCAGAAAAGGAGCAACCTAGTTTTGGAAGTTTCTAAAGTCCTTCCCATACCATGCAATCAGGGAGCGCTGATCTTCATAGCCCTTGGCCTCTCACCCATACAGCTAGGGTTACAATGGGGGGCTTGTACTTTGGTAACTGCAAAAGTTTGACTCCCCACTCACATCTGTATTGTAGCATACCTTGCCAGTAGGTACCATTTTTATAATGGTCTTTGGTATGACCCGACCACAAGTAGAACATGCGATCTCCTGGTCGAGAGGCAGACATGCTAACCACTAGGCCAACTTGCGATTAATTTTGGAAATTAACCTTAAATTCCTGGCTGCTGCACGCTCACTGCACACAGTGCCTATGGTGCAATACATCACCCGCTTCTGCTGGCTCAAGTGCTGAAAGTGAAAGTGCCTACATAATGAGGTGAATGATTGCCACTCAGATCTTGGCAAGCTGACAAGTGGACATGGTAGAGGGATGATTGCAACAGACCACCTTTTTTTCTTTACATTAATTACCAATACCAATTGTTGTTTGAATCTTTAACTGATGTAATTGTTTGTATAATAGGAATTCCTGTCAATAAGTTATAATAAAATAATTGTTTTTGTTCCAATTCAGCAATTGGCTACCAAATACTGACCTCCCAAAAGCACAATGTGGCACAGAGATATGTCGCTTAGCGTAGACAATTGTCGTGGAAAGTAATCACTAGACTGCAGCCAGAACAGTGTTATTGTTAGAGTAGATCTATTCAACTTCTTTTATTATCTGAAGCAGAGTTCGAATGATAAATTCATCTTTGCGGGGGTCTCATTAAAAATAAATGGAACGGTGTGTGGACATGGAGAGTAAATATATAAATAAATAGCTTAACTTGTGTGCTTTCCATGAATAAGAGGCTATATGGTTCGTTAGGCTATACTTGCATACACAGTAGTCTTTTTATTTATTTTTTTTAACATGTTTTTGCTATTTTCCTATAGCTTACACTTTAAACAAAGGGAGAATGCATTCTACTAGTACTAAAATGTATCAGGGCTGAGCACGATGTTGGCACCAGGAGTGGCCTTTTTTTGGTGGCATGGTAGCCAGTAGTCTAACTTATTGATCTTTCTTGAAAACTTAACTAACGAATGAAACTAAGGTCAAGTGGTTCTTCTTCTGAAAGGATTAGCGTGCGCGTGTTAACGTTCGTGAACTCTCAAAAGGATAGTTTGTGTGCATAGTGGCGTGGTGGTGCTGCTGCATTCACCAGAGTATGCACCTAGCTGTAATGCTTTCTTTTGGAAAATAGATTTATAATAATCTGTTTATATAAACAGATTATCTCATCATCTCATTATCTCTAGCTGCTTTATCCTGTTCTACAGGGTTCTACAGGCTGTTTATCTTTAATGTAAATATTACTCTGTATATTGAAGGAAAACAAGCTTTGTGATTAAACTATAATGATGCTGCGTTTTTAGAGACACCCTCCAACAGATGTACGATTTTACTGCCTTCACTTTCCTCTTTATGGGAGCTCAGCTCCCACTGGCTCCCATGTAATTCGAACCATGACCTGAAGGCTAAAATAAAATATTTTCCCAGCTACCTAAGAGTACCTACCCACTGTTCAAGCCTGCATTTGTCATTGTTTTCAAGCATTTTCAACACTCAGGAGGAATGGAGTATGTGTACAATAGAGCGCACCATCTGTCTGCCAGATTGCTTTATTTTCATGGAGTCATAGAGAAGAGTGAATTTATTTAGGTCTCAATATTATTTTAAAATCTTTTCAGTATTGTAAAGTACCACAAAGGAATACTGCATTAATGCCATAATATTTCTAAATAAACTGCTATGTTATTAAGTGATTGGGCTTGTCTGTATTCCTTTGGTAGTGATGGAAAATGATGTGAAAGTCCTGGTTTTAGACACTGTGCGTGCACTTCTGGTTTCTGGAGAGTCCCTGATCCACGTTACAACAAGGCACCACAGTTCCTGTCTGCTCGATCGTACTGCTGTGGTGTTTTTTTCACTTTTTTTTTTTATCGAAGGCTTATTATTTGCAATCACATTGTGGGTGAAAATGATCATAAATATCTTTATTTTCATGGCATCATAGGGAAAAGTGAATTTATTTAGGTGTCTGTATTACGGTACTTTAATACTGTTGCTTATAATGTCAAATTAATTTACATCTCAATCTAACATTTATATATTTGTAAATAGTGCAATTACTATTTTAGATTGATTGTTCACTTAGGGTTGTCCAAGTAAATGTTGTTCCTACAGACTTATAGTTTCATTTCACTGTTAAATCTGTACATCAATAATGGTTAGATATCCACAAATGGATAGATATTATGCTGTAAATGCTATTGTCCCTTAATTCTTGAGAGTCTATAAATTTTACAGATATATTAGGTTCAAAACCACAGTAGAATTTAGCATTATATAGATATGAAATATAAGGAAAATCAGAAAGATAAGAAAAATCAATACAATTTATTAATACAAAAATTGGTTCACATTAGTCACATTCATAAGAGCTGGTTAATGCGGCATTCACATTATATGGGAAAAACTGTTCACACTTTCTTACTGATAACCATTAACGACAACTTTTGAGTAGCAATTTCAAGCTTTGGGAGCTTTGACAGGCCTCATTTTGCTAATCAAAGCCAGGAGTGAGTCAATGGACTGCATAAACATGCCATACATCCAGTGAAATAAGGAATTAATTGATATTTAATCATATGATGAATTACAGACAGTAAATTGGTCCACCCTTTTTGGTCGATTATAATGTAGGAAGATATGCACTTATTAAACAGGCTATAAACACAACTGTATGCTAATGTTAAATAATGTTAGATAAAAACTGCATCTAGTAAACAAAATGGCAATGCATGAATGCTCTCAAGTTGGAACAACAGGACATTTTCCCATTCTCCCACATGATGTGAATGTGGCATAAGTACATACAATAACAATACCTTTACCCCTTAAGAGAAAATAAGCAAAAATCCCACCTCAGTATAAATTTATGTATAAGGCTAAAAAAGTGGAGTATTAATGCTGTCAGATTGCAACCTTTTGGCGAATCATTTATGATGTTAAAAAAAATGTTAGTTTCTTTAAAAACATAATAATAGTAGCCTATTGGTGTATACTTTATGTCTGTGATGTTTGTGAGCATTAAATCAGGTTGCACTCTCTTTACACAGATGAAGTGTTAACTGATGCTGCAGTGTCCCTTGTGGCAAAAGAAACTGCACTATGAAGGTTGTGGAATGACAGTGTAACCATTTCTTTATCATCAGATCCGAAGAAAGAACCTCGCCTCAAAGAATCTATGACTGTTGTGTTGCAACATGCCAGGATCACATTTACATCAAGTTCTTTGTACTCTTTTTTCAGTCCTTTCAAGGTGTTAATGCCTGTGGTGTCAATGAAAGGGACAGAAGAACAGTCAAGGATTATGGTGTGGAAATCCATTTCGCTTGCTACTAGGCTTAAACTAACATCATTTTCCTTGTCTGTCTGCTTTGCAGTTCTGATTTTAGCTTTCTTCTCTATTTTTTTCCTTCTACTTTTTTCAAGGAATGGCTCAAGTCCAACTGCTTTAAATAGAGACTTTAAGAAAAAGTCCTTATTTGCATAGTAAAGTGGAGCCTGAAAGCGAAAAATCTTTACTTTTGGAATGATCACAAGGTGGTCATAGTCACTCATGTCCTCATAGTGATTAGTATTTTCAATTTGACCCATTAGTGAAGCCTTCGGATGTTGGGTTTGCACCAAGACACACATCATGGAGAAGACTACTCCAATCACCAGCCCGATCTCTACGCTGATCAAAGCACTTGAACACATAGTCACCATCCAGACAACCGCATCAATCTTGCTGAGGCGCCAAAGCCTGGGAACGTCTCTGAATTTCCGCAGGGCGCCTTTCAGACTGACAATAATGATGCAGGCAAGGACACACTTCTGCAGAGAGTAGAAGAACGGTGCTAAAAACAAAAGGACAAAGAGCACAACGAAAGCACTCACCACGCTAGAAAGTTGTGTTTGGCAACCTGTTGAGTCTTTCACCATAGTCTTGGCAAGTGCAGCACTTGTGGTGAAACAGTGGAAAAATGATGGGATGATGTTACAAAAGCCAATTGCCAACATCTCCTGATTTGGTCTGACTGTGTAGCCATTCTTTTTTGCAAACATCTCTGACAAGGAGATAGTGAAGGCAAAACTGATCACAGCCAATGGGATGGCATCAATTGCTACCCTTGGGATGAGTTCAAAACTCGGAACCTTTGGGGGAATGAAACCTGTTGGAATAGCACCTGAGATGCTTGAGTTGTACTGACCATTCAAATCAGCAAAGTGTGAAACCACTGTTGCTAAGGCCACTACTACCAGTTCTGTAGGCAGAGGTATCTTCAAATGGTCCTTGTACCGTTCCTGGAGCTCTTTCCCCACCAGTAGGACAGCGATACAAATTGCACTTGTAATCATATCACAAAAATTGGTCTTACGTATGTTCTTGAAAAGATTGATCCAAGTCACAACAACAGTTCCAGATCCCTGATGACGAGGGATTTTCAGGCCCAGAAGATACTTCACCTGGACTGTCAGAATGGTGTATGAGGCACCAGTGGCAAAGCCATCCAGCATTGGAGCAGAAAGGTAAACTGAAACAAACCCAAACCTGAACACGGCCATCAGGACCTGTAAGGAAAATATATAACACATCACAGCTTCTCAACAATGAGACATGCACACACATACACACAAAGTAGTGCAGTGGCTAGCACTGTTGTCTCACAGCAAGAGGGTTCAATGGCCAACGGGAGCCTTTCAATGTGGAGTTTGCATGTTCCCACCATGTCTGCATGAGTTTCTTCTGGGTGCTCTGGTTTCCCCCACGGTCCAAAGACATGCAGTTAGGTTAACTGTCTACTTGAAATTGTCCATAGGTGTGTGTGTGTGTGTGTGTGTGTGTGTGTGTGTGTGTGTGTGTGTGTGTGTGTGTGGTTGAGAGGAGAAAACCTCTATAATAATCCAGTAGAAGGCAATGGGAAACCACTACTGTAATTCTTCTCTCGAAACTTTGATGGCTGAAGCTGTCAGAGTGGCCATTTCACTGCAGTGACATGCCATATGTTTATTATATAGACATGAGTGTTTTACTGGGAAATACACTGCTCATATTTTTCATATGAACTATATCTGGGATGTTAAGTAGCATATTTTCAAATATCTTGTGAAGATATTGATGAGTTGTTTTGATAAATTTGCATACTTTTTGTTTGTGAACGTGTCTATATAATTAAAAGAAAATTACACGTTGGCTTGAAAATTTGAAGTTTATCTTCTCATGTTGAAAAACTATTTTCCATATGAAATACATCCCGGACCTGAGTTACATATTTTCCAATATTTTCACTCCAATGACATCACTCTCAGCATTTTCCTGTTGACTTGACGTATGTTGTCAAAATGGTGAACCAATTCAAAATTAAAATTCTTTTGATGAAGTTGCATTTTTGGGCAGCACGATGGTGTAGTGGTTAGCACTGTTGCCTCACAGCAAGAAGGTTCAGGGTTTGAGCCCAGCGGGCAATAAGGGCCTTTCTGTGTGAAGTTTGCATGTTCTCCCTGTGTCTGCGTGGGTTTCCTCCGGGTGCTCTGGTTTCCCCCACAGTCCAAAAACATGCAGGTTAGGCTAATTGGTGGCTGTAAATTGACCGTAGGTGTGAATGTGAGTGTGAATGGTTGTTTGTCTCTCTGTGTCAGCCCTGCAATGACCTGGCGACTTGTCCAGGGTGTACCCCGCATCTCGCCCATAATCAGCTGGGATAGGCTCCAGCTCGCCTGCGGCCCTGTAGAACAGGATAAGCGGCTACAGATAATGGATGGATAATCAAAAATGTTTCCAAAAAAAAATTACCTACCCTCCCTTTAACATTTATTCTCATCTCAGAATGATCTATAAAACAATTGATTAATTATGGAATGTTATCAAAACCTGCACACAAAGTCACACACATTGTGGTGTTGGAAACCCAACATTAATTAATCAAAAACATGACAATTAATGTTTTTATTTTTGTGTTTATTGCATTTTATTGCAGTTATTATCAGTAGCAGTATTTCAGCCCTGCTGTACTCTCAGAAACAATTTTAATAGTATAACTAATCCCTCTCTCTCTCTCTCTCTCTCTCTCTCGCTCTCTATGTTGTTTTATATATTATTTCCTATACACCTCTGCTAATGCCCTGCTTACACAAGCATACACTCATCTACACACAGAGCGCACTCTGACTGGCCGTGCTAGGTGATGTGTCATCTCCTGCTCTCTCAATTGAGGCTAATGTAAATCCCACAGAGACAGAGCCATATTGATCTATCTGCTGAACTGCTTTTTTTCAGCCACAGATTTTTATGCGTGTGTGTGTGTGTGTGTGTGTGTGTGTGTGCAGCCATTTGATCTTTCATGCTCAGATGTTCAGTTCATCACAATAAAGAACAGTACAACCGTGTCCTTACTGTGGGTAACATGTAAACATCCCTGTGTATTGCATAAGTAGCAGTGACCACCACCTGCCCTGGAATGTGTATTCTGGCATGTTAGTGTGTGTGCATGAGTGTTTGTGTCAAGGCAACAGGAATGGCCTGGCATGCTGGTCCTGTACCATCTGTGCCCAGTCAGTGCTGTGGCATGTCTCCATATGCAGAACGTTCTATAGCCTATCATATAGTTTTCACATAGTATGAGCTGCAAAACGGGGTGGAAAATCTGTTCTTTATATGTATTTTATTTAGAATTATATGAAATGTTTGTACTTTACTAAGTAAATACAGACTGGACTGTACTTACATTTAACTATGATTAATGTCCATACACTTATCTTAACCCCTTATGAAGTTTTTTCCCTTTTAAAAACACATTTAAATCCAGTTTTCCTGTTCAAAAGATTTGAACTGATTTCACTTGAAGCACTTATCTTTCATGAGAGATTTTTTTTTGCTGCATTTTAATTTCTAAGCCAAAAATCTTTAAAATCTGCATCCATTTACATGATTAGAATGTCAGTGTGCTGTGTAATTGCCCCATGCGATTAAGCCGAAGAGTAAATCGATGCTGACTCGAAGAGTCACTGTCACTATTGACCTTCATGTGAGCTCTGGGTTGCCTGGTGTTAGTGACATTTCGGCAGCGGAGCTCTCAGGGGAGAAGCACTCATCTGTAGCAGCCCATCGTTCACTCTTGATGTCTGCCGACTTTAGCTGTACACAGTTGGCATGCAGAACTAAAGCTAGCTATTTAGTATTCACAGAACTACACAGGATACTTTCAGACAGCAAGTAAAGTGTGTTTCAGTGCTTGTTATTAGTCCTCATTAGTTTATTTTATGCTGTAACAAGATTTGAAACTAATGTATTTAAAGTACATCATTAATTCAGAATAATTGTGGAGTTTATTATAAGAGTCATAACTGCCAGCATTTGTCTCCCTCCAGCTTGGATTGACCACAGTCCCTCCACACTTCGTACTCAGGACCCCATGCCCTCCACCTCTTAACCTGTGCTTTGCTGTGTAGAGTACTGTATTTCTCTCTACCACCATACATAGGCTAGCCTCAGGGCCCTGTGCCAAGCAGCAGGCCAAAGCCCAGTGCCCGCAGGGAATAGGCCATCTGCTAGTCATACCAGCCCTGCTGGTTTCCCCACCCATGCAGATCCAGGCAGGCGTCATACACACTCACACCTCATCTCAGAACAACAGCATTACCCTCAGGGCTCAGCAAGTAATATGCCAGCTTGCCATGTCCAAAGCCACTCTACCCACAGAGCCAGAGATACACATTGTAATTTAGATGTAGAAACAGACTTGGAATCCTTTCTTGTTTTTCCTGCGAGTCACACTGTACCGCATAATCCTGGCAGATTGGCAGTCACATGGCTTCCTGATAAATTGCTCCTATTTTCCCAGCTAGTAATCATGATCATTTGTTATTCATTTCAATCCGTGTTTGGTATATATTCTTTGCATACTAATAACTGAAAAAACTCACATTTGTAGCCCCCCTTAGTAGTAAATCGACCAACTAAGTCTGTAACAGAGATTTAGATTCATATGATTAAATGATACAAAACACATTGTGATTTTACTCTTTCAAACACAAGATGTACAACCCCGATTCCAAAAAAGTTGGGACAAAGTAGAAATTGTAAATAAAAATTGAATGCAATAATTTACAAATCTCAAAAACTGATTGTATTCACAATAGAACATAGACAACATATCAAATGTCAAGAGTGAGACATTTTGAAATTTCATGCCAAATATTGGCTCATTTGAAATTTCATGACAGCAACACATCTCAAAAAAGTT
>JANZLB010000025.1:57370870-57381111 GCA_026167865.1 Notarius quadriscutis | reverse complement strand
TTCTCAGATCTGCACTGAGCTCCTTGGACTTTCCCATTTTACTGTGTGTTGGTCAATCCAATGAGTGCTGTAAACAAGCCCTAGTGTATTATAACTTATCCATGACATATTGTGAGTCACGAAGCCCATACAATGAGATCATATATCATATGTGTTCATGTAGGTGGACTCGAGAAGTAACTTTGAGTGGCAGAAGCAGCTCCGCTACTACTGGGATGCGGATCTGGATAACTGCGTGGCCAAAATGGCTCTATCTCGGTACATCTACGGATACGAGTACCTGGGAGCCTGCCCACGTCTGGTCATCACTCCGTTAACGGTAATACACATTAACAATATGTTAAAAATTCATAATGCATAAGAGAGATTGGTATATGGTGTAGTTCATAAATATTTATAAAAATGTGCATAATGTGTTCTGGAGGCTTTATAACATGCTTTGAATGTGTTCATACATGTGTTAGTTGTTTTGTCCACCGGAATGAAAGTGTAACGCTCATTAACAAGTTAGGTCTTAAAACAGTGTTTATACTTGTTTGTGTTGATTTTTAGGACCGTTGCTACCTTTGTCTAATGGGGGCGCTACAGCTGGACCTGGGCGGCGCTCCAGCAGGTCCTGCTGGTACTGGAAAAACCGAGACCACTAAAGACCTGGCCAAAGCCCTGGCCATCCAGTGTGTGGTCTTTAACTGTTCTGATGGACTCGATTACAAGGTGACTTAGAATTCACTTCCTGTTTACGCACTTTTTATTTTTATTTTATTTTTTTTTACAACAAGCCAGTCCATGTGTAGTGTAGCTGTTGGTCCCAAGGAGGCAGCAGAGCCCTGTCATTAATCTCATCAGTAAAGTGCCTGGTCTGTGTTGGCATTTTAGGCGCCAGCTTTATGATTACTTAGGTTATGTTTAGTATAGGATAAGTACAGGATAAGACATTGAGTTTTACTCCTGTACTTTAGAGTGTGTGAGAAAACACTTCCTCCACTCAGTATAAATACAGGGTGTTTCAAAAAATGTGATATTTGAGATGTAAATATCCCAGAAACTACACAGTCGAGGCAAATGAAACTGAACAGGCTTAATGTTGAGCGATATAAGATTTATTCCTCAAAGTTTGAATGAGAAATTCAAAGGTATGTGGATTCCATGAATGATTTTACAAATTTTCAATATGCGTGCTGCCTGAGACACACACACAGAGACAGCCTTCCTCTTTGAACTTTTTGTGCCATGTCCAAATCTGCATTGCACTTGGTGCATTTTTAGAGAATTCTCTCATAAATGCACGCTGCACAGTCTTGTTCGACTGTGTTCGAGCGTACTTGTGAAGCAGCTGTGACAGACCAGACACTCGCGGATTATAAATGAACTCGAGGTTTTAATGAGAAAAGGGTAATCAAAAACAATGTACAAAAGCCAGGCCAGGTCAATACCGAGAGATCCAAAAAAGTAACAAGGGTCAGAAAACAGGCAGTAGTCGAAGAACCGGGAATCAGGAGATTCGGGCAGTCTAAACACAAGGGCTAGGCAAATCGTAATCAGAAAACAGGTGAGGATCGAGAAACCGGGACTCGAGGAACAGGCAATCAAAACACAAGGGCTAGGCAGAACGGGAAAAAAACAGAAAGCATAAAGGGTCGTACACAGGTAAATCAGTACAATAACGCTCAGTAGGCTTACGAAAAGTGAAGACAATGCTGTGCAAAGAACAAAATGGACAAAGGGGTAAAATACAGACATAAACAAAAAGGTACAGGTGATTGTGACTAGAACTCAGGTGAACCGCTCCTAGGAAGTGGTTCCGGATTGGTGGTATTGACTGATGTATGAGGGGGATTATGGGAACTGGAGTCCTGAGGGTTGAGGCAGACGGAGGGTGAGCCCAGAAGCGTGACAGTACTCTAACACACAAAACACCTTTTCTTTTCGAGTGAACCCATACGCAAATGTAATATATGTACATATGTTGAATTTCCATATATGAAATATATGTACATAAGAGGTAAAAACACATATATATGCTTTGTGGAGCATCCTTTAGCTTTTATAACTTCTAACATTTTCGTTAAGCGCTGACAAGCTTCTTACACTTCTCGATGGGAATCTTTGCCCATTCTTCACATGCAAAAGCCTCTATCTCAGTGATGTTTGATGGCTTCCTTGCTGCATCTGGCTTCTTTAAATCCCAACAAAGATTTTCAATCGGATTTAAATCTGGTGACTGAGAAGGCCACTCCAGGACGTTCCTGGATCTTTTTCTCAACCAAGCTTTGGTTGACTTGGAGGTGTGCTCAGGATCATTGTCTTGCTGGAAAGTCCATCGATCACCAAGTTTTATCAGCAGAAGGCATCACGTTCCTCTTTCAAATGGCCTGGTATTTCTGGGAATCCATGATGCCAGGTACACGATCAAGATTGCTAGTTCCTGCTGCAGAAAAAGAGCCCCACATCATCAATGTCCCACCTCCATGCTTGACTGTGGGGATGGTATTCTTCTGGCCATAAGCCTGGCCTTTCGCACACCAGACATACCGCTGGTCCAGATGTCCAAACAGTTCCATTTTGGTTTCATCAATCCGTAGAACTGTCTCCCAAAACTCTGTAGTCTTATCCGAATTCCTCCTGGCATATTCTAGTCGACGTTTGATGTTCATTGCGGTCAAGAGTGGAGTGCGTCTTGGAGTCCGGCCATGAAATCCTTGTTTATTCAGTGCACGTTTTATAGTTGCGACTGAAGCACTTGTAGCAGCCTTCATCATGTCATCCTGTAGGTGTCTTGCACTCACATGGGTTTTTTTCTTCGTTGTCCTAAGTGACTAAGGGCCCTTGATGAAATTTTGGGCTTTCTTCCACAGCCAGGCAGGTTTGCAGCTGTTCCATAAGTTTTAAACTTCCTTATAATGCTCCCAGTGGTGTCTCTTGGAATGTTAAATTGTTTTTGGAAATCTTCTTATACCCAAGGCCCTTTAGGTGTGGTGAATATCTCCTCTCTCAGCTTTTGTGGAAGCTCCTTTGTCTTTCCCATGATTGTAACTGACCTCGAATACTTTCATGGGTGGGGTTTATATATGCATCGCAAATGAAGGATCATTATAGAGTTCCCAGAGGCTTAATTATATTTCAACTCCACTTTAGGCCATAAAAACTGTCAGAAAGCTTTAAAAACATTATTATCTAGGGGTTGAATAATTGTGACATGGCTATCTTAACAAAATATACTGTTACACACAAATACTACATCATGCATTTTCTGTGTTGATTTTATGTATCCCTCAACTCATAAAGAAGTCATCCAAAGCAGAATTTTACTCTTGGAAAAAAACTTTAATTGATAAATCCTTAAAATCTTTGGGTGGTTGAATATTTCTGCTTCTCTCTCTCTCTCTCTCTCTCTCTCTCTCTCAGATAATTTATTTAGTGCTGGTTCTATGGTAGCTGTGCCCAGGTGATTTTTCTCGTAAATATTTTTCTTTTTCAGTTGCTTGGTTTCATTAATTTCTTTTAATGGCATGCAGGGTGAAACTAAATCAAACCTCATAAAATAAACAAACAAAAATTATTAACGTCACTCTGTTTCAAACCCAACAAATGGACTAATAGCACCCAGAGATACTCATGTTGGAACAAATATACACAACTCCATATACATAAAGACAGAATATAAAAGGCTCTTTAGTTTCCAGTGAACCAGAATCTCCTGATTTAAGCTCATGCTATACTTTTATTACTTCATAAAGCACTTTGAAAGAACCCTGTATTCAGTGACAATGTTCATTCTTCAGTGACAACGTGCTGCTTTGTACCATTTCCAAACCTCATTAAAAAATTCTACTGCAATAAAAGGATTTTATAAAAACCCATCTAAATGACAAGAAGGTGATGCTTGGAAACAAAAAAAAAATGATTGTTGAGATAAAGCTTTTCTTTTATGTATGGTAATCTGAGAAAGTCCACTGAGATTATGAGTATTCATTATAAGTGTATCAGTTATGCTGAAATAGAAAAGCTCCCAATTTTAGTGTCAGCACTGTGTTATGCAAATGTGTGTACTGTATGTGCATAGAATATGCCATACTACAGTGCTTTACAATTCTGGCATATGGGAGTACAGCTATGTGATATGGACAGAAAATGCAAAAGTTATCATTGACTATTATATCACTATGTAATTCAAAAAAAAGTCTACAATCTCACTTTTTTTTTTACCTTTTCTAAATGAAAGTCATTTGTACTGAAGGCACTTAACCATTAAAATAAACTAAAATAAATATCTGCAATCAGATTAAAACATCAGCAGATGGTTCAGTTAGCAGCTGAAATGAGTGCTTTAATTTCTAAATAGATTGACTACACTGAGTAAGACACTATTTCCACTGATTGCAACATATAACCAATTGTATACATTTCTAATTTCAGTATTGATTTAATTAATGACAGACAGACAGAGATGGCAAATTACAGTGTTTCTGGACCAGCTTGCATTCATTTTCTTCTGAGAAGAAGAAAATCATGTCGATAGGATTGAGGGAGCAAAGCAGGTGAGTATTCTACCTACGAGTAGGCAGGTGTAAATATTCAGTTATGACTTCATGCCAGGTTAAAAAATAAATAAATAAAAATAAACGAATGAATGAATCAATTCATTCATTTTAAATTGTCTTTTAGGACTTAGTCTCCTGAAATATAATGATGCAAACTAGGCCATGATAGAACTTTCTAAGCACAAGCTCTGAAATCAACTTTCTGGTTACTGTTTTTTTTTTTTTTTCTTTTCTTTTTTTTTCCCCACAATAAAAACATCTTTTTATGAGCTCTTTTTGAAGTCTTGCCAATGTCTTGCACTGAGAAAGTCCTAAGCCAATTTTTATATTGCTGCCTGTCTTGACTGCATTTGAACCCTTATTTCCTCTACTCTTTGTTACCTCACCCGCAGTGAAGTAAGCGGGGCGAGGTATTGTAATCAGTGTGGTTTGTTTGTGTCTGTATGTTAACAATTTAGTGTCTAGACGGTTGGACCGATTGAATTCAAATTTTCAGGGTAGGTGGGCAATGGTCCATACAGTAGATGACCTAATTACGGTAAATTTTTGGGGGGAATCAGGTCAAGGTCACCGGAAAGGTCAACCTTTCAGTCAAAATAACATATTTTCCATTATAACTAAATGGTTGCCAATAGGCACATGTTTACTATTATGAGCATATAGGAACTCCCCTATGGCCTTTCATTTGGCACCATGATCTGTGACCTTGAAAGGTCAATCTCCAGGTCATAGATTTTCAGAGGGCTATAACTTGAAAACAGTTGATGGTAGACAGATATTTACCATGATCAACTTATAGGAAGTGCCATATGGGCTTTCATTTGGCACCGTGATCTTTGACCTTGAATTACTTTGAAATGTCAAACTCAAGGTTATGGATTTTCATAGGACTATAAACTGACAGCTGATGATTGAGAAATATTACCATTATCAACATATAGGTGTAAAATAAGTGCTGCCAGGTGAAGTTTGTTTTGCCTGGCAACACTTGTTTCAACTTTATCAGTTAATATTTTTTGGTTTGAGAGTTTCATTTGAAAAATTACACTGCGTTTCATTTTAGTTTCACTGACTGTTTATATGCATCGAGTCAATCCACATGCTTCATGGTTCTTCCTTCCACTATCGTGCTCTTGATCCATTGAAAGAAACTAATGAAGACACAAATCTGATGTACAGTACTGTGCAAAAGTCTTAGGTCCTGTGCAAAAGTCTTTGGCTACTAAAGATTTATTGGTGATGGGGCGGAGCTAGAACCAAACCAGGAAGTAACTAAGATCGAATGACAGCGGCTGTATCTGAATACTCAGTATGCACTAACTTTGGTTAAGTACCTACTACCCAACTGTAACTGAAGTACGTTCTATGAGTAGTAAGGACACAACTTGGATGTACTCCACCACCATCTTGCCTGTCCTTTGACCTGGATGTTCACAAGTGACATATACTCATGTCAAATCAAAGTTCCTCCCATGCCAGGACCTGGTCTTCCCAGGCAGTCTCCTGCCCCAGTATTAACCAGGCTCTTAAGGCACATTGAGGGGCGCCAATCTCCATTTCTCCAACCCTTGGCCTCTCAGCTAGGGTTACAGTGGGGGGCTAGTCCTCTGGTAACCATGAGAGTTACTCCCACTTGCATCTGTATCACAGCATGCTTTGCCAGACGGAAGTAGGTACCATTTTTATGACGGTCTTTGGTATGACCCAACCGTGAGTAGAACTTGCAGTCTCCCAATTGAGAGGTGAACATGCTAACCACTTGGTCAATTCACATTGTATACTCGTATGCTGTGAAAATTCAAAAAAATATATTTCTGCAATGGTAGAAATGCTTAAACTGTTCCTGATACTTGAATGAACAGAGCTTTCCCCTCCCTATATATCCATGGCTGAAGTGCCCTTGAGCAAGGCACCTAACCCCCAACTGCTCCCTGGGCACTGTAGCACTGATGTCCATTGCTGTAGGTAGCGCTCACTTGTGTGTGTTCACTGCTTCAGATGGGTTAAAGCAAAGCTGAATTTCCCCTTGGGGATTAATAAAGTATTAAAAAAAAATGTTCACTGCCAGAGACACCTCTTGGTTGCTGCAACAACCAGATTCCCTTTGAACAACTGGAGGCTCTGGCTGACTTATCGTGTAATATGGCATGTTTGCATACTACACGTGTAGTAGAGCATCTGGATACTGTTCGACTTCTATTAAATCCCTACTAAGCATTTGGACACCCTACGGATGATGACATACTGCATTTTGCGTACTATACAGGAAGGAAGTATGGGTATTTGGGATGTAGCCAAAGACTAGAGGAGGAGTATGAGCCAAAACAGGAAGTGACAGTAACAAAGTTAGGCAACCCATGACACTTATAGTCTTGAAGTACATCAATGTCAGGTCCTCCAAAAACTCCATGCTTGACTTGTATTTTGTCTTACTTTGTCATTGTTATTTTGTAAGTCACATTGAATAAAAGCACCTACCAATTAAAATAAAGAGATAAATGAATATACATACACAATTCTGTACAGAAAAATACACAGGTAAGATGACTATCTGCTCTAAAACTAGGTAATGTACATACAAAGGGAAAAAGAGGTTTACTTCAGGGTGAGTTCTCAAGGACGGGAAAAAAAAATATGAAGAATCCTTCAGGGGCAAATGTTTTTAAAGACAGTTATTTCCTGGTCAGGATGGTGGTGGAGCCAGAGTCTCTTCCAGGATCAAGGCAGGAATACATCACTGTTGGACATTCCAGGACAACATGAGCAGAGACTTTCACACGCTTATTCACACCTTGGTGAAATTTAAGACCACCAATCGACCTACTAGCACGTTTTTGGAAGGTGGGAACCACAGAATCCTGAGAAAACCTAAACTTCACAAAAAAAAGTAACCTGAGCTCAAGATTGAACTCAGAATCTTGGAGCTCTGAGGCAACAATGCTACCCACTGTACCACCATGCCACCCGCTTTTCAAACTTTTGAGTCTTGCCAATAGTTACTCATGCACTTTTATAACAGAGTTTCTCAGTGAGATCTTTCAGACCAATCTTTGGAGAAATATCTTTTCAGAATGTTGAACAAAGGCAGTACAAGCATGTATCCAGTTTATACGTATTGCATTAACCAAACTCTCCAAGGCCTGTTTTATGCTTTTGACCAAGCAGGCCAAGCAGCTTTGGACAAAAAATCAAAAAGATCTAGTAGAAACATCTGCAGAGTGTGGGAATGAGCAGGAATTCTCCAGTGTTTGAAGAGATTTGAGGTTACATCATGTTACCTTGGTTGTATTTTGTATTTTCTACTTCCTCTTCATTGTCATTTGATGGGCAGTCTGCAAATAGCACTTCCTAATGTTGGGGGGGGGGATGCTACCAGCTCAGAGATTCATTTCTCAGGAGTACTTCTGATGAAGCAAAAAATAAATTTAAAAAAATAAAAAAAGAGAAGAAGCTTCATTCCATTTCAGTGACCCTGTAGAAGACTTCTTTTGGGACTATCAAGTGGTGAAACAAGAAGCGTTCACCCGAAATTGCGATTTCATGTACCAACGATGCTCCAGCCATCCATGGATAGGAGTCCAAGAGAGCAAATTTGGTGTCACCCTCTTGGTGAAAGGGAAAGCATTACTCCCTCACCTCTCAATCAAAATTACATGAACCAAGTGTGAGCGTGTGAGTGTGCATCCATCCATGCATCCATTATCTGTAGCCACTTATCCTGTTCTACAGGGTCGCAGGCAAGCTGGAGCCTATCCCAGCTGACTATGGGTGAGAGGCAGGGTACACCCTGGACAAGTCGCCAGGTTATCGCAGGGCCCGAAGAGGGCAGTTAACACTTATTCAGCTACTTTGCGACTAGGGTTGTTAAAAAAAAAAAAAAAGGACTCTTACTCTTAGTCATTCAGCAAATTGAGGAATATATAGTGTGTACATTTTTTCTGAACACCGCGAGCTGGCCTAGTGGTTCGCGTGTCTGCCTCTCGATTGGGAGATCGCAAGTTGTACTTGCGGTCAGGTCATACCAAAGACCATCGTAAAAATGGTACCTACTGCCATCTGGCAAGGCATGCTGCAATACAGCTGGGGGTAGGGAGTCAAACTCTCATGGTCAACAGAGGACTAGCCCACCACTGTAACCCTAGCTGTACTGTATAGGTGAGAGGCTGAGGGCTATGGAAACGGAGATTGGCTCTGCTCAATGCGCCTTAAGGGCCTGGTTAGTACTGGGATGGGAGACTGCCTGCGAAGACCAGGTCATGGCGTGGGAAGGACTTTAGACACTTTTCTGAGGGGTTTCCAAGAAAATACCTTCAAATTCAACTTGTGTTTTCCTACATTCAAAACTGTTGAGTTTCTGTTCATCTGCTAATCTAGTTTCATATTAGCATCCACCTGCAGATGTGACTGTATGATCATTTATTCCAATAACACTGCTGTCCACACCAACTGAAGCATCTTAGACCCCAATGCAATTAAACCCAAACTTGATTATCGATTTACTGCATCAATTGCTATCACCCTCCAGTAACAGAGCACCTTTGCTCTACAGAAATGTGAGTTCTTCCTTTTACGACTCACCGAATGCAACCCATAAAGCTTAGCGTTTAGCTGATGAGCTGAATCAGGTACGTTATGGTATGATGTTACATCATGCAGTGCTGTGACCCTGCAGGACTTGAGCCTGACACCGCTGATTTACAGTCACGCTTATGAAATCCAAACCTTTCTTTCATTAGTCATGGGTATTGGAAAGGGCTTTCAGGAGAGGAAATATGAATCTGATTACCATTCTCATAAGCAGATAAAATAATAAGCACAGCAATATGGGGCTTAAAATTCACTCGTGGTGTTTTTAGACTGAGGAAAACAAAATGGTCCCAATGAACAGATTTTGGTGGCAGCAGATGAAGATGTACCAGCAGTTATAACAATGAGTCATCATAATCATCATTAAAAACCAAACACCTACAGTACCAACTGCAATCAACAGTCTGCCACTCATCTAGAGTTTAATCAAAATTAAGCTATATTTTATGCAAAAAATAAAAAAGTGTGACATCTGCTCTCACCAAACAATAATATTCATCTGTGCATTCATTCATTTTCAGTAGCTGCTACATCCTGGTCAGGATCTGGAGCCAATCCCGGAAACACTGGGTGTGAGGTGGGAATATATCCTGGTTGGGACAGAGATGTCCATAAGCACCGGTGACCGTCGGTTTTCTCCGCCTACACAGACGGTCTGCGCCAGCTACTCGATGCCAGAAAAAAACTAAAAACCTGCCTTTCAATGTTCAAGTAATTTATATCGCCTCTGCTGTCCATAATTTGCTGCAAATCTAATTATTTCACCATAAAATTGTCTTCGATTCGGGTCTACTGGAAGTGACGTCATATTTGATCATCGATTCTCGCACTCTGATTGGCTGAGCTGAACCACATGACCACACTGTGGCAGACGACATTGCAGACAGTGGTAAAGACGCAGTTGGTGGTTGTTGTAGACGATTTCACTCAGTTTTCACAAAATGCTACCGAAGATGAAACTAAAACCTTCTGTGGGCCAAATAAATATAAACTCCATATTTTCTGCAGGGTTGTACATCCATCCATCCATTACCTATAGCCGCTTTATCCTGTTCTACAGGGTCGCAGGCAAGCTGGAGCCTATCCCAGCTGACTATGGGCGAGAGGCGGGGT
>JANZLB010000025.1:55913332-55928188 GCA_026167865.1 Notarius quadriscutis | reverse complement strand
TAGAGCCACCAATTAGCCTAACCTGCATGTCTTTGGACTGTGGGGGAAACTGGAGCACCCGGAGGAAACCCATGCAGGCATGGGGAGAACATGCAAACTCCACACAGAAAGGCTCCCCATCGGCGACTGGACTCAAACCCAGAACCTTCTTGCTGTGAGGCAACAGTGCTAACCACTACACCACCATGCCACCCATCAGCTGGTTAGTGTCTTTATTTTCTCTTGATATACAGTATATAATCACAAAATGACTGCAGATTTGTGCTAGCAACAAAGTTGTATGTCAAATGAATAAAAATATTCACACTTGGGCATCAAGCATGTGTGCATTTCAAAATGATGACTTGTTAATCATAAAATCTAATCTCATCATTAAATCCCAAACATTATTCCATGATGACTTTTACTTAAAGAGATAAAATGAATCCCAACTGCAGGGGATTTCATCTAATCTGGCAACACTCAGAAAACACTTTGAATAAGTTTCAAGCACTGTTGGAATGCATGAGCGGAGAATCCACAATATTTCATTTTCATCACGACTGAACTGTTTAGTCATATGACACAAAGTGTCTTATTTTCATATGCTCCATTTAATCTGAATTAAAATATTTAAAACATTGACCTAAATACTTATGCTTGTTTTTCTTTCTCAGAGTCATTAGACTTTGTGACTAATATTGGCCTTTATTTCTAGGAGCTGAATTTTTAGTTCCTCCTCAGTAACAGACTCTTGTAAAACATTAAAACTTGTGTAGTTATTAAAGACCAATCTGTTCTCGAACAGACATACTATAGCACACTAACTCTCAAAGCCATATCATACATTTGCTATCAAAGTCACACATGTCTGGCTCATTTAAAAGCCACTCTTTGTGATGATGCTGAGCAGTTGCTATCAAAGCTCCAGTGTTCTTCAGAAAGGCTCTTATTTTTTAAGAACAACAAGCTCTGTGTAGTCCAACAGTCCACCAAAGGCGATTTGCAAATCATTGCTGGCTGCCATCTCGAACAGTAACACATGACAGAGAAGTCTCGCTGCCTAAGCTTGAGGGCACTGCACCTTGGTCACAAGCCCATTTTCCAGCTAAATCACTTAATTCAACTCACTCGGTTCTCTGGAAGAATAAGGGCAGGGCTTTATCTATTATTATCACTTAGTGTCTGCCGTTGAGATTGGCTTATTGACCTGTGTGTTTTTTGACAGTTGGGTGGCTGGAGGTCAGAAAGTCTAAGACAGACCTCATTTTCTAATGCAGCGGTCATCGATTCCAGAGAACAGGACACTGTGGTCATTTCCCTGTTCTAAGACATGATGTCAGCTAACTAAATGGTGACCAAACTGTTCTGGCCTCCAGCTTTCTTGGCGATAATTGGTGATTCCTGCTCTTACATCTCTATGTGTGGCCTAATTTCTATCCCTTCCTTGCATTTCTAAAGACATGTTCAACAGCAAGAATTGTCTCAGGCACAAATAAGCATTTTGCAGAGACCAAACATGTAGGAAAATCACCAGGGCAACAAAGTCCACAGCAGCTCAACTTTCTCAAAATGAGACCAGTATTTTATTCAATTGTCCAAGTTTTTCAAGAACTTGAACAAGTAGTTTAATTGATTTATAGCAATATATTGGCTTCTGTCAATTAAAAAAAACATATTTGAGGGTTCAACAATTAGGTTTGGCAAGTGAGCCAATTTTTACAAGTATTGAATGGTTAAAATTATTTTCTGATAGTACTCCTCAAACAAACTATGATTTTACAGGACTGAAACCCTAAGAGGTATTTCTGTCCATCGAGCCATCTGTTATCTTGACCACCTATCTGTCAGGGTTGTGGGGGAAGTTGGAGTCAATCCCAGCTGACTTCAGGCAAAAGGTGGGGTACAACCTGGAGAGGGTGCTAAGCTATCACAGGGCTACACAGAGACAAACAACCATTCACACCTTTGGGCAATTTAAAGTATTATATTACATTACATGTATTTACTGTAGCAGACGCTCTTATGCAGAGCGACGTACAACATACCCAGAGCAACCTGGGTAGCAGTTGCAATCAGATCCCTTGCTCAAGTGCACTTCAGCCATTCCTGCTGGTCCAGGGAATCAAACCGTCAACCATTTGGTCCCAAAATGCCTTCTCTAACCTTTAGGCCATGACTTTCCCAGAGTAGCCAGTTGACCTAATCTGCATATATTTGGAGTGTGGGAGGAAACCGGAGCATCCGGAGGAAACCCACACAGGCATGAGGAGAACATGCAAACTCTACACTGAAAGGCCCCAGTCAGCCGTGAGGTTCAAACCCAGAACCTTCTTGCTGTGAGGCAACAGTGTTAATCATTGCACCACCATACCACCCTGGTAGCTCTAATCAAGGAAATGTTGACTCACGTCCTCATTCCCAAATCCATTATTAAAACAATAAAAAAAGTCAGCTAACATTTTACATTTTAATCACAACATCAGGCATTCACGTGTTACAAAATATACAGCAAGTGAAGAAGAGCAACTAAGCCAATTTTGGTGATTGCGGGTGTGTTAGCACGTGTTAGTATAGAAATGAGTGTGCAGAAAGGAACTGGCCACCCTACTACTGCAATTCTGGCCAAGTTAACCAACATGGTTTGCCTCAAGCCTGGATTGAGTCCGGCAGTGATGACGACATGTATATAAATGAAGACCCAGTGCCACGAAAATTACACATTTACAAATGAAAGAAGAACGTTTTGGATCAAGATCTGTGTATAAAGTTTTGAAACTGGGATTTTTGGGATAGTATAGACTGGTGACCTAGCTTCCTTGATTTTGAATCTGGTACTCTACGAAGGATCATTCAAAGCTACTTTGCTTCAAAATTCAAATAGGCTGACATGATATACAGTAGGCCATACTTTAAACTTTATGTTATATCCACAGATGATATTTGAATACTCAGTAATGTTGATGCATAGCTTAAGAAGTTTCCCATTTCATTTACAAGCCAAATAATCTTGTTAAGCAGGTCAGAACTGGCCCTGAGCTACTATCTGCCAAGCCCTGCTATAAGCAATGTGAACAGAAGTACAAATAGGTTTAATACTTGTAATGTATAGTCCATCAAGAGATCTCTATAAATTAATTCTCTGTAAAAGGCTCTAGGCTACATACCCTCACATCATCTCGGCTACATTTTGTCTCTCTTCTTATCTTATGCTGAACCGAACAGACATTTGCTTATAGCCCCTGGAGGTCAACAAGACCATTAGCTAGCTCTTCTCTCTTTGTGACAGAAGCATACACACAAACCTCAATGTCAAGCACTTATGAACTTTGAGAAAGGAAATATAAAGGTAAGGAGGTGATGTGAATGATTTGAGAGCCTTCCAGGGTTAGAGAAGAGTTCATGTATGCCTTTCTACTGCATCAGTACTGCTGTTTGTCTGGTTTTCCTTTTGGTTTCCTCTTCCACATGCTGCCACAGTCACTCCATGTGACTTAATCAGTATGACATTGTCTCAAAGCCCTAGGAAATATTCTTTCTCTCTCTCTTCGTGGCACTCCCTCGGTCCATAAGGTTATACTGGCTGTGACAAACTCACTGTGGCACCTTTCACAGAGTCTCAATGCACATTTGCTTGCGCACAAACACACACACACTTCTCCTCTCTGCCTTTCATTTCCTATATACCAACTCCTTCTTCATTCCTTTTAGTGTAACCTAATACTTGTGCTGGATATCATATTTCTGAAATCCTGAAATGTTAAAGCATGTAAAATTCAAAAGGTTCTTGCTATAATTTGTGTATGTTAAAATGAACACACTATGAACACCATTACCACATTTCTCACTTATTTTACTTGATGAGCCTCATATCATTTCATTTGCCATTATTAATTCACAGTCAACACATATGGCCATGTATACTAATCATCAATCTTCATGTACTCATGGAGATGAACAGTCTTCCTGCAGTAAACCCATGGTTCTCACTCCCAGTCCTGGTGAACCCTTACTCCTGATTAAGACCTTGATGATTGCCTAATGAGCTGTGTTAGATAGGTCAGAGTAGGGTAAACAGAAAACCTTTCCAAGCAAATGAGCTAACAGGACCTCAGATTGAAAACCACTGAGCCAGTATGCACGTTCTCCTGAGCTTCTCAATAAAGATACCTTCAATTGTAGGTCATGTAGTCATGTAGCTGGCTCATACGAAGTCGTGGGTTATTAGAATCTTGATATGCATGAGGATGCCAGTTGCTTTTCTATATTTATGATTGATTCTTCCTGTCCTGTCCTGCATTTGAAGCTTAGGAGTTTGACACCCCTTTGATTTGACAAGTCTGGCCATCTTTACTTCATTCCATGGAAGTGGCCCACAGCTCCACTTCCACTTAATTAGACATCACTCACTATCTTCACACCTGTCAGTAGACCTAGTTGAGAGGAGAGAATCTTCTAAGGCTCTCTCATAGTCTCTTGACTTGTTCCAACTTGCAAGCATTGAAGTACTGAGAAGGTCATCACATTGATCGTGGGTGACAGCCCATCCTCAGCAGAGATCTCTCCCCTGTCTTGCTCTCCTCCAGTGTCTACCACATGTCTGGGCATTTTAGTGACATATGCTCATAGGCTTTCTTCAGCTGCAGACACATTAGCAGAGTCTTTCTCAGAGCCAAGGATGTTTATAGTGTGGAGGAAGGATTTGGCATTCAGGAAGCAGTGGCATTAACAGTCAGATTTTTCGCTCTTTCCTTCGGTTATTATAAGTAATAGTAGGAATAATAAAACTTCCTGGGGTTTTTTTTTCCTTTTTTTTTTTTCCAAAATGGATAATTTCCCTTTGCAACAGGCCATAGATCATCATTTCATCCAGTTCTGACTTTTCCCCCACTCCAACTCTCTTGTTCCTGTTAATTTTCTCCTGATTTTCACCACACCATTTATTCACAGTGGTCTACCACTCTAATTTATTAGGCAGTGCCATGCTTCTTCTTAGGCACAGATAAATAATGTACATAGACATGCTACATGGATAACTGTCCTATATTATTTGGGAGGGGAAAAGCAGCGGTAAGGGATGTTGGAGGTCCCTGTGGCCCATGCTCTGAGCTGGCGTGTGATGGCGCTGACGTTCTGTGCTCGACTCACCTCGAGGGGATAAAATCCACTCAGGTTGAAATCTGGTTCAAGCCTCCACTGGGCCTACCACTGCTTCAGTGCTATCATTAATTCAGACATACCATATTTCTTTTTTTTTTGTTGTTTCGCTTGCCATCTTTCTCAGAGCTTCACATCTTGCTTTTTTCTCTGTGCTCTGTGTCTGTCTTGCATGTGGGCAGAAACCTCAGAGACACTGTTGTTGCTGCATGTGACCATTTCTAAGACCAAAGAACACCATGCTGTCCTTGATGAGAACTACAGGATATATGTCTGCATATAATAAGGAAAATCGCTTAAAAACCTACTATGGACATCAGGCAAATCTTTGATTTATCAAACATTTCTCCTTATAACAGCATTACCAGATGCCTATTACCTATATGGTGGAAAAAAATGCCACTCAGCTTGACCGTGTTCCTGTTCATCATCCCCTGTCATTATGGCGGACAAGCCTCACGATGCGTCTTTTGAGCCACTCCACACTTGCCTCTTTAATTGGATCTCATCCTTTTGGTCCAGGTTTCCATTTTTGCCTGTGCAGAGGCAGACCAAAGCTCATAAAGTGATGAAAAGTACCATGAAGGAGATGTTATTTCCAGGGACAATGTCTTAAAAGGGCCATATAAACAAAGGGCTTGCTACAATGCCTGCCTCTCATCTCTCTTTGTGAATGTGTGTTCAGGCTTTGTTACTGGTTCGCAAGATCAAAGCTCAATAGTTTTCCAGCCTTCAAACAGAAAAGACATAGTGGCCCTGAAAGTCACTTTTATGGCAGATACTTTAATCCCAGGCTGTAACATTAGGACTGCATAGACAAGCAAAATACAGAGAAGAGGAGAGGTGCAAGGCCAGATTCTTTGTAAGGTGATGCCATGGAAGCAGGTCATGAAACACACTGAGCCTCATTAGCTGCTGCCCTTATGTTTTCTCTGGCAAAGGAAGCATGTTTTCTTTGTGTGCTCCTGAACCCAAGAACAATTTATAGGCCACGGCAATGAAAGAGAAGAAGAAGAAGAAGCTGAATAGTCATGTCAATATAGTGGAACAGAGAGGCATAACAAGAATAAATGAATGGTAAGGATCAGCCTGGGTAGATGGAGGATGTCCACCTGTAGAGAGGCTTAAACAGACGATATGATTTCCCTGATCCACTCCATGCCTAAATAATTCACAGCGTTGACATCCATAGACTTTTTAACATCGTTATGGGTTAAAGGCCTTTGGTTTGCAGGGTGCCGACACTTTGGAAGCACTCATGTCACATGAAAGTGTGATTAAAATTGAGTGGGCCTCTTGCATTTTTAAATAGCAGCTGTGTTCGAGTCAGCTATGCTTGTAGAGCAGTGCAGCCCAATGCCAGCCTTCACTGTCAGCAGCATCAGCATCAGCCATGGATGCAAGTCTGAGCGCTTCAGCATGCTGCAGCAGGCACAAAATATCAACACAAATTACTGTTTCCCCCCAATCCCTGCCACAAAGCCTCGCTTGCAAGAGCCATAACATAAAAGACAGCCGGCGCACCATGAAAAGGCATTTTTAAAGCTACAGGCTAAAGCTGTTACGTGTCAGATACGGAAACAATATGTGGTAATAAAATTAGCATACAAAGAATGAGTGGCGTAATCGCATTCCCATTTGCAGGCGCACACACACTTTCAGGCATGCAGACATCAATGGTGAGGATTACCTTGGCGGTTTTCAGATAACCTTAATTTGTCTCAGCAATCCCTTTGCCATTTTGTCTCTTCCTGAGCTTTGTGTTAAGAAGCTCTGTTTACCTTTTTATAGGAGTTGATGTACCTAACCAGACCACAATTAGATAACAGCATTCGGAAGGGGAAAAAATGCCTTGGAGGGTTTGAGGAAAACCGTAGCTGTTAGCTTGCTTAAGCACCTCAAACAGTTTTTTTTTTTCTCTTACATCCTTTTTCCTCTAAATTCCCAGATACTGTTTCTTTTCTTCAAAGGATTTCTGTTTTCTGTCTGACTCAGCTTATTCACTTTACTGTTCTCCCAACGCTCCCAAAAAACACAAAGCTTACAGAATTGTGTTTTCTTCAAACCATGTTTACAGATCATGCAGTGTTCTGAATGGAGTTTGTAACAAGGTCAATCTATAAAAAGTCTGCATTTCAGTGTGTTGGGAACCAGGATGTGCTATTTACAAATGGAGTTGTTATTGTGTCATGGTTTCATGGTTTGTTGCAGTGTATGACCAGATAGTTAAAGAATTTTCCCTGACACCTAATTATTTTTGTTTAGTGGAGCGAAAGCTACTGAATTCAAATCACAGACTTCCAATTTTATTAAATAGAACAATTAATGGATTTAGGGCCACATGGCCCTAAATTCTACACTATTATATGTCTTGCTTCACCGTGATGCAGTACAAAATACTATGTCATGCATTACGTGGTGGGCTTTCCACGTTCGCACAAGGCATTCTGGGATATAAATTTGAAACAAGAGAGGAAAATGGAGGATGAGAATGAAATGTCAAAGACTGACTACAGTAACAGAAAGCAAGAAGAAAAGATGTTATGTTATATACAAAGGAAAGGAAACGCAGGACCAAGCTAATAAATATCGGTGGTCAGAGAGCACCTCGGTGTGATCAGCTGTTCGTTTAGTGACAGAATGATGGAACTGTCAGTGCACGGTCAAAGGTAAACCTGTAGATGGCAGTAATGCAACACTGGGGATGCCAGCTGCTGTAAAACCCAAAAGAAGAAGACGACAATGCCGAAAGGTAGACCTGTGCATGCACGCACGGACTTCATCTGTCTACTTGACTGTGCAAAGCGAGCGATTTCATGCACATTATTTGCTAGAAATCCTCAAATTAAATAACTTCCCAGCCACAGAATGGCCTGTTTTTTTTTTTTTTTAAGATATTACTGAAATAACCATATATCACAATGACCAAATTTCAGAAGGAACTAAATTTCACCAGTTTTATGAAATCAAAAGGCCGTCTAGTTTTAATGTATAGGGGGGAAAAAAAACCTGGCCAGTCTTTCCATGACTGGAATATTTGTTCACATGTGCATTACAATTTACAGCGGCCTGTAAATAAAAATTTGCGAGTGGATGTGGAAAAATTCTGCTCACACTTTCAGCTTCTTTTAATACATCCTACTGAAAAAAAAGTTATTTTTGTTCATTTTTATTTATTTAAACCACCAGACCAAAAATAAATAAATTAAATAAATAAATAAATAAATAAAAATAAACTAGAAAGAGACTGTGACTAAAGTCACGGTGATTTGCGCTCGTTCTTACAAACCAGGATGTCTGGTCACCGTACCCTATAGGTCCGGAACGGTAAGAGGTAGAGAATGGTGCTTAGTGAGGAAAGAAAAAAAAAAAGCCCGTTTTTCATGGATCATTCCGGTTCGGTGATCCAGATCAGCACCAAAAGTCATAGCAACTTAACTCAGCCCAGAGGTATTCTGCATGTAAAATTTAGTGATGATTGGTTGAAAACTGAGAGAGAAAGAGCGTCTTAAAAATGTTAGGAGAATAATAATAATAATAATAATAATAATAATAATAATAATAATAATAGGAAGAAGAGGAATAATAAAGTAGAAAGATCTTGTGTGAGAGTAACAATTTGCACCAATTAAAAAAGCTGAGTCAGGAGAGGATTATGGTGAAGTGTATGGCAATTATAACCCTCCAAAATGGATGTTTTTGACTAGAATACTCTAATGGGTTCCATTGCTTCCTAGCGGTATCATACACTACTGCTATGAAACACACAGAACAGCATGGTATTGTTGACCAAAACTAAACCAAACAGTTTAGTTTTGGCCAGGCACTGCCTGAAGTGATAATCACATCATCAGCTTTTCCTTAGGCTAATTAGACACGATTTACACCACCACTCTTGCTGGACCAGTTGGGGGTTAGGTGCCTTGGTCAATGACACTTCAGCCAGTGCTGCTGGTCCAGGGACTCAATCCAGCGACCTTTGCATCCCAAAGCTGCTTCTCTAGCCATTAAACTATGGCTTCTCCAAACAACTTTAAATCACACAACTATATATATATATATATATACACTGTATTTTCTTTTGGCTATGCAGCACAGCACATCACTGTTAATGCACAGCTGTTCTTCATCACCACTCTCTCAACAACCACATGATAAAATAGATACAGTACTGCCAGTGTCAAAGTTTTGATAGAAGTCGTTCTCAGTAATCAGAGCGTGAAAGTTGTTTCTAAGAATAGAAGAAAAGGCGTGCCTGTATGTCTGTACAACAATTTAGGTTTTTGTTTGTTTGTTTGTTTTTCCCATAATACAGTATTGTTCGTCTCGGTGTGAAAATTTCAAACCTCAGCACTCTATTTGCAAAATGAAGGCACCATCATCAGTTCAGGACTTGCCATAGCAAAAGCCATGGCTCCCATCTGATTCCACATCTCCTTCTCAGTGGCAATAAAAGTGCTTTCTTCCTGCACTCAGAGCCTATCATCATCTCCCTTTCTGCCATGGGCCCATATCTTTTATATGGCTATAGTCCACTCTACTGCCATTACACAGCCCTTCATGGTAACATTATCACTTAAGATAAGGCTCTAATAAACTGCACTCCTTTTTAGGAGGGGGGACTCTGACACTCTGCTCTTAATCTAATCGTGAAGTCAGGCTTGATGATCAGTGTTTTTTTTTTAACGAAACCCCTCCTGAGCCACTCACTCACCCCTCCCATTCTATATTCAGTAACAACTATAGAAGCAGAGTTAATCCTTTCACGAAAGATCTGAATCAATTTGGCTTAAGCAGAGGCCCGTGTGTAGGAGCGCGCGTTCAGGCTGCTGGGAATTGGGACGAGGCCAGAACCCAGAAGCAACTTGCCAGCGGCTCCTGCACGATGTGCTGATTTGCTCTAATGTCCCCCGAGGACTGAGCAATGACCGATGCCTATTCGCCTGGGACGGTAGCCAGATCAAAAGCCCCTGCCAGAGTGCTTGAAAGGATAGCAAATCATTTAACCACTCCCGATAGCACATTAGCATTTTTGCGCTGCCGTACTGGCATGAAGTACCACCACAGTATCAAACTGCACTTGAAGCCAAGCTCTGGGACTGCGAGAAAGAAAATATATTTACACAGGCATGCCGACACAGACAGACAGGTAGATAGACAGAATATTCAATATATCAGATCCAGCTCAAAAGAAAATCAAAATGTAATTGAATGACAGTGTTTAGAATACATGAGGCCATTTTTTTCTTTTCTTTTTTTTTCTTGTATACTGCATGATGTTTGGCATTTTCTGGTGCAGAAAAATTCTCCAGTTGGCTCAGAGAGAAAGGTTAGCCAACACTGTGTGCAGCTGCAGCAGATCAGGACCATAAAGTGTGTAGGTGTGCTAAAACCATAGTCCTTCATCTCCCACCATGCTTCCTGCTATTAACGTTCATAAAAATAGATGCTTTTTTCCACGGTCAAGCAAATATGTTTTAGCGCATGATATAATTTACAAGAAGGAAAAAAGTACAGCAGCTTTTATGTCACATGCTTGCCACATAGTTATAGTTAATCCTTCTCTTCATGCTCTGTATTTATGTCTGAAGAATGTTGAGGAAGCATGAAAAATTTGCACTAAGGTAGATTACAGTGCTGCAAAAATGATTGAAAGTATATACTATAAATGCGTAGTTTGGCTCATAATAAGAACATTAAAGTTTATAATTATGAAATATAAAAGGGGGATTGTTATAATGCACTCATGTCAGGATCAGATTTGATATTTTGAGTAAAGTTTTAATGACTGAAAAAAAAACAACCAATGTGTATTTTTGTCCATATAAAATTTAATGAATCAAAAATTGCTACAAACTGAGGTTTAATACTATAAACAAAATGTCCAACAGGTTCACTATATCTTCAAATAAATAAACGCAATTTATAAATTCTCCCAAGAATTCCTCTGTGACCTTGGAACAAATGATCAATGAAAACGTAAAAAAAAACATGTCTTGTAAATATTTTATATCAGATCTTGTATAACCTTAGTTAGACGCAGGTTTGTGCATTTATTAAAATCTAAAGCAGACAAATCCAAAACATGAATCAAAGTCAAAGTCAGGTCAGGGTCAGGCGAAGTGCAAATGTGTTCAAGGGCAAGATCAAGAGAGCAAAACAAGAATCAGACTAAGTCAAAAACCAGAATAACAAATAAGAAACATCAAGAATTGGCAAAGTCTGGTAACAACTACACAGAGTTATTTCCCAAATGTGTGTGTGTGTGTGTGTGAAGTAAGAGTGCTTATATCTTATGAACTGTAATCATCTGAAATGATGAACATGTGGGCATGGTTAAAAGTCTGGCAATCATGAATGGAGCAGTGTGCATGGCGTGTGTGTCGTAATCTGTGGCGGCCATGTTTGTAGGCCGCAGTGTGTTCTGGGAAATAAAGATCGGTGTGGACTCCAGCGTAGACATAACACTTAGTACACAACACTCTGCTTGCCTACCTTCACTGGCTACCTATCGTAGCTTGTATCAAATTTATTAAGATATCGGTGCTTGCTTACCAGGCTCTCAAAGGGTTAGGGCCAGCATACCTCCAGAGTCTGAGCTGATCCTGCATGCCAGCCAGATCCCTCCGCTCTGCTCCTACTGGTCGCCTGACCCCTCCTCATCTCTGCTCCTGCCCAGCTCACCCAAGACTGATGTCTGTCCTGGCTCCCCACTGGTGGAATGACCTTCCCATTGAGGTCAGAACTGCCGACTCCATGACCACCTTCAAGCGCAGACTGAAGACTCACCTCTTCACACTGCACCTCTCACCTGCTTCCCTACCCACTGTGTAACTGCGTTTCAGTCTAGACCAACCCAGGCTGTGTATAGTCTTGCCTGGGGTTAGGCATTTTAAGTTCTCTCTTTAGTTGGACTTTGTATGGTTGGTTTGTTTCCTTGGCTGTTTGTCGAGTATTGGTACTTCAACAGAATATTACACAAAATGTTATTCTGTCACTTGTTCATTCGGTACTAGGACTTTATTGTTGAGAAGTTCAGCACTTTGTGTACCTAACTTTTGCACTCATTGTATGTCGCTCTGGATAAGAGTGTCTGCTAAATGCCATGTAATGCAGTAGCTGAATGCCAAGAGTAGCTTAAAATAACTCAAACAAATTTGAGTTCAACAGAATTTCAATTCAAAACAGTCATAAATTGCAAATATCACAAAAACTAGATAGAACTCGACGCCAATGGCGTCGATGGGGATGCCTCTGCCTGGTAGACTACACGCCTTATTAAGTTGTGATTTGGGGATGGACATTTGACCTCACAGTAATCTTGACCTGGTGAAATTACTTGTAGTAGCCTTGGAGATATTGTGTTCACAAGATTTTCAGACAGACATTTGACCTCACAGTGACCTTGACCTTAGACCTTTCGATCTCAAAATCTAATGAGTTTTTATCTTTGTCCCCAAAGTGCACAAATTGTGAAAGTTTGGCGAAATTCCTTTCATTAGCCTTTGAGATCGCGTTCACGAGGTTTCGGGACTGACAGACAGACAGACAACCCGAAAACATAATGCCTCCTGCACTTTACAGTGGTGGAGGCATAAAAATCCAGGATCCAGAAGGTGATCCGGATCACCGCCGAAGTTTAATGGATTGTTACTTGTGCCCAGTCTCACACCTGGAAAAAAATTTGAGTGAACCGTTCATAACTTTTTCCGTAATGTTGCTAACAGACAAACCAGTGCTACCGAAAACATAACCTCCTTGGCGGAGGTAATAAGGCGTGTAGTCTACCAGGCGGAGGCATCCTCATCGACGCCGTTGGCGTCGGGTTCTATCTAGTTTCTTATACAGTTGTTTTATCATTTACACATGCATCATATTGCTTACACAGCAACCTATAGTTTAAAGTAACTTCACATTGTTTACACATTGTCTATTTATGCAGTAACATCACATTTGTTGATGCAATTTTGGTTCTTTGTTGATGCAATAATCCAATTTTATCGGATTACATGTTATGTAGTTACATATTGTATACACAATGATGTATTGTTTGCATAATTACATCATATTGATCACATTGTTTCCACAATCATGTCCCAGTTTTGGTGGAAGTGCGCCAAGCGGTCTGTATGAAGCGGAGGCGTTAAGGGTGCAGCATGCAGGCGATTCGGCTTCCTCATTGTGCTTCGTTCATCAGCTCAAAGTCCGCCAGTGTGTAAAGAGGAAGGTGTGTGTGTGAGAGAGCATGGTTGTGTATCATGGCTCACTTATATCCACAGATTGCGTTCCATCGTCTTTGTGGTACTCCTTCCTTCCTCCAGCTTCTGATTCTTAGTCTTTATCTCTCAGGGCCCATGTGACTGGCAGTAAAGTCTCACATCCTCTTTATGTATTTATTCTCTTGTACACACTGACTACTGTTTCCTCCTTTTCCTGGTCAAATGAGACTCTTGCACAGATCACAAACAGAAATCCGTCGCTCGCATGTGACAAGAAGTGCACAGCAGGACTGCAAGGGTTCTTCCCCCCCCTCCAATAAATGCTTTCCTCAGAGAAAATGATAGGAAGCCTGCTTTCAGCATAGCTGGCTCTTCATCTGAGGTTTTCAGCAACATGCTCAAGAAAAAGGGTGAAGGTGAAGAGCATAGAAGGTTGGGCTGCTAGCGCCGCTCACTCAGCTGTGCGTTTGCATTGTGAAAATGGATGCTAATGCGCAGTGGTGTCTCGTTTGTGCATGAATGTCTGCGCCCAGGTGAAAATTCTTCCTCTGATTTCAGAACTGTTGGTGTTTAATTTAATCCTTTCACTTCTCTGCCTTCATCCTCCAAGGAATGTTCTTTCTTTCCTTCTCGCTGATTGTTTATTTTTGTACTTTCCCCTTATTTCCTGTTTGGTCCTGCTGTGCTTTTTGGAGTGATTGTGTTTCTCTTGCAGCATCGGTGATCTGAATGTCGGCTTGTTCTTTTCATGAGTTTATGGTAAAATTATGAAATGAATTTCCTTTTCGTTTGTGTTTTGACCAAAGCAGCCCTCGTAAAGGTGGTGTGGTCTTGGTGCTTCAGTACCAGTGAAGAGGGTGTGGCCTCGGTCGTTCCTAGGGATTGAGGAATGGCCACCGTGTCCTTCCTTGTGAAGTAGGCACGTTGTCTGTGCTGGTAAAGTCTAGCTGATGAGGCGTGTCCTTGATGGCAGTGTTTCCTAATGAAGGAGGCGTGGTCTTTCTTTCCTAGTAATGGAGACGTACCGAGTTTCTGAAATCACTCCCTACTCACTATATAGTGAGGACGCCATTTTGTAGTGCTGTCTGAATGTATAGTGAGCATTATTTTGCCCTATATAGTGCACTCAAAGTATCCCATAATGCATCACGAAAAGTAGTGTACAACCGATGGTCACTAACCAAGCAACATATCCCATCATGCATTGTGGTCACGCTGAAAGAAATCAAATTAAAAGTCTCAAATGTGATTTTAATAAAAGGCAGCGGCAAAGAAGAAAGTATTCAGCCTTGATTTAAAAGAACTGAAAGATGCAAGTACTTTGTATTTATTAATGTGAGAAATGCACTCGGTACACTATGTTGTTTACCAGCTGGGAGGTCCGTATCATGAAATACCGTGACCGAGGTCTTGAAAGTACTGACTGAGGCCCTCTGGGCTGAGGTCAGTATTCAAGGCCGAGGTCACGGTATTTCACCATACGGACCGACCTTAAGCTGGT
>JANZLB010000025.1:55813262-55824663 GCA_026167865.1 Notarius quadriscutis | reverse complement strand
TCTTTTTAAGTGGGAGAACTTGCACAATTGGTGACTGACTAAATACTTTTTTGCCCCACTGTATATATATATATATAGTGGCAACGGGGGCGTGGCCAAGCGGCAGTTTGTGAATGGAGGGCAGGGTTGAGGAAGGTAAGTGGCTAAGTCATTACACTTGGTGTCAATTAATATGGGCGTGTGTGTTTGTTGCAGGGATGGAGCATAAAAGGAGGGGGAAAGCAGAGAAGAGCAGGCTCCCAACCAGAACACGTGAGAGAGAGAGAGAGAGAGAGAGTGTGTGTGTGTGTGAGAGAGAGAGAGAGAGAATGAATAAATAAATAAATAAATAAATAGCATGAGTGTAGCTGAAAAGCTGGTTAAAATAAAGTTTGCAAAAACTTCAGTTCCTGCCTGCCATGCTTCTGTACTCCACCCACATTAGGGATTTACTACAGTGGTGCCGAAACCCGGGAATGAGTATGGAAAGGAACCACCCCATGGAGTCCTCCCCAATTATGGAGCTCATCCATGCCCTCGCTGCTGCCCAGTAGAACCAGCATCGAGCACTAACTGCCCTCCAGAAGGACCAAGAACAACGCTTTGAATCCTTGATGCTGGCCCAGCGGGAAGATCGCCAGGCATTCCAGCATCTGTTGGCGTCGGCAGGGGCATCCACCGTCACCACCATGGACTCCCCTCACTTCACCCTCATGAAAATGGGCCCGCATGACAAGCCCAAAGCCTTCATCACTCTCTTCGAGCAAGCGGCCCAAGATTGGGGGTGGCCAATTGAGCAGCACATGGCCCGCCTCCTCCCGCTCCTGACAGGCGAGTGCAGCTCTCGGCGCAGCAGCTCCCTGCTGACAGCTGGCTCAACTACTCTGGCCTCAAGAGGGCCATCGTGCAGCGGGTCGGCCATTCCCTGGAAGAACATTGCCAGCGGTTCCGGAAGCTGACAGTGGAGGAGGTCGGCCGACCATTCACATTTGGCCAACAACTCCGGGATGCCTGCCGGTGGTGGCTGAGGGCAGAAGACTGTGACGCCGACGGGTTCATTGACCCGGTGACACTGGAACAGTTCATCTCTCGGCTTCCAGAAGGAACGGCGGAATGGGTCCAGTGTCATCGCCCGGCATCACTCCAGTGAGCCATCGAGTTGGCGGAGGACCATCTGGCAGTGGTTCCGATGGCAGGCGGATGAGGCAAAGGTTCCTCTCCTCGTTTCTCTTCTCTCTCTCTCTCTCACCCTCACCCAATTCCCCCACAGCGGAGGCAGTGACCGGCTCCTCCCCAGCCAGCCCATAGCACCCGTGGTGTCCTCCCATCTCCCTCTTCTATGTCTGTGTCCTCCCCCCCTCAGGTGAGTGGTGCCCATAAGACTGGTGCAGAGGGAAAGCCTGGGCTGGTATGCTGGCACGGTGGGAAGCCGGAGCATATCCAGAATCAGGGCTCCGCAAGGGAGGTGGAAGCCATATTCTAGATCCCCGACACGCCAGAGACTGCCCCCAATCGGGCTGAAACATATCACATACCAGTAAGTGTTCAAGGGGGTACATATCACACATTGGTGGATTCCGGTTGTAATCAGACCTCAGTTCACAAACACCTGGTGCAAGGTGAGGCATTGGAGAGAGCACAAGCAGTGAAAGTGTTGTATGTGCATGGGGATGTTCACAATTATCCCTTAGTGTCTGTCCGTATTCTATTCTGTGGCCAAATGCATAGAATAAAGGCGGCAGTTAATCCTCGTCTTACCCACTCGTTGATTTTGGGTACTGATTGGCCAGGGTTTAAAAAGCTGATGGAACATTTAACAAGTAGTTGGTCCTGCACTAGTATGTCATGGGAAGATCCCCGTGTGGCATTGACTGGAGAAGCTGTCACAGAGCTGTTTATGTCAGCACCACATCAGAGTGACACGAGAAGTGAGGAGCAGCCCACTCCTCCCTCTCTCAAGGATTCCCTTGAGGATTTCCCATTAGAGCAGTCGTGAGATGTGACTCTACGGCATGTGTTTGACCAAGTGAGAGTAATCAATGGTCAAACTTTTCAGCCAAGTGCGACACCGGCCTTCCCTTATTTTGCTATTATTAAAGATAGATTGTACTGAGTGACGCAGGACACTCAAACTGGTGAACGAATAACTGAATTATTATTCCCAAAGAGCTGTCAGGATCTTGTATTCCATACAGCTCACTTTAATCCCATGGCTGGACACTTAGGGCAGGATAAAACACTAGCCCGAATAATGGCTCAGTTCTATTGGCCAGGGATTCGCAGGGATGTCCATCGGTGGTGTGTGGCGTGCCGCGAATGCCAACTAGTAAATCCTGTGGCCACTCCAAAAGCGCCTTTGCGCCCCCTTCCTTTAATCCAGACCCTGTTTGAGCAAATTGGGATGGATCTCGTCAGGCCATTAGATCGTCAGCATGGGGATATCACTTTATTTTAGTTCTGGTGGACTATGTAACGTGATATCCAGAAGCAGTGCCTCTCCACAATATCTCAGCATGCAGTATTGTGGAAGCACTCTTCCGTATTATCTCCCAGGTCAGGATTCCAAAAGAAATCCTGACAGACCAAGGCACTACATTTGTCATGCACACTGTGCGAACTGCATGGGTCACTGGGAATTAAGTCTATCCGCACCCGTGTTTCTCACCCACAAATGGATGGCTTAGTGGAGCATTTCAACCAACACTCAGAAACATAATTTGGAAATTTGTAAGTGAAGATGCACATAATTGGGATAAATGGCTCGAGCCCCTCTTATTTGCAGTATGAGAGGTCCCGCAATCCTCCACAGGGTTTTCACCATTTGAATTATTATATGGGCGTAAGCCACATGGCATTTTGGATGTGCTACGAGAAAATTGGGAGGAGGGACCTTCGCCGAGCAAAAACGAAATTCAGTACTTTCTTGACTTGCGTGCAAAACTCCACACCCTCATGCACCTAACCCAGGAGAATTTGGAACAGGCACAAGAGCATCCAATCTGGCTGTATGACAGGGGCAGGTGCCTTAGTGTTCACACCAGAAGACAAAATGGTTGTATTATTTCCCACATTGAGCTTCAAATTAATTGCCAAATGGCAAGGGCCCGTCGAGGTCACACAGCGAGTTGGGGACATCGACTATGAGGTGAGGCGAATGGATGGGGTGGGGCATTGCAAATTTACCACCGCAACCTGTTAAAATGTTGGAACAAGGGGGTCCTTGTGGTGTTGGCATTGGTAGTCCTGGACAAGGCAGAGCTGGGGCCGGAGGTAACCAAAGTAACATCCTGAACCACTGCAGTCCCTTGTGGAGACCACCTCTCACTGACCCAGCTCATGGAGGTAGCCAAATTGCATGAGGAATTTTCTGACGTGTTCTCACCCCTACCTGGCCATACCCACCTCATAGAACACCACATTGAGACACCCTCAGGGGTGGTGATGCGCAGTCGCCCTTCCCGCCTACCTGAACACAAAAAAAAGGTGGTTCAGGACAAACTCAAGGCCATGCTTGAGATGGGCATAATCGAGGATGGCCATAATCCCATGGTGACTGGAGCAGTACAGTGGTCCTGGTTCCCAAGACTGATGGGTCAGTTCGGTTCTGTGTGGACTATAGAAAGGTCAACGTGGTGTCTAAATTTGGCACATACCCAATGCCTCGCATTGATGAGTTGCTCAATCAGTTAAGCTTTGATCGATTTTATTCAACACTGGATTTAACGAAGAGATATTGGCAGATCCCCTTGACTCCTCTATCCCGAGAAAAAATGGCCTTTTCCACACCGTTTGGGTAACATCAATTTGTCACACTTCCTTTTGGGTTGTTTGGGGCTCCAGCTACATTCCAGCAGCTCATGGAGAAGATCCTCTGCCCTCCTCTGCCTACCTCAACAATATCATTACCTATAGCCATGATTGGCCATGGCACCAGGAACATCTGAGGGCTGTTCTAAAGTCGCTGAGCTGTGTGGGCCTCACAGCTAACCTGAAAAAGTGTGCAATTGGGGGGGGAGGTATGGTATCTGGGGTTCCACTTGGGTTATGGGCAGGTGCGTCCCCAAATTAACAAGACTACAGCGATTGTCGCCTTCCCAAGGCCCAAGACCAAAAAGGGGATGAGACAGTTCCTGGAGCTGGCTGGCTATTATCGTAGGTTTATACCTAATTATTCGGATGTCACCAGCCCATTAACCGATCTCACTAAAAAGGGGGCTCCAGAGCCGGTCCAGTGGACGGAGCAGTGCCAACAGGCGTTCTCTAAGGCAAAAGCTGCACTGTATGGGGGTCCACTTTTGCACTTCCCTGACTTCTCTCTCCCCTTGATTTTGCAGACTGACGCATCGGACAGAGGGCTGGGGGCCGTTTTGTCCCAGAAGGTGGAGGATGAGGAGTGCCCTGTGCTGTACATCAGCCGTAAACTCTCAATGCATGAAAGCAAGTACAGCACCATCAAAAAAGAGTCTCTTGCCATCAAGTGGGCAGTCCTCACCCTCCAAAACTACCTGCTGGGGCGCCCTTTCACTCTCTGTTCAGACCACGCACCCCTCCAGTTGCTCCACCACATGAAGGATGCCAATGCGAGGATCACCCACTGGTATCTCGCCTTCCAGCTGTTTAAGTTTGAGGTGGTCCACAGGCCGGGGGCACAGATGGTGATGGCGGACTTCCTGTCGGGGCAGTCTGCTCCAGGCCAGATGGCTCCCCAGCCTGAGTCGGGCAGTGGGGGTAGGTGGCAACGGGGGTGTGGCCAAGTGGCAGTTTGTGAATGGAGGGCGGGGTCGGGGAAGGTAAGTGGCTAAGTCATTACACCTGGTGTCAATTAATGTGTGTGTGTGTGTGTTTGTTTGTTTGTTGCAGGGATGGAGCATAAATGGAGGGGGAGAGCAGAGAAGAATCTCTCTCCCCGACCACAATGCATGTGTGTGTGTTGCATGTGTGACTGAGTGAATGAAGCTGAAAAGCTAAAATAAGGAAAATAAAGAGTGTGTATGTGAACAGCAACTCTCGCCTGCCGTGCTTCTGTGCTCCAGCCACATCAGGAACTGTTACACCCCCCTCTCATTCATTATATACAGTAGAGTATCTCTCTCTCTCTCTCTCTCTCTCTCTCTCTCTTCACTTTATACAGGAGAGTATCACTCTTCCCCCTCTCTCATACACTGTAGAGAGTAGAGTATTATTAACCCCTGTCTCTCATTCACTGTATACAGGAGAGTATCACTAACCCCCCTCTCTCGTTCACTGTATGCAGTAGAGTCTCTCTCTCTCTCTCTCTCTCTCTCATTCACTGACTACAGTAGACTCACCTCTCTCTCATTAACTAAATACAGTAGCGTCTCTCTCTTTCTCTCTGTATAGAGTATATATCTCTCTTTCCTCCCTCTCAGTATACAGTAGTCTCTCTCTCTCTCTCTCTCTCTCTCTCTCTCTCTCTATGCATTCACTTGATTTCCATTATGTTTTTTACATCTTTTCAGTCCTTTTCACAGTTCACATAAGGCCACCCTGATCTCTTTTCTTTTTTTTTTTTTATTTTGTTTAAGCATTCATTATTTATTTCTATTTTCTTTGTAACTATTGTTCTAAATGGAAAAATCACATTTTGATAACACCCATTTTGGCCTTTTAATAACATAAGAGCCTGTATACTAAACAGAATGTCACTTTTTTTTTTTCAGAGGGTACCTGAAAGGACAGTGAGTATAGCAGTTGATGAAGAAGCAGTGCAACTGATAGTTGTACTCAGGGATATTATTCAACAGATCATGTCTGTCTGTTACCTTTGAATGGCAAGCTCTCCGTCTATCTCATTCTCTTTCTCTAAGGATTTTCATCATAAGGAATGCTCTGAAAGTTTGTGGTCCATTACATTTTCCTTCAGCACCAGAAGTTCAGCTGTATTACAATAATTGCAAAAAGGCCCTGATTTACATTTAAATTGAAAATCAGTGTCCTACTAATAATAATGTCCCATAATCCACCTTGAACTATTATTGGAGGAGGTTAAATTGTGAAATTTTACATGCCATGGCTGTGGGACCCTTTGCTGGTCCTGCTGACTAAAGGAAGTACTGTAAAAAGAGAGAGAGCTCATACAAGAAGGCCCCAGATGTTTAGGCTAGATTATGCTCCAGCTGTAAGTTGTTTACGATGAAAGTTTCTTTAAGGTTATGAAAAGAAACAAAGAACCAATCTAGCAGTGATTTTTTTTTTAATTAAAGAATAAAACACTTTGTGGAAAGAAAAATAATCAGTGACAGGGTGATGTGATGCGGCTCCACACAAAGTGTAATTACCTTTACTCCCAAAACAGGACATTCCAAAGAATTTTATTCCTCTTATAGCAATTTCCTGATGATTACGCATTTTACTTAATGAAGAATAATTTCCCTTTAACCTTTTATAGATACTGTTGTATAGAAATATTTGGGCACCTGTCATGGGTAAGCCGAATACAACACAGGACTACATTTCCCATCAGCCACTGCACCACACCTGGTCACTTCACTTGTCACAAGACTATATGCACCTGATTCATGTTTTGGTTTAATAAGCACATACAGTATATACGTCATGTTTTGTCTAGCCCACCTGTGGGTTTTAGTTGGGTCTCACTATTTGTATTAGGTTTGTGTTATTGTCTAGCCTCTATTTCATGTTCATGGTTCATTGTCTGTGTGTTTCTTTATTATAAATGTAAATAAAAGTATACCAGTGCTTGCAACTTTGTCCTCTACAAATTTGTGGCAGAAGGACTAACCTGACATGGGTGCAGTGGATTTTTTTCAGCATCCAGGAAGCTCTTCTTCTGTAAAATCACCACCTGGTGTTGGAGCAACAGAGTAAGGGAAATTGGGTCAGAGCCATACACAAATGGCTTGATGTCCTGTGCTCCCTTAGAAAAATTTTTGAGGAGGGGGTTCCCGATCTAATGAGAACCATTTCCTACCGTCCCTATCCCAGTTCAGAAGCTGCTTTTCTGTGCTCTCAGCTGAGGACACCACTCTGCCTCTTTGCTCCATGGAGGAGGTTCCACTATAAGGTAGAGGATGCCATTAAGGCTCATGGCCTTGACATGGGCATCAGTCCATTTCCCATCTCTGCCTCAAACATCACCATGCCACCAAGCTCCATTTTAGATGTTGCTCAGCTGAAGACATCAACTCTACCTCCTTGATCCACTGAGGTGATTGCTTTTTTCCCTTTTGCTTTGCAGTGTACATTGCTCCACCCTCTTGCTATGTTGAGGATGATGCTCCCCCTCTTGCTTCACAGAGGGTGTTGCTCCTCCTTCTGGCCTTGCGTTGGGCAATCCCTCCACCTTCTGCCTCTGCAGAGGACTTCAAATGCCCCACATCCACCCCTAGCTTCATGGAGGATGTTGCTCCACCTTTGTCTTTACTTTGGCTTTGCACTGGTCATCACTCTGTTCTCAGGCTCCACCTTGAACATCATGCTACCCATTAGCTGTTTGGAGGAAACTGCTCTGTCTCACGGCATCATGGAGGATGTTACATCTCTTGTTAGCTATGCTTGGGGCTGAAGGACATCTTACCAGACTGTCCAGCCACATGTTTGGGTGGTGGTGGAGGGTTTCTGTCATGGTTACACTGAATACAAATAAATTAGAAAGTGCACTGGTGGTGTAGTGGTTAAAATTGTTGCCTCACAGCAACAAGGTCCTGGGTTTGATCCCAGCAGCCGATGAGGGCCTTTCTGTGTAGAGTTTGCATGTTCTCCCCATGTCTGCGTGGGTTTCCTCCAGGTGCTCTGGTTTCCCCCACAGTCCAAAGACATGCAGGTTAGGCTAATTGGTGGTTCTAAATTGACTGTAGGCGTGAATGGTTGTTTGTGTCTATGTGTCAGCCTTCAATGACCTTGCGACTTGACCAGGGTGTACCCCGCCCCAGCCCATAGTCAGCTGGGATAGGCTCCAGCTTGCCTGCGACCCTGTACATGATAAGCGGCTACAGATAATGGATGGATGGATCTATAAGAATGTTGGTAGATGAACTTGTAGCTGCAGCCTTGTGTTACTGAACATTAAGTGTATCGAGTTTACAACCCCAATTCCATGAATTTAAGACACTGTATAAAACATAAATAAGAAACAGAATATGATTATTTGCATATCTTGGAAACACTATATTTAATTGAAAATAGTACAAAGACAACATATCACATATTGAAAGTGAGGAATTTTTAAAAAATATATGCTCATTTTGAAATTGATGTCAGCAACACATTTCAAAAAAAGTTAGGATGGGGCATGTTTACCATTGTGTTGCATCACTTCTACTATTAACAACACTTTGTAAATGTTTTGGAAGTGAGGAGACCAATTACTGTAGTTTTTTTTTTTTTTTTTGAAAAATAAATATTGTCCCCTTCTTGCCTGATATACAATTTCAGCTGCTCAACAGTTTGGGGTCTCCTTTGTCGGATTTTGCACTTCATAATGCGCCAAATGTTTTAAATGGGAGACAGGTCTGGACTGCAGCAGGCCAGTTTAACACCCAGACTCTTTTACTACAGAGCCATGCAGTTTTAATATGTGCAGAAAGTGGTTTGGCATTGTCTTACTGAAAGAAGGAAGACCTTTCCTGTAAAAGATTTTGTCAGCATATTGCTCTGAAACATGTATATATCATTCAGCATTAATAATGCCTTCCCAGATGTACAAGTGACCCATGTCATGTGCACTAATGCATCCTCATACCATCACAGATATTGGCTTTTGAACTGTGCACTGATAACAAGCCAGATGGTCCCTCTCCTCTTTAACCTGGAGGACGTGGTGTCCATTATTTCTAAAAAGATTTTCTAATTTTGATTCATCAGACTTCAGGACAATTTTCCACTTTGCCTTGGTCCATTGTAAAAGAGCTCAGGCCCAGAGAAGGTGGTGGTGTTTCTGGATATTGTTTATATATGGTTTTAACTTGCATTTGTGGATGCAATAATGAACTGTTTTCACAGACTATGGTTTTCTTAAGTGTTCCTGAGCCCATACGGTGATTAATGCAGTGTCGCCTGAGGGTCTGAAGATCACAGGCATCCAGTGTCAGTTTTCAGCCTTGTCTCTTGCAAACAGAGATTTCTCCAGATTCTCTCAATCTTTTAATGATATTCTGTACCATAGATGATATGATGCAAATTCTTTGCAATTTTACATTGAGGAACGTTATTCTTAAATTGTTACACTGTTTGCCCACGCAGTCTTTCATACAGCTTTACTTCTGAGAGACTCTGCCTCTCTGGGATGCTCTTTTTATACCCAATCATGTTCCTGACCTGTTGCTAATTAACCAAAATTAGGTTTTTTTTAGCATTAAACAACTTTTTCAGTCTTTTGTTGCCCCTGTCCCAACTTTTTAAAAATATGTTGCTGACATCAAATTCAAAAAGAGCACATATTTTTCAAAGAGCTATGATATCAGCTTGCTTTGTTTCAAAATATTGCAAAAAAAAAAAAAAGTCTGCTGTTGTTTCAACACATCCTTTGTAAGAGTGTAAAGGCCAATGCTCAGGTAAGTTTTAGATGTGGACATCATCTGATGTTGTGGCATAGTGGTGTATATACAAGGATCTACACACTGAACATTTTTTGGCTTTGCCATAAAGTCAATACAAAGCCTATATGTAGGAATGTATAGTGATATTTACTAACTCACTCTTTAATAAAAACCCCTTCGGTGTTTAAAAATATGTTTGATGAGAAGTCTTGCATAGGATGTTGGAGTATTAGAGTATTATAAGGACTCTCTTGGAGGATTACAAGTACATACTCTTAAGATTCAATGAGGTGAAATGTGACAGACTATTAATAAGGAAGAGTTTGTCTTTATGGTAATGAAAGATAACTTTGCTGTTAATAGTGTCTCTCTAAGCGATGCATTTGTCCTACTCCTGAAATGAGAAAGTGAAGATTCAATATTCTATTATCCTCCTGCATAATGTGCTGTGCATCTGTATGGCATTCTGGAAAAGTATTTCATGCTTGCTGGCTGAGAGGCAGTTGCTCTGTTGATTTTTTTTCATGAACACTGAAGTAAAGGGCAGCATGCTGTTTTTCTCAGCTCAGTTCTTTTATCAATACTATAAATGCAAAATGCCCATGGAAATACATACCTTACCATGTTTTATATCTCTCTTAGTCAGCTGAGAAAGCAATATGTGCAGTGTTTGAATGTGTGTTAATGAATCTTTTTTCCACAAATCCATAGGTCCCAAGTTTCCAACTTCTAAATGCTGGTCTATTTCTGAAGTGATCCTGGAGGCTGAGGCCACGCAGCGGCCAGTCAATGGCAGCAAAGCTGCGGGGGGTCTCCCCCAGAATTTTTTTTTTAATGTCATTGAAATATGCAATTTCCAAGCATTTCAGCTTATTTTTATTACATTTATATTGATATTAAAACATGAAAGTGGATCATGTATTTGCTCACAGTTTATAACAACACATGTTTAGCATCTGACAACACCGAGCAGTGTTTATTTTGATGGGGTAATAACCTTGACATTTGATAAATCACACAGTCTTAGGTCATTCCAGACATTAGGCTGGCCTCCACTAGAGTCTATCGGATTCAAGTCTAAATTTTAGATACATTAAAACACTGGGATATTTCCATCATATGGACCTCTGTACAAACCAGTAATATAAAGGGAAATTTAAACAGATTAGGCCTCTTGTAATAAGTTATTCAAAAAATAATAAATACTCACTGTGCAGAAAGCTTCGGCTGGCTGATCTTTCACAGGCTGGATACACAGAAATGCAAAAGATCACTCTTTATTGAACTTTATGTTAGAATGCACACATTTTCTTTTGTTTGGTGTCCTTGTACTTGGTCCATCATGATCTGACATGATTACACAAATGACCGATCGTGCGTGCGAGATCAGTGGCGTGCACGGGGGGGTCGTCCCCCCTTGTGGCCCAATTGTTGAAAAACACATGCTAAAGTGCCCTCTCGGGAGCCAAAATGCATGCTAAAGTGCCCTCTTGGGAGCCAAAATGTGTGCTAAACTGCCCTAAAGTGTCCTCTCAGGAGCCAAAACATGTGCTAAAGTGCCACCTTGGAAGCCAAAGCACGTGCTAAAGTGCCCCCTTGGGAACCAAAACGCGTGCTAGAGTGCCCTCAAGTGCCCCCTTGGGAGCCAAAACGCGTGCTAAAGTGCCTTCTTGGTTGGCAAAATACATTAAATTGCCCTCTTGGGTGGAAAAAACACTCCAATGCCCTCTTCTAAGTTCTATTATTAGGTAGAGATGCCTATGGCGTGTTTCAGGAGGAGCGACCTCACTACGTCTTGTGGGAATAGCTTTTCAAAGCTAGCAAGTAAAGTTAAAAGTTGGGTTAGCATTGCATATCAGGGTTTCCGCCAGGTTTAAGTTGACTCCCTGCCGGGGTAAGCATCT
>JANZLB010000025.1:55667802-55678680 GCA_026167865.1 Notarius quadriscutis | reverse complement strand
GAGAAATGGGAGCGCTTGGTGTACACAGGCTGTGCACTGAAACCGTGCAAAGCTCGCGCAGCCTGCTGGCGCTTCCGTAGGTAACGTCACGAATCTGGCTGCAGACTCCCTTGGGATTTTTCCAGATGCTTTTTGTTATTTTCTTATTTTTCTGATGTAGACAGATGGCCTTGTGCAAAATTACCCTTCTGGAAGAGTGTGTAAAGGGACATACTTTCATATAAAAAAACTGAAATTGGTCCAGAATATGCACTTTAAGATAAGTCCCAGTGTCAGTTTCTACTATAGATCTGATAATGCAGGGCTGTCCAAACGTTTTCCAAAGGGGGGCAAATTAGACCACAAAAAAGAGAGGTCTGATCACCAAAATGTTATTTAAAAGCTGCAGTATGGTGACTTTAACTTTAGTGCAATAAGTGCAGGAGGGTATAACCTGACCCACACAAGATGAGATACATAAATTTGTGCTTCCTTTTTGGTACAAATGACACTGCCTCCTTGAGTTAAGGATTTTTTGAAGGATTCATGAAAGGTTTTCCATGCTTAGTACATGTACTTCGAAGCACTGCTATCTCTATTAATACTCTAGTAATGTTCTGTACCCTGTTTGCTCTGATAACATGGTGCTTCTTCCAGGATAGCGTCCAGCTGTGACAGGTCTTCTGCCTTCTCATCCTCTGAATATATATATATTTTTTACAATGTTCATGATATTAAATTTCTCGATTACCGCAGCAGTCTTTTAATACACTCTCAGAACACAAAGTACATCATTATACCTTTGTATAGTGGCTTGTCACTGGGGCAGGATCCTTTAAGGCAGTGTTTCTGAACCACTGGGCCACAGCCCATTAGTGGGCTGTGAAGCGCCATGTAGTGGGCTGCAATTTTTTTTCCAAGTTGAAGTTAATTTTTTACTTGTAATAAGGTACAATTGCTGGGTTGCATCCAACATCACATCCACCTCATTAAGCTACGGTCACACTACAGCTTGCGATGCTTTGCAATGGGTTATCGATGAAAATGAGGCATTTTGATGGCAATATACACGTGAGTTAAAAGTTGTGGTCACACAGTAGATGAACACTTGACTGTCGCACCTTTGCACGCTTGAGTGTGGCGCAGCTCGAGTGGATGCCCGCACTCACGGAGCGCATTGTGTGCGCGCTTGGGACCCAGTCATTATGGGAAACACCTGACGCTGATTTGAGTGCAATCAGCACGCACAGATATGGAAGCTGCTTTCATGGAGGTTTTGCGAAGTATTATCACTGTCACATTTGTTTCTAGTCATGTTTATAACGCTGTTTAAATACTCTGCTTTCTGTCTTGCTTTTATATATATAAAAAAAACACTTGGAAGATGGCTCTAGACACTTAAAGCAATCCATTACGTCTGAGGACTACAGTTGACTTGCTAACTTTAGGACTGCAGTTGTCATGAACAGTTTTGCACTCAAGTTTCTATCAATGAAGAGTTTTAATATCAACGAAACTGGCTTCATGTTAAAACTGTTAATTTTATAGTCATGTTGTCTGTTGTCACCCAAATGAGGATGGGTTCCCTTTTGAGTCTGGTTCCTCTCGAGATTTCTTCCTCGTGTTGTCTGAGGGAGTTTTTCCTTGCCACCGTCACCACAGGCTTGCTCGTTGGGGATAGATTAGGGATAAAATTAGCTCATGTTTAAAGTCGTTAAAATTCTGTAAAGCTGCTTTGTGACAATGACTATTGTTTAAAGCACTATAAAAATAAACTTGACTTGATACATAGCATGCATGGTGTGTGCAGCAGTATGCCTTACACCGATATGGTATAATACACTGAATAACAATCAAATAGTCTATAGTTGATGAAGTATTGTAGTTGGTAGTTATCTGTTTATTAGGGTGCTTTGCACGCTTTCTTTCATAGTCCTCTTTTCTTCTGATGTCAATCATGTGACAGATGTTAAAGTTCAGAAGTTTCCACTTGCTGCAATCGTTAACCATAGATCTCCAGTCTTCCAAAGCCTCCTCATGCTTGAGAGCACTCTTGCACGTGTCCTTGTAGCTAAGCAGTGGTCGGACCACTTTTCTGGCTCCATCAGCTAACTCACCATATAATAGAGCTTTGACTGGGTGGTCATCATTCAAATGGCAAATGTGCCCCATCCAGCGAAGGCGATTTCTGATCAGTTTGATCTCAGTGTCTTCTATATTTGCTTTATCTAGGCCCTTCTCATTTGAAACAAAGTGGTCCCATTTTATTGGCAGAATGAACCTTAGATGCTGTTGTATGGTTCTTAACTGATTTACATGTTTTGATGAAGGGTCCATGTTTCGTTGCCATACAAAAGAAGGGGGATGACAGCAGCTGTAGAGCAGTGAAACACCTCAAAACTCCAACAGCGATAGAAATTTCTTCTTCTTTCTTCTATGGGCAAGAGGCAGGATACACCCTGGACAAGTCGCCAGGCCATCGCAAGGCTGACACAGAGACAAAACAACCATTCACACTCACACCTATGGTCAATTTAGAGCCATCGATTAACATAACCTGCATGTCTTTGGACTGTGGGGGGGAAACAGAGCACCCAGAGAAAACTCACGCAGACACAGAGAGAACATGCAAACTCCACACAGAAAGGTCCCTGTCAGCCACTGGGCTCAAACCCAGAACCTTTTTGCTGTGAGGCAACAGTGCTAGCCACTACACCATGCCGAAATAGAATATTTTGCCCAGAATTCAACTTTGCAGTCGACGCCTTTTATTTCAGGCCATAACCTGGCAAAATGCACCTTTTTCACTTGGGATCACATCATACTCACATAATCAGCTGAAAATTTATGATCCTGTGAAATGTAAGGACTTGCCATATATTTTGGATGTTTAGTCCAACCAAAAAAAGAGAAAATAAACACTGGACGTGTTCTACACACAAGTTTCAATCACGGGTGGCATGATGGTGTAGTGATTAGCACTGTTGCCTCACAGCAAGAAGGTTCTGGGTTCGAGCCCAGTGGCTGATAGGGGCCTTTCTGTATGAAGTTTGCCTGTTCTCTCAGTGTTTGTGTGAGTTTCCTCCCGGTGCTCCGATTTCCCCTACAGTCCAAAGACATGCAGATTAGGCTAATTAGTGGCTCTACATTAACTGTTGTAAGTGAGAATGGTTGTTTTTCTCTATGTGTTAGCTCTGTGATGATCTGTCAACTTGTCCAGGGTGGACCCTGCTTCTTGCCCATAGTCAGCTGGGATAGGCTTCAGCCTGCCCATGACCGTGCACGGGATAAGTGGTTATGGATGGAAGTTTCAATCACAAACATTTTAATACATAATTTCAGGCCCATGAATGAAAGATTTTATGATGTTTTCAGCTCTACACACTCTTTTTGCCTCCTTTAATTCTGTAGTAAAAGCATAAATTTTGCTCTATTTTGGACTCAGTAAATGGACTAATTGGTGCGAATGCATTGTTAGTTTCAGGATTTTACAAAAGGACCTGCCAAAATCCTTTCAAAAATAGACTGTTTTCAAAGAACTCGATCTCTTATGCCCATCCTTGCATTTGAAAAATGTGCAAATTGCAAGAGGGTCAAAAGGGTTGAAACTTGGAAAAAATATAGGTCAGAAAATTTGTTTGTTTGGACTGGATGGCAGATCAGCAAGCTGTCAAATTTTCCAGTCCAGACTCAACATGCGACTTATGTCCAGAATCTCCATGTTGTACTGTAAAAAATGTCCATTTCCACCCACTAAATACAAGTTTATGTGTGGTGTGCTTTTTAATATTGTTTAATCAAGATTGCACACAGAGTGTGGCATTCTTTGGAGAGAAGACAAAGTCTAGTAGGAAAGACACCTCATCAGCTTTGCATAATGCAGAAAATAAAAAGAGCGTGTGATCCTGAGGCTTCTATCATGAGATTTTCATTTGATGATGTCTCACCTGCTGGGGATGGGAGCAGAAGCTACGTACACAGATGAAACAAATGCATCCCAGCTTTCAACTAATAAATAATTAGCTGAGGGATGTATTTCTATTGCATGTCGAGATTGCTCTGATCCTGTGTGTATCTCACAATTCATCTCAGTATGAAACTTAGCTCTTACAGGCCAAAGGAAATAAAACAAAGAAAATAGAGCATAATGATGATGCTGGTGTAGTCACAGCTGGGTGTTTAATTACATAAGTGCAATTAAGACATATAATGAATTTGTACTAAATTGCTTATTTAATACACACACACGCACACACACACACACATGGTTCTGGAGAAGAGAGCAAAGAAACGGTTTAATATGTACACAAGCAGAGGGATTGAGGCGCACTCCTTCCCAGTCAGTGGGTGGTCTGATTTCATTTAAAACTGGAGAGAGGGAGTTTTAGGATTTAATGCTTTCTCATGCTCCTCAGGTTGCCATGGACATAATGTTTTTCTCAGAGTGTTAAAAAATTACCAGTGTTCATGTGATCATTATCCACAGACTAACAGTTGCCAGTAATTAAACTAATTATTTAAGTTTTATTTAATTATAGCAGAAGGTCTTTATCACATTTAATTTAAAGCTAACTTTATTGTGTATTTTAGTTTTAATAAGTAAAATTTCACAAGATTAATTTACCTTAATATGCAAAATTAGATATAATTACTCCAATGATTTCATTTTAAACTTGTCAGTAACAGTACTGAAAACCAGAGTTCGGAGCAGCCTCCAAACATGGCTGCTCCGGACTACACCTCCCAAGATTCACAGCACCCCTCCATCACCAAAGTATTAACTACTGCACCTGCATCCAATTATCCCACAATCACTTCCCCTATATAAGCCTTGGTCTCACTCTAAGTCAATGCAAAGTATCGTTCTGTGTCCTGGACATGAATATACCGAGCTGTTTGGTTTCCTGACTGGCTTCCCAATTTAGACCTCAGTTCTCATTATTATTCCGACCTCATTTCCTCGTCTGTCCTGCATCACTCTGCTCGCTGATCAATCGACCCATGTCCCTTTCCTGACTATGATTTCTGTCTCATGATTTGTTTCTAGCTGCAGTTTGTACTGTACCCACTCTCCCCTGCATCTATAAGTGCCTGTGTTCTGACAGGATACTTTGCCAACATGGATGTACCAGAGGAGGCTAAGCAGACTGCAATCCATGTGCAGGGGTGACTGTTAGGGGAACACCAGCAGATGATAAGCAATCTCAAAACCAGGATGACACAACTCACTGCTGTGGTGTTGCAGGCCATCGTCACACACCCCTCCTCCCCATCTGGTGCGTCCTGAAGCATTCCTCTGCCAGAAAAGTTTTCTGGGGAAGCCTCCCATTGAAAAGGATTTCTTCTTCAGTGTTCCTTGTATTTTTCATCTCTCACAGTGGCAACGGATGAGGACAAGATCTCCCAGTTCATCAGTCTTCTCACTGGTAAAGGTCTTCAGTGGGCAACCATGGTGTAGGGGCATGGGGGCAAACACACCATGTCATATGACTATTTTCTGGAGCTTTTCACTAGTGTTCAACCATGTGCAAGAGAGGATCGAAGTCAGAGAGAGCCTATTAACTGTCTGTCAAGGAGAAAGGAGTGTCACAGAGTATGCACTGGAGTTCCGCACCTTAGCCTCCGGCAATGGCTGGAACGAGCTAGCATTGAAAGCCATATTTCACCAAGGTGTGCATCCAGAAGTACTCAGCAAACTGGTGTGCCATGGTGAACACCTCTCTCTCGACTTGCTTATTGATCTGACCATATGTTTGGATCATCTCCTCTGCAAACAGCTCTCACTACAACTACCTCCTGCTCCCTCTCCTAACACTAACTCTGTGATCCCAATGGAAGTTTCACATACATGACTTCAGTGATCCAAAAGAGAATGAAGAAAGTGAAAGGGCCTCTGCTTTTACTGTGGTGAGGCCAGCCACCTAATCTCCAAGTGCCCTACTCAACCCCCATGAGACCATCAGCCAAGCAGAACTTCCAGTCCCACCAATCCGGTGAGATCAGATGTTTCTCATAACTCACAATCCTTTCAAGTACCAGTATTATTGAAACTGCCAGATTTGACACATGTATTCTCTGCTTTCATAGATTTGGGGGCAGAGGGAAACTTCATAAATAGCACAGTCATTCAGAAGTACCATCTTACTACGCACGAACTGTTGAGACCCATCAAACTCAAGGCCATTGACAAGGGATCCATGGGAGAAGAATTGGTTTCACCACATAGAATGCCCCTCGAAATTCAAGTAAGAGCAATTCATACCAAACACATATCCCTTCTCATTACCCCCACCTCACACATGACTTAATACTGCGTTACCCATGGCTCCAACTCCATGATCCATTAATCTCCTGGCAACAGCATGACATTCTCCAGTGGTCTCCTTCCTGTCTCCAGAACTGCATGAAACTTCCTCAACTCACTTTCGCATCCACCTCTGTAGAAAGTCCTCAGCCTGACTCGCTATAAAATGTCACAGAGTGCTACCTTGACCTAAAGGAGGTATTCAGCAAAGGGAAAGCCTGTGGTCTGTCTCCTCACCATCCATATGACTGCACTATCAACCTCCTCCCCGGTACTCCTCCTCCTTGTAATTGCATTTATCCTTTCTCTCACAGAACAAGCAGCTTTGGAGGAGTATGTACAAGAAGCCCTGCAACAAGGTTACATCAGGCATTCTACATCTCCAGCTTCAGCAGGATTCTTCTTTTTCAAGAAGAAAGGAGGAGGCCTCTGGCCATGCATAGACTATTGGGGCCTGAACCAGATCACAGTGAAATACCCATATCCACTCCCACTGGTCTCTTCAGCACTAGACCAACTCAGATCTGCCAAGATATTTTCCAAACTGGACCTGTGCAATGCCTAAAACCTGGTCAGGATTTGTGAAGGTGATGACTGGAAGACTGCCTTTCGCACCACTGCTAGCCACTTTGAATATCTTGTCATGCCTTATGGCCTTTCTTTTGCTCCCAGTGCCTCATCAACGATGTGCTCAGGGACATGCTGGGGAGGTTTGTTATCACCTACATCGACAACATCTTGATTTACTCCCCAGATGAGAACATCCACTGTGAGCATGTCAAGTAGTTGCTTTCTCATGAACCATCTGTATGTTAAAGCCAAAAAATGTGAATTTCATGTCAGCTAGATCTCATTCTTAGGCTATGTGATCATCTCGGAGGGGGTGAGCAAGGACCAGTCCAAAATCACAGCAGTGACCTCATGGCCCACTCCTATGACCATCAAGGAATTACAGTGCTATTTGGGGTTTGCCAACTTCTTTCATTAATTCATTTGCAGATTCAGCACCATTACAGCCCTCCTTACCACTCTCCTGAAGAATGGACCTCATCACCTCTACTGGAATTCAGCAGCTGACCGAACCTTCAACCATTTGAAACCTGCTTCCCCTACAGCCCCCATACTTCAGCACCCAGCCCCCTCAAAACCTTTCATCATGGAGGTGGACACTTTTGAAACAGGAGTGGGAGGGGTTCTATCACAGCACCTTGGTGAACAACCAAAACTGCACCCCAGAGCATTTTACTCAAAGAAGTTCATGTCCACTGAGAGAAACTATGACATGAGCAATAGAGAGCTCTTGGCTGTCAGACTGGCCCTTAAGGAGTGGAGGCACTGGTTAGAAGATACAGTGCACCCATTCACGATCCTGACTGACCACAAAAATCTTGAATACTTGAAGATAGCAAAGCACCTGAACCCCTGTTAGGCGAGATGGGCCTTGTTCTTCAGCAGATTCTGTTTCACCATCTCCCATCATCCCGGTTCCCAAAATACCAAGGCTGATGCTCTCTCACATATTCACACAACTTCACTTCAATCATCTGAACCAACCATTATTTTGCCTCCTGCATGCTTCCTACAAGCAATCACCTGGGACATTGACAGGGAGATCAGACAAGTATAAACCACAAGCCCTCCTGAGAACTGTCCACCCAGACTTTTGCATGTTCCCCCCCAAGCTCAGAGGCAAACTCATCACCTGGGCGCACTCCTCTCCTGCCATTGGTCATCCCAGCAGCCATAACACTTACCAACTCCTCCAAAGCAAGTATTGGTGGGAGAACATGATCACGGACATCAACCATTACGTCTCCTCATGCTCTGTCTGTGCCCAAGCTCCCCCTGCCGGCAAACTATTCCCTCTCCCAGTATACCAGCAACCCTGGTCACACATCGCCCTGAATTTTATCACCAGTCTACCACAGTCCCAAGGTAACACTGTCATCCTGATCATCATCGATCGCTTATCAAAGATGCTTAGACTCATCCCATTACCAGGGCATCCCAATGAATTTGAGACAGCCAAATTGCTCGTCACCCACATCTTCTGTTATTATGGTATCCCTGAAGACATAATCAGTGACCGGGGTCCCCAGTTCATCTCAAGACTGTGGTCAAGGTTCATGGACAGGCTGGGCATATCAGTTAGCCTCACATCTGGTTACCATCCACAATCCAATGGCCAAGCAGAACAGGCAAATCAAGAAGTAGCTTGCTTCCTCCACATATTCTGCATGAAGAACCAGAAGGACTGGGCACATTTCCTTCCATGGGCCAAGTACACACAGAATTCACTCAAACATTCAGCTAACCCCATTTCAGTGCATACTCGGATACCAACCCCCTTTGTTCCCTTGGGACAACACCTCCATGCAAATCCTGGCCATAGACTATTGGTTCCAGAGGAGCCAACAGATATGGGAGGAAGTACACCAGAGTCTGGAGACAGTCATCACCAAATACAAACATTATGTCGACAAACACAGAAGCACCACTCCCGAATACACCCCAGGTGATAGTGTGGGTCTCCACAAAAGACCTCAGGGAGCCCAATCCTTGTAGGAAACTACAAGCCAGGTTCATCGATCCTTTCAAAGTCCTACACAGAATCAGTGAAGTCTCATACCAGCTCTAACTCCCCCCCCCCCCCACAGCAAGATGGTGCCCACCTTCCACATCTCATGCCTCAAAACTGCTATCCAAGGTCTCCTCACCTCAGACACACCCACCCAAAAAACAAAAACCTCTGCAGACATTGAAGGAGAACTGATCTACCAGATCAACAAGATCCTCAATTTCCACTGCAGACAGGGACAACTCAAGTACTTGGTTGAGTGGGAAGGCTATGGCCCAGAGGAACATAATTGGGTCAGTTCCTGGGACATCTTAGACCCTCTACTAACCCAAGAATTTCACAGTCAACACCCTGAAAAACCGGCACCAAGAAAGAGAGGTCAACCAAGGAAAGAAATTGTTCCCAGATGGAGCTCCTCGGGGGGAGGGGTCTGTCAGTAACAGCACTGAAAACCAGAGTTCAGAGCAGCCTTCAAACATGGCTGCTCCGGACTACACCTCCCAAGATTCACAGTGCCCTCTGCCACCAGAGTATGAAGGACTGCACCTGCCCCCAATTACCCCACAATCACTTCCCCTATATAAGCCCTTCTCTCACTCTCAGTCAATGTGAAGTATCATTCTGTGTCCCATACCTGAATATAACAAACCTTTTGGTTTCCTGACTGGATTCCCAATTTAGACCTCAGTTCTCATTATTATTCTGACCTCATTTCCTTGTCTGTCGTGCATCACTATCTGCTGATCAATCAACCCACGCCTGTTTCCTGATGACGATTTCAGTCTCATGATTTGGCTTCAGCTGCAGTTTGTGCTGCACCTGCTCTCTCCTGCACCTGCATCTGCAAGTGCCTGCATTCTGACAAATCTGAAAGGCAAATCAGTTTCAATTGTTTTTATTCATAAGAGCATACTAAATCTACAACTACTAAAACTAGTTATAATAATAATAATAATAATAATAATAATAATAATAATAATAATAATATGCATAATATGCATAATATGCATAATATTTGTGATAATAAATATCAATATTACATTTTATATTTACTACAATGATGAAACATTTAGAAATAATGCTTAGTGACTTCAGTGTTCACACACATATTAGCTTAATTACACAAATAAAGTTTATTGCTTCTGCACCACAAGAGGCACAGTTGCAGCTTCAGTTGAGTGGGTAATGTATTAAAGAAACTTTAAATGACACATTCATTAATATTCATGAAAAGTTCTCAGACTCCTAGTTCTTGGCATACTTTGCAGGAACTAGTTTTTCTGCATCATGTAGTGTCATTATAGTTCTTATCTTAGTGATATTTCCAAGATGAAAAATTGCTATCCAAGTAAAATCTACATGAGCTTCAAATGAGAAACTGGAGTCAATAATCACACCAAGCTCTTTCACTGCTGCACATATAATGTAACTGAAGGTCATTCAGGGTTACTACATAATAAAACTTGCTGATTGCTGCCTGTGGTCCTAGTAACAGTACTTCTGCCATGTTAGAATTAAGTCTAAGAAAGTTTAAGTAGGAAGAAGCAGCTGATGTTTAATGTCTTTGACACATTCCTCAAATTTATTAAGCTGGAGTCTGTCATCTGGTTTTGCTGAAACATACAGCTATGTGTCATCAGCATAGCAGTCTTGGCTAAAACCATGTTTACAAATAATTGTACGAAGAGGTGGTTTATTAAAACAGTGGGCGAAAAACAGAGACTTGTGCAGCACCAAATTTTACATTTTTGTACACATAGAAAAGCCACCATTTACATCTAGACCTGAGCCAGGAAAGAGCATTTTCCTTCACCCCAGCAACATTCTATAGTCTATCTAGAATAAACTGCAAACCGTTTTATGCTCCGCGAGAGTTTTCCTCGTTTATTCTGGTTGGAGTTTACATCCCCCATCAGGCGTGTGTTAATGAGGCGTTACAGCACCTGGCTGACCAGATAAACAACGTGGAGAAAAACCACCCGGACTCTCTGCTCATTGTTTTGGGGGACTTTAACAG
>JANZLB010000025.1:55421833-55433077 GCA_026167865.1 Notarius quadriscutis | reverse complement strand
ACACAAAATGTCCAACTTCCTTCTTTCCATCATACCTGCTAACTCTCTCGCTCTGCCAGTCAATGTTCCCACATTCAATGTTCCTACCCTCAATTCTAAGCTCCTTCCCTTCCATCTTTCACGCTCTCTCTCCTCTCTTTCTCCTTCTCCGTTTTGGCGCAACAGTAGCACACTTTTCACCGGCACCCTGTTGACCAACAGTACCGGAGGCGGTCGTTGTTAACCCGGGTATGATCCGGTATGGTATTTCTTTTTATCATTCCACATGTTAGATTTGGCACAGTTTTACGCCAGATGCCCTTCCTGACGCAACCCTCTCCAACTTATCCGGGCTTGGGACCGGCACCAAGAGTACACTTATGCATCCCCAGTGGCTGGATTTAGCTAATGCTACTAGAAAAGAAAAAAATTCTACATTCTGTTTATTTGGCAAGATTACGCTAAAACATATTTCTGAAAGGACTTCAGATAAGTTAACAATATACATGTTAGCTTAACTCCGTTTTTACATGCTAACTAACAGTGTCCAAGTTAACTAGCTGTGTATTAACGTTAGCCATGAACAAGGCGACGGCAACTTGGTGGGCAAATCCACAGAAAGTCATTTGACTAACCAGACTGCTATTGCAACGTTATTGCTAGCTCTAAAAGCACAGACAACTTCATTGTCAGGTTCCTTTTGGAAGAAACATTTATATACCTCAATACGCTTCCGCTTGTTGGATGGTGAGTTTTTGTAGGCCATAATGTGGTTCGTTTTCGGCAAACAAAGCAAACATTTTAAACAAAAATCTTGACTCTTTTCAGAAAACTGAAACATGGGTTCTAGGTATAGCCGTGAATGCGTGGATTCCCCAGAAGAACCGCCTCCTTCCATTTTGCCATCAACTGATCATGTTCAAATAAAGCTGCTGGGAAATCATTGAACTTGATTTTATACAGTTGATGGATGTGACGTGACCCTAGTGATTACTGATAGGCTCTCAGTGTCACCTGAGAAAAAAAAAAATCATGTTTTAGAAAAGAAAAGAAAAAAAACCATCCACTTTCAAAGCTGCTTCATAGTAACGAGGACCTTGACAGAAACGTAGTGGAGTGAAAAGTACGATATTTACCTTTCAAATGTAATGAAGTTAAAGTCATAAGTTTCCAAAAAAATACTCAAGTAAAGTACAGATACTCAAAGTGTACTTAAGAATGTACTTCGTTACTGTCCACCTCTGCTTGCAGCATAGTGTCACGAGTAACCATGCAAATAATATCCTTATGTCCGACTTCCCCATATGTGCCACGCTGTGTTGTCTTGCGAGTGTGTGTGTTGAGAGCATGACTGCACTTGCAGTACATTGTTACCTCTGTGGTAAGATTATGAAATCAACTCTGACGTGAACTCGCCTGGCTCAAGGGCATATCGGACTGCTGAGTGAGGCACTTATAAAAAGAGACTGGACAAACAAGGACACGGGCGTTCGCAAATATACTGTACATAATTCTACAAGGTACGAAATCAGGGGATGGGGGGGAAGACTTCGACATTGTAAGCAATCGTACTCAATTCTCCTGAGCACCAGACTAAGCTGTTGTGTGTGTATTCATTTCACCTTGATAGCATTTTATCATTATCATCTGATTACGGATAGTAGAAGAATTAGAAAGGAGAGCTATTGGGTTTTCTAAAGCCAAGTTAAATGGAGAAAGAAACAAAGTGTGTGAATTTTGATTCAACAAGATAAATCCCCAAAATCAGAATTGATAACTGCAATAGTGTGTTTCCACTCATGAAATGTTACAATCATATGCCCAGGTCAGGCAGCAGGCTGCAACTAGTTTTCAACTACTAGCGTCTACCTGTGATGATAAAATCGCAAGGGGTGTCTTAACCCTGTTAACAAGCCATCCCTGATTGTCCATACATTTGCTTATTGAGTTAAGCAGGAACAAATCCTTTCCCAGCTAGCTTCTTTTGATTATTCATTTTAATTAGTTATGCTTAGTTAAGCTTAGCAGCTTAGCAATGCACAAGTCCAGTTTCAAATGAAAAAAAAAAAAAAGTTGGGATGCTGTGTAAAACAGATATAGAAGAATGAAATGATTTGCAAAATAAGGAAACCCTATATTTAATTTAAAATAGTACAAGGACACCATATCAAATGTTGAAACTGAAAACTTTCATTTATTTATTTATTTATTTATTTATTTATAAAATATATGCTTATTTTGAAGGTGATTACAACACATCAAAAAAAAAAAAAAGTTGGGACAGGGGCATGTTTACCACTGTATTGCATCACGTCTACTTTTAACAATACTCTGTAAATGCTTGGGAACTGAGGAGACCAATTGCTGTAGTTTTGAAAGCAAAATGTCCCATTTTTGCCTGAGTATACAATTTCAGCTGCTCTACATTTTGTGTATTTTTGTTTGGTAATGTTCCAAATGTTTTCAGTAGGAGATAGCTCTGGACTGCAGGCAGGCCAGTTTAGCGCCTGGACTCTTTTACTATGGAGCCATGCAATTGTAATATGTACAGAAAGTGCTTTGGCATCATCATGCTAAAAGAAGCGAGGCCTTCCCTGAAAAAGATGTTGTCTGGATGGTAGTATATTGCTCTGAAATGTGTAGCAATCATTCAGTATTAATGATGCCTTCCTAGATATGCAAGCAATCCATGCCATGTGCACTAATGCACCCTCATACCATCACAGATGCTGGCTTTTGAGTTGTGCCCTGATAACAAGCTAGACATTTTCCTCTCCTCTTTAGCCCAGAAGACATAGTGTCCATGATTTCCAAAAATTTGATTCGTCAGAAGACAGGGCAGTTTTTCACTTCACCTCAGTCCATCATAAATGAACTTGGGCCCAGAGAAGTCAGTGGCATTTCTGTATATTGTTTATATATCATTTTAACTCACATTTGTGGATACAGTAATGAACTGTGTTCACCAACAATGTTTTTGGAAGTGCTCCTGAGCCCATACAGCGATTCTCACTACAGAATCATGTCTGTTTTTAATGCAGTGTTGTCTGAGGGCACAAAGATCATGAGCATCCAATGTTGTTTTTAGGCCTTGTCCCTTGTGCATGGATATTTCTCCGGATTCTTTGACTCTTTTAATGATATCATAACTGCATTTTGAAAGCAATTAACAGCCAACACTTAAGTGTAAATCACAACAGCTTAAAACAAAGCTTAACACTGAATATTTAGTAGAATCATTTCTCATACAAAAAGAAACCAGGGAGAAAAAAATAGTCTACTAAATTTATCATGTAACAGTTTCTGCAAAAGAAATTCCCAGTGGAATTACTTCACAGCTCACCCCACACGGAGCGAGGATCGTTATGTTTAACAAATGAAATGTTGCTCAGTGGAATGCAAAGCGAGGGCAAGGGAAAGCCAGCATCATTTTCTCCTTCACCTGTCACACGTTGCCTGCTGTTGTTGCATAGCTTTAATGTGTTATTTCCTGTCATCTGCAGCATCAGTGAACTTGAAGCTGAGTCGTTGGAGAGGCAGAATTTCACTCCGGATAAAACAGCGGGAAGGTTGGCGAAAAATAATTGATACTCTATTCTGCATGTCACTACTCTGCTTTAACAGTGTTAAGAGAATGAGAGGAAATAGTCAATTTTGACAATCAGGAAGGAAAAAGCACCATTTGTATCCTGTTTTATTGTAAAAAAAAATGGTTCATTAGGTCAGGAATGGTGCAGTTATCATTAACATGTATTATTTAGTCCTTTGAAATCACTTTCACAGGGACTAGCATTCCTGAGCCTAGATTTTAGCATTTTGCGCTTTTGAGATTTACTGCCGCAACTGAAAACATACTAGACATCACTCATAGATATTAGCCCCTGCAGCTTACTCAAAACGCTGCAACTCACCTGGTCTACATCCTCCCTTGTTCTTCCCATGTTACCCCTCTACTTGCCTGTCTGCACTGGCTACCTATTGTAGCTCGCATCAAATTTAAGATATTGGTGCTAGCTTACCAGGCTGTCAAGGGGTTAGGGCCAGCACACCTCCAGAGTCTGAGCCGCCCCTATGCTCTGCTACTATTGGTCGCCTGGCCCCTCCTCCTCTCCGCTCCTGCCCAGCCCACTCAAGACTGATCTCTGTCCTGGCTCCCCATTGGTGGAATGACCTTCCCATTGAGGTCAGAACTGCCAACTTCCTGACCACCTTCAAGCACAGACTGAAGACTCACCTCTTCACACTGCACCTCTCCCCTTCCTCCCTGCCCACTGTGTAACTGCGTTTTGATCTAGACCAACCCAGGCTGTGTACTGTCTAGCCTGGGGTTAACTGCTTGAGTTTTCTATTTAGTTGTACTTTATATGCTTGACTTGTTTCCTTGGCTGTTTGAGTATTGGTATTTCAGCAGCATATTACATGAGGTATTGTTGTCACTTGTTCATTTGGCACTAGAACTTTCTTGTCTAGACGTTCAGCATTTCGTGTCCCTGACTTTTGCACTCATTGTACCCCACTCTGGATAAGAGTGTCTGCTAAATGCCATGTAATGTAATTAATTTTGAAATAACAATGCCAGGAAGCATGATGTGAAGGAGGAATCCATGACAAACACACGGATTCAGAAAATGAATACTGCCATCTTCTTAACCCAGTCCTTTCCATGATTAGAAATGACATGTTTAGCAAATTTGATCTATGGTATGTTATCAAGCTAGCTATGTAACTATGTCATGAGAATTGCATTGTTTTTGTTCAGCTGTTCATCTGTGCTTGTGCACTGGCTTTTAATCCAGACTACATATTTCTGTTTTCACATGTTTTGTTCTACAAATTCACCAGATAGTAGCCTATAACCATAAGTCAAGTGCAATAGCATCTTTTGTTTGAGGCTATGTCATTATTAATGTTATCTTGGCCAACAAAAACTTTTGGTCATGGTCTGCTCCTGCAGCAAATCATCTCATAGCTATATCAGGGCCTGAGCTCTTTGTTGCAAGATTGATCTCTCTCTCTCTGTGTCTCTTTGCATCTGAATACTTAGTATGCACTAACATCGGTTCAAGGAAATATCTTGCAAATCAACAAATTGAGCTTAAAGTCGGTCTTTATGTTTGTCTCATCTCATTATCTCTAGCCGCTTTATCCTGTTCTACAGGGTCGCAGGCAAGCTGGAGCCTATCCCAGCTGACTACGGATGAAAGGCGGGGTACACCCTGGACAAGTCGCCAGGTCATCACAGGGCCTTTATATTTGTCCTTTATAAAAAAAAGTTGCATGTTGAATTTGTCCTTAATGATAAAACCACTGAAGTGATGAAAATACTGTAGACGAGATTATTTTTTGTCAGCGAGGCCGCCATAACTCCATCATATGTGATGTCATTTTCCGCAAGCACAGCAGAGGTGTACAAGTGCACGCTATACTAGACTATAGTATAATATTATGGTCTAGTGTGGCTTCTCGGTCAATTTCTTTGCATTTCTCCACAACAAACAAATTGACCTCTCCACACCAGAGGAAATTACCTAACAGATTATGTTACAACTTTAACATGTTTTTTTAAGCTGAAGTCTGCTTCTTCTTTTTTTTTCATCTAGAACATCTTGTATTAATGTATAATGATGACATTTCATAACCCCATAATTTCTAAATTTCCTGGTTAATTGCTTTAAGTACCTACTACCTGACTGTTACTGTAGTACATTCTAGGAGCATGCAAGCAAGTAGTAAGGACACAATTCGGACATACTAGGCCGCCATCCTTCCTGTCCTCTGACCTGGATTTTCACAGACAATCTATGCTCAGGTAAGCCATGAAAACTCTAAAAAAAAAAATCTGCAAGAGCAGAAATGTTCAAACTGTTCCAAATACTTACACTTGTACCCTGCCAGAGACACCACTTTGGCACTATAACAACCAGCTGCACTTCGGTCCACCATCATCTTACTCCAACCCCATTTCCAAAAATCATCCTGTCTGTTTTTATTGTATCTTTTACACAGGGTCCCAACATTTTTTGGAAATGGTGTTGTATTTCTCTCAGGGGAAATTTTTCTTCTTCTGTTATAGATGACTTGCAACCATGTGATCAAAATGTACTACGTTATGAGCGTCCACCACGATGGTAGATCAACAACTAGGATGGCAGCCGCTGAAAGCGTGTCTGTAAACAATGCTGGATTTTCTCAGTATTACCACAATTTGAATGGTCGAGTGAAGATTCAATAGAAAGAGAAGACAGATGTGTGGTTTTGACCCATATTATTTAAAAAAGTCTGATTTTTCTGAAGATAAGACGCTTCTACTGACCATTGAGTAGGAATACAGGTCATTTTGTCCAATGCCTTTTTGTCTAATAGTTAAGACATTCTGTCCAAAGTCTTTTTCATACGCACTATCAATTATTTTATATTTCAGGTATTTGTTTGTTCGAAAAAAGGACTGAATGGAATTTGACCAAAGCAAAACACATTTTTGTAAAGCAAATGAGTGCCATAGTACATGTGCTTCAACACTAAAGAGGGTACGAAGGGGGGTAACCATGTTGGCCCATGCTACTTGCTGACCCTGGGATGAGTTCACTCCTTTGTCATTGTAGGCTGCTTGCTTGCATGTCTATGTTTCCGGCTGGATCATATTAAATCTTCAGGTGCGGAGCAGCACTTTCGCAGGGGCTTTGTTTGTGAATCCTGGGCCGAGGTGCAGTCCTACTGACCTGAGACCATGCTCTTTCCAAGGGGGAGGCTTAGAGGGAGGTTCCTGTAAAATTTGGCTTTGCTGTGAGCTCCCTTGGCCAAGTTATTAATTTTTAAAGCCAGCTGGATCATATTAAATCTTTAGGTGCCGAGCAGCATTCTTGCGGGGCTTTCGTTCGCAAACACCGGAACACCTGAAATATAAAATAATTGATAGTGCATATAAAAAAGGCTTTGGACGAAATGTCTTAACTATTGGACAAAATGGTCATTGGACAAAGTTTCCTGATCCCCTCGTCTCCTCTCCATACTAAGCCTCAGAATTTCCTTGCCCTCTTTCTGAATCATGGACAGAATTCTAAAAGAATCGGAACGTGCCAGGGTCATGAGTACTATTGTGACCACAACCATATACAGCACAAAGATATGGCATAGCTAAAAGAATGCTTAAAGCAATGGAAAAACAATGAGAGTTGCACATGCGGGACTATGTTATGTATGGAATGTTGCTTGACCCCGCATTTGTATATCCACCAACATAGCCAACATTCAGGTTTCTATTTTGCTTTGATGTCACTTGCAAGTCAAGGATTTGGAGGCTCCAGCTATACTATGGGAAAGCATAGTGTGGAACATTTGCATACTATGCATGGATATAGAGTAGATCATCCAGATACTGTTCGGCTACTATTCAATGCCTACTGAGTATTCGGACACCCTATGTACTGCTTTTTGCACATTAATATTATGGAACTATGTGTATTTGGATGCAGTCTCTTTCTTTCTTTCTTTCTTTCTCTCTCTCTCTCTCTCTCTCTCTCTCCCCATTGTTATTTTCTCTGATCTCCACTCTCTACATTGTCCATATAGCCAGGTGGCTTGGCAGCAGTGGCTTCCCTGCTGTACAAAATAAGTGTTGTTCATCTATTAGTACTCCATAAAGAGAGAGAGAGAGAGAGAGAGAGAGAGAGAGAGAGAGAGAGAGAGACCCAGAGTGAACCTCTGAATGTCTCAGCTATGGCCAATAAAGGACAATGGCAGCTGCTCTAAGATTAGACCTACACAAAGCATGTGGTGAGCTATTACTGGCAAACAGCACCTCCAGAGCTTCGAGCTCTCCTAATGGCATCCCTGGTAGTCCTTTTCATCAGCAGTACCAAATGCCACCAGCTCAAGACTCAATTCGAGGCTACAGCTACTTTAAAGTGTGGGAAAAAAGAAGCAAAACCTGTCAACAAAGTTGTCAAGCCCATGAAACATGCTGGTGATGATGTACATTACTTTGTATCCTTTTTAAAATAAGTGTTACTTTAACTTTCATCAGATATTTTTGTTTGACAGCACAAATAATTTTCTAATGCACAAACCTTACTCTGAGGTTAGTTAGTTGGTTGGTTGGTTGGTTGGTTCGTTCATTCATTCATTCATTCATTCATTCATTCCATGAGGGAATTCAAAGATCCACTTTGAAACACATAAAATATATTTGTCTTGAATAATATGTGATGTTTTATATGTGAATGTCATGGTAATTTTGGGCTTTTAATGATTTCCTTGAACTGTTCTTTTTCCAGGGTGGAATGACTGTACAGCATAGATCTTTAATGGCTTCAAAAAACAAAAAACAAAATGAGTGCACAATTTTGAATTTATTTTGGATTTTCTCTAATCCACACAGGGTCAAAATTATACATACAGGCTCAAATATATACATGCACCCCCACTAATATTTGGTTAAATGTCCCTTAGCAAGTTGCACCTCAACCAGACGCTTTTGGTAGCCATCAACAAGTTTCTGGCATAATTCTGGCTGGATATTTGACCACTCGTCTTGGCAGAATTGGTAGAGTTCATTTAAATTGGTTGGTTTCCTGGCACTGAGCCGGCTTTTAAGAGTAGTCCACAAATTTTCAATAGGGTTGAGGTCGGGGCTTTGGGAAGGACATTCCAGAAGCTTAATGTTAGCCTGCTTTATCCATTCCAAAACCAGTTTTGATGTGTGTTTGGGATCATTGTCCTGTTGGAACACCCAACTGTGTCCAATTTTCAAACATCTAGCTGTTGATTTGAGGTGAAGTTGAAGAATTTCGAGGTAGTCCTCCTCCTTCTTCATTATTCCATCCACTTTGTGCAATGCAGCAGTACCACTGGAAGCAAAACAGCCCCAGATCATGATGCTACCACCACCATGCTTGACAGTTGGTACAGTGTTCTTAGGTTTGAAAACATCACCTTTACTCCTTCAAACATATCTCTTGTCATTTTGGCCAAATAGCTCAATGTTTGTCTCATGTGACCATAAAACTTTTCTCCAGAAGGCATTTGGCTTGTCCATGTGGGCAGCTGCAAATTTCATTCAAGCTTGAAGGTGTCGATTTTGGAACAGGGGATTCTTTTTTGGTCAGCACCCTCTCAGTCCATGGCAATGTAAAACTCGCTTCACTGTGGACAGTGATGCTGGTGTTCTAGCAGTTTCCATTTCATGGCAGGTTTCTTACTGAGTTCCTTGGACTTTCCCATGTTTCTGAGTTTTGGTCAATCCAATGAGTGCTGTCAAACAAATACTTTTTTATGCTGGCAAAGAAAAACTAGCAGTTGAAGTCAGTTATGATCACTAACGAGAAGTTAATAGGCCTTGGCCTAGTCAAGTTAAAAGGCATTGTAGAACCTTCAGCACCACTTATTACCAGATTTAAGTGAATCTATGTATATATTTGAGCCTGTATGTACAATTTTGACCCTGTGTGGATTAGAGAAAATCCAAAATAAATCCAAACTTGGGCACTCATTTTTTTTAAGTCATTAAAGATATATGCTGTACAGTCATTCCACCCTGGAAAAAGAACAGTTCAAAATTACCATGACATTCATGCCCATCATGAGTGTATATAAACTTCTGACCACAAATGTAGATAGATAGATAGATAGATAGATAGATAGATAGATAGATAGATAGATAGATAGATAGATAGATTTACTTTATTGATCCCAAGCTGGTTCATTCTTTTATTGCAGCAGCAAATTATCAGACATGCAAAAGGAAAGACAGATTGTACAACATAAAATAGATTAAAAAAAGATTCCAAGAACAAGCGGACTATACAGCATACAGATAAAAATGTAACAGTAAAAATCTATCTATCTATACATATATGTGCTTTGTACCTGTGAATGTAGATTCATAGTGCTAAAAACAAGAATTTTGATAGATGAAGATAAAAACTGTGACTTGATATCATTGTTAGAACAATTACTGTACTATGGAGGATCATTTTCAGCAGTCTCAGACATAAGGGTTAAAGGTCAGGTTTTGTTATTTGCATCTAAAAACAAAAGAATAGGAGCTTATTTTCTCAGTCACCATTTTCTAGCGATGTCCAATTGCATATTAGTGAGAAAGTAGAATGAGTGGAGATGTTGGAGCAATGCAGCTATTTAGCTAGTTAGCCATTGATGAGATGATGTGTGAGATGGTGTGTGTTGGGTTGAGCGAGCTGGATAGACTAAACTAAAGCATTAAAGTGCTGCTGCATCGCTCTCTTTAGGTAAACATGAAGCAAGCATTAAATCCTATTGCTCCACTATCAGCAGGTCATCAAACAGCATTGTGGGCAATGTAGGATTAAAATGAAAAACAAATTAAAAATAGACCAATGTGTCAATACATAGTTATCCTGTGGAATTTTTTTCTTTAACTATCCTCTTACTTTTTTTTTCCTTTGGAATGACTTTGGTCATTGCAAAATAAATATTTCACATTCTATTAGTGAGTCGTTGGTGTTCTGAGCAGAAGTAGTATCAGAGTTAATGGCAGAGAAACTAACATGAGAAGGCAGGCATGAAAGACAGGGAACGCAGATAAAAGATACACAGACATCTGTTATGTCCAATGCTGTTCATTTCAGGTGCTTTAATGTGCTGGATAAAGAAGTAAAATATTCATTTCATTCTATTAATAAGAAATCTAACTGGTTGGGAGAAAAACTGAGATAACTGGAACAGACTGGAGGTCACTTTGATGACTAAATTTGATTTAAGACCATAAAAGCAGCTGAGCTGTTTTAATGTTTACAAAGATGCTGTATGCTATCATTTGTCATACTGTTGTTGCTTTCTCTCTATCCTTTATCAGCAATCACATGCAAGAAAATGTTGCCTTTCATTACAAACCTTTCATTTCATCTCAAAGGCATCTCACATGACTACAATGCATTGCATCTCATAAAAAAAAAATCCAATCAATCATTCAATCAATCAATCAATAAAATGGACAAAAAGAAAGAAGGAATACACATCCAAATAAGTTGAACAGGAAAATAATCAGTGATGAGGAGGTGCAACACGGGCCAGACACTTCCAAAATGTATTATTCCTCTTATAATACATCAATTTGATGACAATTACATTATTTACCTCACCCGTGATGGAGTAAGCAGGGCAAAGTATTGTAATCAGTGTGATTTGTGTGTGTGTGTGTGTGTGTGTGTCCGTCTGTTAACAATCTAGCATCTAGACGGTTGCACCGATTGACTTCAAATTTTCAGGGTAGGTGGGCAATGGTCTGTA
>JANZLB010000025.1:55176539-55186835 GCA_026167865.1 Notarius quadriscutis | reverse complement strand
CCCCCTGCAGGTTTGGAGCATCTCCGTTTGTAGTGACAGGTAATGCAGCGTTTTTCATTTGCAGATCGTTTCTTGGTTTGCAGATCGTTTCTTGGTTTGCAGATCGTTTCTCTGTTTGCATCGTGTTTGATGATGATGCATTTGTCTTTGTTTTTTGCAGCATGTTTTTTTTTCATTTAGACCTCGTTTCGACTTGTGTTTGAGTTTGTGATTTTGCATCGTTTCTGTACTTGAAGCTGTTTTCTCGAATTGAGACGTATTGGGCCATTGCCATCCGTTTGACCCTTGTCGGCCACCGTAGAGTAGGGATGTACAAACTTTTTGACTGGTACTGTATACACATTATATTCATATTACTTCTTATCAACTTGTTGGAATAATTCATTCATTAGCTACAAACACTGAGACTGTGCATACAAGTTGTATTCAACTGAAATCAACTATCTACTCATGTCCAAAACTGTCATGCTCTTCTCTTGACATCCACTCCGGAGATTATGAATCTCTCATGCCAGCGCCGATCTAATCCGGAACGGGAATTCCTTCATGCCTGCATTCACTTCCTGGTTTTCTCTGCTGTTATAAAAACACCCTTCTCAGACAGGAACTTTGCCAGAACATCTCGTTTTGCTTCTAGCTGTTTCTGTGCCGCTGTTATGTTTCATGGTTGTTTGCGCAGGCTCATTTTTCTAGTTTGTGGTTTTTGCACTAAGGGGTTATTTCTAGGTCATGGTTTTTGCACTAAGGGGTTATTCTAGTTCATGTTTGTTTGTTTTTTTTGCACTAAGGGTGTTTTCTTGTTTTTGGTCCTAGCATTTTTTTGTCCTTGCCTGTTCTGTGTTTTTGTCTAGTTTTCCGTCTCTTGTTATCTGGATTATTTTTGCCATTTGTTTTTGTCCCATTTGTTTACCCTTGTGCCACACCCTTTTCTGTGAATTAACTGTCTATTTATTTGATTATTGTCTGTGTTCTGCTTGTGGATCCTTATCTCACCACACCTCCACGCCCCAAAACAAACAAACAAAACCCCAGTATGTCATGTACATGCCAAAGGTTTAGCATAGCATATGAAACTGTTATTAAAATGAGCTTGGCTAAAATATAGCTTGACTTAGCAGCTTAAATAAACTTTGTTTTATACAATTACACAGGGGTACATTTAAAGCTGGATTTTTTTTACAGTGTGTGAACATCCATCTGTGTCTGGAATATATAGTGTATGACAGTAGGAGTGCAGATGGTTTTGCTCATGACCGACCATTAAGCCAGTGGAAGGAGAAGTTAAAAAAAAGTGATAGTGCAGAGTAGCAACAGTCCAAAGACCTTGGAAAAGATGTGAACTTTTCACAGGAAGACTGTATCTGCATTTAACTAAAAGTTAAAAAAAAAAAAGCTTCACTCGCATTATATTATATAGGTTTGTCTTGAATTATTCTATCAACATTCACTGGATGTGAGTAACCGCTCTCTGATTGCCTACTCTACTACTAGACTATCAGCTCATATACCATGAGTAGAGAAAAACAAAATGGTGGACTGTGTTACTGAACCAACCGAGGATGAAATAAAAACTCTACTTGAAAACAAATCCCCCAAAAACACAAAAATAGCAAAAAAAAAATGGAATAAAAGAACTTGATGGTAAGAATGTATCTTTTTTATTTTTCAAGAATTATCACATTTTTCACAGATTTCTCCTGTCATTTCGCTGGTTTGTTTACATTCCAAGTCGAAATGATTTTGTCGGATGTTTTGTATAAAGTTTTTATCAAATTTACAAAAAAAAAATGCTCTGTTTCTCAAAATCCAATGGATGTGGATAGAATAAAACAGTTATTCCACTCAGTCTCATCGTACATGGCTTATAAACAACTCTACATGCCTCATTGGCTATCAGCTCATGTACGACTCGATTTCATGGAATAACTGTTAAATATCTGTGATGTGGTCGGTGTTATGTTTTCATTATTCCTGTGAGAAGTACAAAGGAGTTTAACTGGAGGGGAAAAAAATTCTAACTATCTCAAACATACAGTACTGTGCAAAAGTCTTGGCAACCCCCCTTCCCCCATACAAACTTTGTTATAGATTTCTATTTGATGACGTCTACATTATCGAGTCAGGACAAAATCATTTTAGAGTTCCAAATGTTCATGTTTTTTCCAGCACAAAATTAAATGTTACAGAAAAAAAAAAGTTTATATCTGATCAGCATATTACACAAGAGACCACTTTTCAGATTAAAAAGGAAAACATACTGAAGCCTACTTGGTTTTGGTGCCAAATTAAGAAGCAAGTGTAACAGTCAAAGTGTCCAGAAGAACTGTGGTTGGTTCTGTAAGATGCTCAGTAAAACCTACAGCTCATTTCCTTATAAAACTGTACTCAATGTACCTGAGACTACTTTTTTTTTCCTTTTTTAAAAACAAAAGGTTGACTCACACCAAAAATTTACTTTATTTCATTTATTATGGCTTACTGCTTACTGTGGATACTATTTTTTAATGTTGAAACATTTCCTTTCATTATTTTTAAGCAATTTTTGGTCAACAGCATTTCTTTACATGTGCCTAAGACTTGTGCACAGTACTGTAAGTGATAAGTCAGTTTTTTTTGTTAGCTTCTAGAAAATAAAAGAGAACAAGTTTATTTCCTCACTCACCATTTTTTCCGTTGATACTCAATGCCATATAAAAGAGAAATTAAAGAGAATTTCAGTGTTCCAGATTGCAATGTGGTTATTTTTCAGCTGAGTTATGGCACAGACACGGCTATGAGATGACGAGCATGATGACATTGATGACAGTATTAGCCTGAAACTTGAAACTTTCAAAGCTGATCTGTTTAACCAGAGTCTATAAATGAGGAGGTGTCGAGAAATGGATGGACTAATGTACTAAAGCGTCGCCGCATCATAACCACATGTTAAAGAACAAATTTTAAACTAACCTAAAAATAAAAAGTCAACTTACAAAATAAATCTTGGACACCACATGAGGATCATATTAATTATTAAGATTAATAGGTAAGAGTAGATTTTTCTGTTGATAAAAATCTCCCTTATGGACTTTTTTTAGTCAATGTGGAGACATGCCTCTTAATCCACTGCATGTCAAATACATCCAAATCACACATATGTTCCTGTCGCCCTCTCACTGTTTCTCATTGTGCTGCTAATGACTGGGTCATCCCATAATGCAAAGCTTATTAATCACAGCTCACTCGATAAGACAGGCTTAATCTGGGGCACCATTTAATAACCGTCACATACTAATAAATACCATCTGGTCCTGGTATTTATAGAATGATATAAAATTTCATTGTATCTGTCACCCAGCTGCTGAAAGCTGCTCTGGCTGTTATCCCACACTCACTTGGAAGCAGCCACTCTTCCTGCTCTCTTTACTCTTTATTTCTGTGTATAGTGCATTTTTCTAAAGCAACAAAATAGAGCTTTTTTTTTGAATGAAAGCACAATGGCAAAGTTCCATGGCTTGGCTCAAGGCTGAGCAGTCTGGGAGTAATCTGTGTTGAACAATTATTGTTCAAAAAGATTTTTCACCATGTTTTAGAAAGTTCCTGAAATTGAAACACGAGGTCAAACAACATAAAACTACTAAACACTGCATGGACTTGATTGCAAACCAAATTTATTCCTTGTTTCCCAATGCATGCATTGGAAACTGTGTCATGATGGAAATACCTGACCTGACTTGGGTGCTCAGGACTGAAAAGGTCATAGAGTGCACTCCAGTTTGAGAATGAATAATAGAAGTGTATCCGTGCTACCCCTCTACCTCATCAGGGAAAGAGATGATGGTGGCAAAAGATTCCTCCTGGTGCTCAAAAAGTTTCCTCCTGGTGCTCTGGCTTTCCCCACAGTCCAAAGACATACAGGTTAGGTTAATTGGTGGCTCTCAATTGACCATAGGTGTGAATGTGAGTGTGAATGGTTGTTTGTCTCTATGTGTCCGCTCTGTGATGATCTGGCGACTTGTCCAGGGTGTACCTTGCCTCTCGCTCATAGTCAGCTGAGATAGGCTCCAGCTTGCCTGTGACCCTGCACAGGATAAGCGGTTATGGATAATGGATAGATGGATGGACTTTACTGGGTGGCATGGTGGTGTTGTGGTTAGCACTGTCACTTCACAGCAAGAAGATTCTGGGTTTGAGCCCAGTGGCCAATGGGGGCCTTTCTGTGTGGAGTTTGCATGTTCTTCCCGTGTCTGCCTGGGTTTCCTCCGGGCGCTCCGGTTTCCCCCACAGTCCAAAGACATGCAGGTTAGGTTAACATGCGACAGCCATTGCCTGAGTTTGGGCTGAAGTGCCCTTGAGTAAGGGCACCTAACCCCCAACTGTTTCCTGGGTGCTGTAGCATAGCTGCCCACTGCTCTGGGTATGTGTGAGTGCTCATTGCTCACTTCAAGTTAGATAAGGGTTTTTTGGAGGTTTTTTTGTGTATCTCTATTTCAAGTTTCTTTTCAAGTTTTGTATATCTCTATTTCAGAGGCACAGGAGACTTGCATGCTTAAAATGACTTAATTTTTACATGAGCATTAACACCAGTGCTCTATAACAGACAAAATAGGTTTAAGTCATGTCTGGCTTCCCCATTAACATTCACGACAAAAGCTTTGTTTTCTGCTTGCACACCTCAAATTAGGAGATGCACGGGGTTTCTTTCAAGGGGGTAACGACTCAAAAGTCAACTGCAACTCAAAAATCCTTGTTGTAGTATTTTGAAAATACTTGTTCAGACAACAATAGTAAGAAGTTTACTGGAGAGACAAATCTTTGTTAGCTGCAAATAACCAATCTTTATTTCTGAGTCAGGTCAATTTGAAAACTTTTATGAGATCAACAATTCATATTTAAATGCAGGGGTCTGGATTCCTCTGGTCATCTTGTAGAAAGCCAAATCTCTGCAGTGACTTAGCACAACAACATTGTAGAGCTGCATTGCATTGTAGACATTTCTTGCTTTCTCAACTACGTCTGCACTGGATTTCTCCTTACATTACTTACATTAATGACGTTTAGCAGACTCTTATCCAGAATGACATACAATATACTCAGAGCAGCCCAGAGAGCAGTTGGGAGTTAGGTACCTTGCTCAAGGGCATTTCAGCCATTCCTGCTGGTCCAGGGAATTGAAAAGGCAAAATTTTTTCCCAAAGCTGTTTCTCTAACCATGAGGCCATGGCTTCCCCTTAATATGACTTTAAATGTTGTGAAAAATGCTCTTAACTTATCGCAAAATTAATGAAAATACAGCACCAATCAGTACATTAGCACCAGAATCACTAATGAGATCACAAATATCTCAGTAGAAACATTTAATTTGTTTCAAGGTGGACTTTTCCTTTAAAACACTAGTAAAATAGTGCAATCGCACTGTTTCACTGTGAGCAAACGGTGTGTATTTTGCAGTCATGTCTAACCTTGGTACTGATACTTTTTCTGCTGTGACTTTTTTTTTACCTCCATATTATGAAGTAGACGTATACTTTATAAAGAGGTCATGCCCTGTGATAAGCACCTCCTCCATCAGGCAGATTATAGTCACATTAACCCAGCGTCTGCCCTCACACACTAATCAGTTAGGAGATGTGAGGATTTCGGCACCACCATTCGTTTTAATTTGGAATTGCTCCAATTCGAATTAAAGGAATGATCATAATAGTGGTTATCCTTTACATTGCTGATTCGTATTTGTATAAGGCTGAGTGAATGACACTGGGGTGGAAAGAGAAATATGGAGGGTAGAGAAAGCCGAGAGAAAAAAAAAAGAGAGAAAGGCGGGGTAGCAGTGTGTTTGTATTGGAGGTTTTGGCTGCATATTTGGGCCACATGTGCGCTGAGTTTGGGAGTAGCAAGCCAAATGAAAGACACATTGTACCCCAGAAGTGCAGCGTCTGCACTTGTGCCCATGGAAAAGAACCAGCCCGCCTGGAGAAACAAGACCCAGGGCAACAACAACAACAACAAAAGGGAACGAAAACCTCAGATGGAATTTGATGCCATTAGCCAAACAGCTATGCCAAGTCTGGTGCTGAAACTAAAATGTCAATAGCTGTGGTTTGAAACAAATTTGCGTAGTTTTCAACAAATAGTGAAGTTACATTTTATTACTTAACATTCTAACCGTAAAGGTCAAAAGATTAAAAACAAAGAATTCTAAATACAAGTCATGTTAAATATAGTTCGTGATCATTTTGCCCAATTAAATCTTGGACAGAGAGAAGAACCCTGGAAGCCATTGGAAATCAGACTTCAGGTGCAGTAATGAAATCAGAATGACAGGGGGCGATGGTGAGCTGTGAACCAAGTGGACCAGACTTTGAGCGAATTACCAGTAATACGGCACAAACCCAAACACTTTGCATGTTTCCTTTTCATCTTCTGTGTAATACTGAGCATTTCTCTGAACATGGGAGCACTCTGCTCCACTCTGTGTCCTTGATCTTTACAAATTTTTGAGAATTTTCCAGCCATGTCTGGAACATTCCTTCTTTCCTTTTCTTTGTAAGCTATTGGTCATATTAAAATGAAGCATAATTTGAAAAGAAAAGTGGGGTTTCTTATCAACAGTATTACACAATATCCAAGCTGTTGACCAGGCAGAACTTCCAAATGGTTATTTAATAATAAGACAACCTTGTGTTAGAACTAGTGAGGTGACAGTAGAGTTTTTTTGCAGTAAAAGACAGAGAGAGAGAGAGAGAGAGAGAGTGCCTCAATTAGCAATATGTTTGAAAAAAAATACTACATACTTTTTTCATATCTTCCAAGTTATTTGTTCATTTATGACATTTCTGGTCATGCTCTGTTGTATGGATGTAACAGAATACAGGTACACTATATGGCCAAAAGTATGTGAACACATGACGTTCACACCCACATTATCCCTTTTCAACCAACAGGGAACGGGTCCGTGAACCCGTTCCATTCAGGATTATTTGAACCTTAGTGCCAAGTAAAGAACCCACCTGTGTTTTCACCAGTTTTGAGCAGAACCACTGTAATCAAGGATGTGTATGCCCACTGTGTAATTGTGTAATGGTCTAGACCAACCCAGGCTGTGTACTGTCGAGCCTGGTTATGATGACTTAGTGTTAGCTGCTGGAGTTTTATTTTTCTCTCTTGGGTTGTACTTTGTCAGCTCATTTGTATGGTTGGTTTGTTTCCTTGGCTGTTTGCTGATTGTTGGTACTTCAATAGAATATTACCCTAAGTATTATTCTGTCACTTGTTCAGCTGACACTAGAACCTTCTTGTCTAGATGTTCAGCACTTTGTGTACATGACTTCTGCACTCACTGTATGTTGCTCTGGATAAGAGCACCTGCTAAATGCCATGTAATGTCATGTAATACAAATGTAATGTGTAATGAACGGAGGGTGTTGCACAATGCACAACAGTCGTAAACAGTATTAGCAAGATGCCAGAGCACATTGATTACCTGTGAGTTTTTGGTATGTTTTTGCACATATTTTTCATTCCATTTATTTTCTGAAGATGTATCCATTTCCTTTGTGTTCTCCATTGCTGTGCTCCACTGTCACTCCAAACTAATAACACGCCCACTGATGTCCTCACGGTTCATGCTGGAAAAAACAGCATTTTTGGTTCCAGCTGGGAACTGACTTTTCTGGTTCTAAACCAAGTTATTTTTGGTAAAAATTCTCTAAATGGTTCAAAATTTGGTGTGCGAACCAGAACAAAACCCGTTCCCTGTTGGTTGAAAAGGAGTAGATGTGAGCCAAAACTGTTCCCACAAAGTTGGAAGCATGCCATAGTATATATAGCATGTCTTTGTAGGAAGAAAATTTCCCTTCACTGGAACTAAGAGGCCCAAATCTGTTCCAGCATGACAATGTAAATTCAAGTCAATTCAGGTCAAGTTAGTTCAATTTTGTTTGTATCGCACTTCTAACAATAAATATTGTCACAAAACAGTTGTATAGAAAAATATACATGTTAAACATGTGAATTTTTAAATTTAACCCTAAGGAGAAAGCCTGAGGCAACAGGAGCAAGGAAAAACTCCCTGAGACAACATGAGGAAGAAAATTTGAGAGGAACCAGACTCAAAAGTGAACCCATCCTCATCTGGGTGATAACAGATAGCTTGATTATAAATAACTCACTTCTGTCACAAAGTATAACCATGTACCCAGGAAATTCATTATAGTTTTGACATGAAGTCTATTCTGTTGAAGTTATCAACTGTTCTCTGATGAAGAAGAAGAAACCTTTATTTATCACATGCATACTTCAAGCACAGTGAAATTAATCCTCTGCATTTAACCCATCTGAAGCAGTGAACACATGCGCACACACACTCAGAGCAGTGGGCAGCCATACCGGAGTGCCCAGGGAGCAGTCGGGGGTCAAGTACCTTGCTCAAAGGCACCTCAGCCCAAGGTCGCCCCACGTCAACCTAACTGTGATTGTGGGGGAAACCCACACAGACACAGGGAGAACATGCAAACTCCACACAGAAAGGCCCTCGCCAGCTGCTGGGTTCGAACCCAGGACCTTCTTGCTGTGAGGCGACAGTGCTAACCACTACACCACCATGCTGCTCCTGGGGGAAAAAAATCAAATGAAAATATTTTGGAGATACTATTTTTGCATTTTCAGCTTGTTGCTCTGTTCAATATGTAAACCTCATATCACACTGAAAGAGTTTAAGATGAACAGGGAGACGTTTGTGTCCTATTTCCAGATCCTCGGACTGATGGTGGTGAGAAAGTTGCTCGACTTTGTCTTCTCCCAGCATGACCTGGCCTGGCTAGATGACATTCTCCCTGAGAAAGACAAGAAGAAAAAGGATGATGAGAAAAAGAAGAAAGAAGAGAGAAAGAAAGCCAAATGCAGAGATCACGACAGTGATGAAGAGGTTAGTAGACAAATAAATCCTACTGAATACACACATGAATATGCTAACATGCTTGAAACCAATCATGTGCTCTGATCTGGGTCAATCTTTTGTGATTAATTATTGCATTGTTATTCTCCTTCTTTTCACAGTTCTGCTAAACAGGCACTGTGTAACTTTTGCTGCAATCTGTATGTGTCATTTATCTAAACTCCAGTTCCTATGTACCAGTCCTAGCATGATGTTTGATTTCGTTGGTGTGTCCTGCAGATGTACTCTGCTGAATGTTGTGTGTTTACATGAGCATATAAATTTAGTTGCATGACAGTAGATTTTGGTTTCTGTGTCTCTCCCAGTTGAAATGTCCCAGTGACAGCCTTTCCTCAGTGAATATACCAAAGGAACTGTCAGAATGTCCATCATCCTCCCCTGACCCTCCTCACACACCCTTTTGACATACACCCTACTGTATCTGACTGTGAGTGAACCTTAAAGTTCCTTCCTCTCGTGTCATATATATCTACAGTATATCTAATATGGTGTAAGTGTTTGAGCATTAGCATTGAAATTTAAATTTCCTGAATTAACACTGGAACATTAAATTTCTGTTAATTGGATAAATGTGTTTGGACTGATTTTTAGATATGAAGACACTGACCTAAATAGCATAGTGCATCTGTCTACTTTTGGACAATAGCCATTAATGTTGTGTTTTATAATATTTATTGATCCCAAGAGAGTAAAATAACTAAACACAAAATATCAGCACAAGAATTAACTCGTGAGATGCTAAAAATGACTAGAGAAGCAAATGTGATTTGGCGATTTCTGACAATCAACTGGCATATCCTTACTGTTTTTTTTTAAACTGATTTTATTTTACTGATGCACTTTAATTTGATTCTGATTAAAAAGCAAAAATACATTTAAACATCATTTATCTGCATTTACAGGGATCACGATTATTGGCAACCCTTGTAAAGGTTCGTCAAAAGGGTTAGAAAAAAATAAACTAAATGAACATAACATTTTAAATCAAAATCTGGCCACCTCTACTATGAAACTAAAACTTTCACTTTTCTGTAAACTCTACATCATGTCTGAACCATCATCTGCCAAATGCTGCTATATTACTGGTGGATCAGTATCATGTTGCAGTGCCTTGCAAAAGTATTCATCCCCCTTAGTGTTTGTCCTGTTTTGTCGCATTACAAGCTGGTATTAAAATGGATTTTTTGGACGGTTAGCACCATTTGATTTACACAACATGCCTACAACTTTAAAGGTGCACACTGTTTTTTTTTTTTATTGTGACACAAACAATAATTAAGATGAAAAAACAGAAATCTGGAGTGTGCATAGGTATTCACCCCCCAAAGTCAATACTTTGTAGAGCCACCTTTTGCTGCAAT